>OY744549.1:50562687-50602687 GCA_963556195.1 Sepiola atlantica
GCCATTGATTCGAGCGAAAAACACGAAATTCAGGGTGAGATAACTCAGTCTGTCATTAACAAGTAATAAATCAATGGCAGTCATCAAAATACGATGAAACTGATTTTTATTTTTTAATTAAAATTCTACTCAATCATTTTTCCTACTTTTTGGTGAGGATACTTATTTAAATCTGCTGCGTAAGTATATAATAATGTTTTTTTTTTTTTTTGTGGTATTGATAATTTAATACGGACGGTTCTCTGTACAAGCACCGATTTTCCTTTCTTTCACCCTAGCGTCAGGCATTAAAATTAAATTATTTCGGCATCGTTTAGTCAATAAATTATCAATTGAATGAAATAATTATTAAACTAAAATTAATTTTGTTACGGTAATGTTTTAATCTCTATTTATAAAATGGTTGGATGTAAATCGATTACAAAACTAGAAATGGATTTCTATACGACAGTTTAAAAGCTTCAAAATTCCTATCAAATTTTGAAACACGTATCCCCCCCCCCCCAACTATTAGTAAAAGAATTTACTTTTGAGAATAAACTGCAATTAATTTAGGTGGATTTAATTTTTGAATAAATGTGAAAGTTTTTTTTTTCGTTTTTTTTCCAATTATTACTATCAAAACGGCTTTTGTAAAAGTAAAGTAAAGTGGTCGACCATAGTCGAGGGCGACCCAAAGGCTCCCTTTTTCATTAGCTACTAAACCAAGGTGTAGGAGAGGGCACCACCATGGCCGTCATCAACTAAGGCCTGTGCACTGAAAAGTGACATCATGCCAGTAGGTAGCATGCGAGATCTGTTGGTCGAACAGTCTGTCAGTAATAAATGAAAGCCTTAAAAAAATTTTTTAAATTAAAAAAATTAAAAAAAAAAAATTTTTTTTTTAAATTAGAAAACTTTAAAAATTGCATTAAAAAAAGCAAGTACTTATTTTTTGTTTAATGTTTTCCTATCAAGACAAGTTTGTCAACCATCTTGAATTTTAGTCTAAACGAGTTTTTCTTATAGTTTTACCTTCAAATCACAATAAAAATTCCTCATATGTCTACATGTAGTGTGTAACCGTTCCCTTTGAAGTGTCTTGTTTATTTTCTTAGTACCGACCACTGTGACGTCAGCAGAAAAACAAGACTCAGTGAAATGGCAGTCTCACTTTACGATGATGGCCACGGTCGAACGCACTTTGGATTAAATAGCAGCCCGTGGACCTGGATGTGACTTCTTGTCCTGGAATCCGATAAAACCAAGAAAAGACCACAAAAAAGATAAACTATAACATTGTTAACTGGTCAATTGGGGAGAAGAATATTAAAGTTATTAACTTCTTTACTAACTCAACGTTTGACAGGCAAAGGAGAACATTAATGGAATATGCGAATATCTATGTATTTTATATAAAGATCAAATGTTAGCCCCAGGAAAGGGGCCCCTTGATTCCTGAGAACTTCGACTGAAGTAAAATGAAGAAAATTTTTTTTAAAAATTAAAAAAAAAAAAAAAAAAAAAAAATTGCCATGAATAGAATTTACTTCGAAGAACATTCTATATGTGGAACACCTTGCCACACGGTTGCTTCCCTGCATACGACAAGATGCTGTATTCTAACCAAATATAAAAGAATTCCGTGTCATAAACCATCCTACTAATTCAAATTTTCTTTCAATCTAATTCATTTTTAATTCTCTCATACTATTCTACTATTCATCATCATTAAAGTCACAATTGACCAATCTCATTAACCATTATCCCCGAGTTAATTGGTGACTGATTAATAAAAACAAAATGATTATTCCATCGTCGGCGACTGTATCCATAAGACATTCCCCCTTTAAATAATAGATAAATAAAATTTAAGTGCTTCTTTAGAAGTACATAGCATTGAAAAAAAAAAAAAAAAAAAAAAAAAAAAACTTCAATTTTGAACCCAGTGTACTTTAATAGTTGTAGACTATTAGTCTTATATCAGCAGTTTTGAGTACGTCTGGGTTAGGGTTAGGGTTAGAACTATTCTTGAAGTGTGAGATAACGACAATTAAACTACTAAACTAGATTTCACTTTACAAATCGAGCGACAATCCCTTAAGTAGATGGTGGGAAGTTTGTTTAAACAAAAAATAAAAATATAAAAATAAAAAATGGCCTACTGTGTATTCTTGGAACAAAAGTACACAGGGGTCCTGTTCATTTATGGGAAACGCATCGAAGAAGGTTAAAGACTACAGAGCCCTCAAAAAGAGGAAAAAAAAAAATGAAGGAGTCAATAAAACGTTTAGCCAGAAATAATTCGACCCTGGAATTATTCGTTGGTCACTTCTGCTTTTTATGAACAATAAATCCAAATTATTATGTGGCACTTTGCCTTTCTCTTTCGTTCACTTTCTCCGGCGAAAGTCTGACATATTTATGAAAAATGATTTTATTCATTTAATAAATATATATAAAAAAAATTTTTTTTAAATAACGTTTGTTTTTTGTTTTTTCAAAATTCTATAATGCATTTCAAAAAACGCTTTCTTAATAATGTGTACACCTCTTTCAATTGATATATATACATATACATATATATATATACATATATATATATATATAAATTTTTATTTATACAAACATTATTGGTTACATATGTGCATACATGTTTCGGTTGCACTTTACCCAGAAAGTCAACCTCATCAGACCAAGAATTTTCGAAAATTCTTGGTCTGATGAGGTTGACTTTCTGGGTAAAGTGCAACCGAAACATGTATGCACATATGTAACCAATAATGCTTGTATAAATAAAAATTTATACTTATAAACAGCTCTACTTGTTATTGAGCACTTTTTATAAACACTTGAGTTTCTACGGATTTACATTTACAGAAACTAATACAATACATGTACTAATATATATATATATATATATAATATGTTTTGTTTATTATCTATGTACGTATGTTGAATCACCCGTTCTTTTGGGGGTACCCGGTAAGATCCAACAAGAATGACAAAGAACAGAATGTATATGGAAAAACTTTTGTTTTCTTTATTTCCCATCACCGGATGGTTTACGCCGGCTATGCACACACACACATAAAAAAAAATCTTTTGACATACTTTTGTCTCATGAAAGTCTTTCCTGCTGAGGTCACAGACTTGGTTTCTGCTAGAAACTTGTTCATATATCATTATATATCATATATAATATATATCACATTATATATAATATATATCACATTATATATAATATATATCATATTATATATCATATTATATATAATATATCATTATATATAATATATCATTATATATAATATATATTATGAATGGGTCAAAGCAGGCATTGAAGCCTATGTCCCCATGCGAAAATTTTTTAGAAAGCCCCACTCTCACCAATGTTTCACCTCGGAATGTGCAGCTGCCATTGCTGAGAGGCAGCAAGCATTCCGTAAATTCGGCCACCATAAGTCAGCTACTAATAGACAGAAATTTATAGAGTCAAGAAATAATTGTAAGGCCGTGATAGGCGAAGCAAAGAGAAGGTATACAGAGATAACCGAAAACGCATTCAGTCACAAAAACTAGGTACTCGCGATTTCTGGAAAATCTACAATTGTTTGGTGAACAATGGTCAATCAATGATTCCCCCACTATCAAACCACAATGATGTCGTTTGTACGGCAACTGATAAGGCTGAACTACTTGCCCAGCGTTTCACCTCTAACTCCACTTTGGACTCAAAAACCACTCCCTCCCTAAATTCCCATTGCGGACTGAAGCCAAAGTTGAGAACCTGGTCATAACCCCGATCCCAGGTCAGAGACATAAAAAACCTTGACACCTCCAAAGTTTGTGGGCCTGATCTTATACCTGTAATAGTAATAAAGAAATGCTCTGCTGAACTGGCCCCCGTCCTCTCCAAACTCTACAATAAATGCCTAGCGGAATCTTGCTTCCTCGATAGGTAATTGCCTCTCTGGTACCTGTCTACAAGAATTCTGGGAATAGAACCGATCCTCAGAGCTACCACCCGATCTTTGCTAAAATCTTTGAATCTTTAATCAATCTAGCGATAGTCCGGCACCTTGTTAATACTAAACTTTTTTCTGACCACCGGTATGGATTTAGACAAGCACGATCTACTGCAGACATCCTAACGGTCATCTATGAACGCATATATCATACACTCGACAAGGCAGGTGAAGCTAGGGCAGTAGCGCTTGATATATCCAAGGCCTTTGACAAGGTATGGCATAAAGGGCTTCTCCTGAAAATATGCTCATACGATATTACTGGGCAAATACTTAATATAATTAGATCATTCCTAACCAAAAGAAAAATCCAGGTTGTCCTCGATGGCCGTTCATCTTAACAACATGACATAAATGCTGGTGTACCCCAGGGATCTATCCTTGGACCTTTATTGTTCCTGATTTTCAAAAACGATCTCTCTGATGATATTGAGTCTGAGATTGGTTTATTTGCTGATGACACCACGCTTTACTCTCGCCATGTTGGCAAAACGGACGCGCTCATATACGAGGCAATGGCTGAATCGTTAGAAAATGACCTCCAGGCTGTAATGGATTGGGGTCATAAATGATTGGTAACTTTTAATGTCGCAAAGACAAAGCTTCTTTTCTTCAATAACTACAAGAAACCTCTTCAACCACCGATTTTCATGACAAATAATACCCTACCTGAGAGTTCAACATTCAAACTCCTCAGCCTAACATTCACAGGTAACATGAATTGGAACAAATACGAATATTTCACTGCCAATGTTTAATGTACACAGTTCAACTTCAATTCCTCTCTCGGCCCACGGAAGTATTTTTAAAATGGCCCGTATTCTCAAAATTAATTCCGAATAAGTGCGCTCCACCTACGATTTGAACTCAACATCTCACTATTGGATTTACTTCATTCTTGAACTCTTTTCCATGCTGCCTTCACGAAAACCCTTCTTTTCCATCTGTAAATCTCCTTTCATTGGACACCTCATCAACGGACATTTACCAACTGGACAGACCCCATATCTTTTTTACAAACTTTTTCACTCTTCATTACTTAATATTTTTTCAAATTTTGAATTTTGGCTTTTCCACTGCCAACTGGACATTCGTACATGTTTATCACTCTTCTTTCATCTATCTTTATAATTGCTCTATCTCGTATATTGAGCTTAAACCATTTCACTATAGGTTCTATCTACTAAAGTATACTTTTAGTTTCATATTTTATAAGATATAATATATATTATATAATATTATGTAATGTGTGTATATTATGTAATGTGTGTATATTATGTAATGTGTGTGTATTATGTAATGTGTGTGTATTATGTAATGTGTGTGTATTATGTAATGTGTATATTATGTAATGTGTATATTATGTAATGTGTATATATTATGTAATGTGTATATATTATGTAATGTGTGTATATTATGTAATGTGTGTATATTATGTAATGTGTGTATATTATGTAATGTGTGTATATTATGTAATGTATATATATTATGTAATGTGTGTATATTATGTAATGTATATATATATTATGTAATGTGTGTATATTATGTAATGTGTGTATATTATGTAATGTGTGTATATTATGTAATGTGTGTATATTATGTAATGTGTGTATATTATGTATATATATATATCTTCTGTATAAAGTTAAGACGATTTTTCCCCTGTACCTTCTTGAATAATATGAAAATAACCACATGCAGGCTACTAAACTCACCACTATATTACGCTTATTCACTTGAGTATGTTTTAGTAAATTTGTTATTATTTTTCTTCAGCTAACACTAAATATTAATTTTGGCCCACCATCTTAGACTCTCTCCAAAACATACCCCATACAGGTGGGAGCAAAAACTTCCCTCCCTAACACTCTCCTCATCGACATCTGGAACTAATAAACAAAGTTTGCTTTTCAAAAACGTGTCCGTTTATGTTTACTATATGCCTGGTTTTTAGAGAATGCAATTAACAAACTTAGTTCCTTACAGTCTTTCATTATTCAACATGGCGGCTACAATTTCTTCAGGGACTCAACTTCTGAATCAAGTCATTGTATGCTCGACAGTAACACATAAAGTTGAAATTTTCTTGAATCCTACACCTTTCACACGCATAATATCCAAAAATTGGAATAAACATCAATTTCATCATATAGAAATGACCCAAAATGTGCGAGAGGGGGACTTTAAATTTGGACGCGTTCTGTCGTATCGTAAAACAAAACGCACGCAAGCTACAGGCTTCGTTTAAGTCGTAGCTCCAAGAGAGAGGTTTAGCGTTCGATCCCAGCTGACTCACAATTTTTTTTATTTTTTTTTTATTTTACATTGTTAAACTTTTACCTACGAGAGAGGGGGGGGGGGCGGAGGAGGATGGGCCGGATTTTTTTTTTTTTTTTACATTTTTTACATTCAATTATCTCGTAATTTAAAAAGAAATCAATGTAACATGTAGTACTTTAGCTATTGTGAATATCATTTCTCTACGAACACATGGTTTATTAGTGCTCTGTAGGCCTCCTTAATTATATTTGTGCGTTTCATTAGTGCTCAGAAGGCACTCATTTTTCTTTTTTCATTAAAAAAAAACGGAATTTCTATACAAAGGTAACGGGGGGGGGGTGTAGTTGGTTTAAATAGGGCTCTGTAGGCCTCTTTAATTTTAAAAGTGCCCATTATCAGATAGGTAAAAAGGTAAAGGTCGCATAGCCTGGACGCGCACGAGTGTCGTTGCCGACATCGCACACTGCCCATGGCTGTAGCGGCGGTGATTTGTTAAGAATCACCGTGTCTAGGGCACAGCATATGGAAGGCGTAGCCCATCCCTCTCCTTCCGCTGCCTTGAACCTTCCCTGGGTTTTAGTCAGGTACCCATTTACTGCTGGGTGGACAGAGGGAGTTTTCAGACCCGAAAATTTGCATGCCGTGAGTGGGATCGAACCCGGGTCGTCCAGCCCAAAGACAAGTGCTATAACCACTCGTCCACAGGCCCACAGATAGAGCGAGTGTTTAATCAAAGAGAAACATTCTAGGGCCACACCGAGTCTCCTTCCTTCCCCTTTCACTCTTCAACAATTACAAACCAAACCAACAATTATTCAAAACATTAAAATTTTCCGGTGTGCCCTATTTTCGTTCTGTCGGAATTTTAATCCAGCCAGTATTGAATAAAGTTCAGTTTCAGTATAATTGGATCATGTTTTTTTTTTAATTTTTTTTTTTAAAGTTGGTACTTATATCGATCTTGACCCAGTTTTCGCGAGTTTCTTGTCGGAAGCGTTCGGCTATCCTACGCAAACGTCCGAGAGATGACGAGCCGATTTGTACCAGACGACAATTTTGATACGGTGCTGCGTCCTATTATTGTAAGTTATATTTTCAAGAAATTTTCTAAAAGAAACAAAAAAAAAAAAAAACATAGCGAAGTTACTGTTATCAAATAAATATTTTCTGTTATTTTGATACGTTGCTGCGTCCTATAATTTTTAGTTATAGTTGCAAGAAATTTTTTAAACAACAAAACTTGTACACGGTCAAACTTAAAGCCGATACTCAGGAAAGAACTTCACCAATGGCGGCATAAAGGTGCCAAAATTCGAAGGCCAAAAACAAGCCATGCCCGGAAGAACTGTTCGGATTAGCTATGTCGATCCATGTACATCCTCAAATAGTAGCAACAACAACAGCACACCAACAGCCACAACCCCAACCTCTACGGACCCCACTAGATGCCACAGCAACCCTGACGACAATGGACGGGGAACATTCTGAAACTTCCGGAAATTCTAAATTTGATTCAGCTAACCAGTTAGCCAACTCCTCATTTGTTCAAAGCCAGGAGTTTGGTATGAACCCGTCGACCCTCAGAATCCGAAACAGCTTACCCCCACTGGAGCTGAAAGCTCTCCGACCAGAAGTGCGAAAGATGGAGACCCTAACCCGCAGTAGTGCAATAACCCCACCCAGCGCCCTGGCACTATCGATCGGCACCGGTGCCAGTGCTGGGAGGGGGGGGGCTACTCTCCAGCCAGAAGTACGAAAGATGGAGACCCTCAAATAGTAGCAACAACGTTACAACAGTGAAAAGGTTAATACGTATGTAGTCCCTGGTCTTCCTTTCCTGTGAAGTCAGTATCATCACGTATATTGACCCGAACTTATTTCTTTAGAGTGCTAGAAGTATTGATCAAGAAGGTGGCCCCTGAATATTGGAAATATTATTACAATTTCTCTGAACTAGAACCCAAAGCCTAGAGGTGTTTCCGGTATCATTTAAAAAATAAAAAAAATTTAAAAATTAAAAAGAATTAAAATAAAATTTAAATTAAAAAATCTAAAAAATCTATAAAAAAAAAAAATTAAAAAAAAAAAAAATTTAATTTAAAAAAAAAAAAAAATTAAATAAATTTTTTTTTTTAATTTAAAAATTAAAAAAATAAAATTTGGGATAAATAACTGATGACATTGATCCGGATTAAATATATTTTTGATAAAATGGATTTAAAATGCCCAATCTGTGCCAGTTGATTATGGTGAAACAGAATTAAATATTTTTATTTTTATTTTAATTTTATTTTTTTATTTTACTTTTGTTCAACCCCAAACAAACCATATTGCCACTCGTATTGACTCAAATGTTTTTGATTGCAATCTACAAAAACTGGAAATGACTGAAGCCGTTTACAATTTGTAGTCCCCCCGCCCCCCCCCCCCCCCCACAAAAAAATGTAGAAAAGGCAGACGACAATAAAACATACGAATGTAAAACCAGGTTAGGGTTAACAAATCCTTTTTTTTAGCTCTCCCAAAATCATAAAGTTGACGAACTTACTGGTTTGAAGAAAATTATTAAACCCATTCTTAACACCGCGATTCATTGATTGTAACCTTAAGGGAAAAAAAAACAAACAAAAAATGAAAACAGTTGTTACATTTAATGTCGTACTAATTGACTGTTCGGCAACGGCTCAGGCATTTCTAGCCTGTTCTGTAAGTTGCAAGCGGAAACATTCGTCAACAAGGGGATCAATAACTGATGACACCGACTTATCTGAAATGGGGGAAGTCCGAGATGACAGATCCACTCCCCCCCACTCTTCTCATCGAGTAACAGCTTGAGAATAATATTGGCTTTAAACTCAACCTCGTGCAAGATGTTTACGTAACGGGAGATGGCAAAAATATAAATAAATAAATAATTAATATTTTTGGTGTTTTATACAAAAGTGTACATGTCGAATACAGAGTAGTGTATAAAAGTGTACCTTTTTTTTTTTTTTAATGGAAATCGTGCCAGACAAGGCATGAAGCCACTTGATGTAAAGAGATAACAAGAACGAAATATGATTATCGCAAAGACAGGAAATGCCTATCGGCTTTAGTCTTGAAAAGACCAAGGCTATAAGTAGGAGGAAAACAGTCAGCAGGAAGAGAGTTCCACAAGCCTGCGGTTTTTGGAGAGAAGTTACTCGAATAGGAAGCTGTATTACAATAAGGTATCAAAACAGCGGATTGATGGAGACCACTAGACCAACGAGTCAAACGAGCTGGAACAAAAGAAGCAGGGAATAGATCACATAATTCTGAAGACCACATGCCATAATAGTTTACAAGGATTTTATACCTCTGCCCAATGACAGAAAAGATGAAATTTAGTATCAGAACAGATACTACACTTTGCTTCTCTCTTTTAATTAGGACAAAAAAAACAAAAAAACAACTAAAAAGATCTCATGGGACTTGCTAGCTCAACCGTGAGATTACTAAACAACCAGGTTCACCAGAGAAGGACAGAAAAGAGGAAGTACAGTATCAGAATAGATACTGCACCCTGTTCCTCGCCAAAAGGTTGATAGTATAGCAGCCACATGACCGAGGTCTACTTATTTTTCTATTTATACGCAATCTCTTGCATACCGACGAGTATGTGGTTTGGTTGGCTAAAACAGACATGTGAAAACTTGCGTAGAAATATATTGGGCAATTCGAACACCTCTGCGCATGCTCAGTCCCCCCCCCCCCGTTTCTGCCCAGCTCGTTCGCGCGCAAATATGATACAGTTCCTGAACAGATGCCGTGAAGACCAGGAAGCGGCACGACGAGACGGAACTCCTAAACTCAATTCTCTTTCTATAGTTGAAGCCTGCCGAACCAACTTGCCTTAAATTCCTGTTTTAATGAAACTGTTCAATAGTCGATTTATTTGTATTATTCGGACTACTGTTCTCATCTTGCGTGCTTTTCTCACGTTTCGACCAATGTAACCCCCGACCTTCAGGTTTATTTTGTCGAACTTGGAAATCTACATTAAATAAATATATATATATATATATATATATATATAAATTAATAATAAATTAATTTATAACTAATAATAAAACTATAAATACGGCTCTTAGTAACAATAAGCGCTAGAGGAATGGCCCACGATACAACATTAGGTGGCATACTCCAATTAACACCAGAAAACCGACGAATCGCTAGCCGCGTAGAGAAATTAACAAGAAAGATAGTGAAGAGAAAACTCTGTGATCTTTAACGACACTTGTATAAGAAATGACTTGCTGCCGAAATATATATATATATATATATATATATATATATATATATTAGGCAAGATAGGATGAGAATAAAAGTTGTAAAATAAATACAAAATCTATTACATCTTCAGTTGTTCAAAACAAAAAATTTATTTTTCCTAAAACCAGGGCTTTTCAAAGAATTGAATTCTTATTTTTGTTCCTTAAATATATATATATATATATATATATATATATATATAGTCTCTGAAGTTTCTCAAACATTAAAACTATATTTAAAAAAAAAAAAAAAAAAAAAACTTATAGTCCCAAGTCTTCCAGTGGAAAATCACTCATGTAAGTCAATTTATTTTTTACAGTTATTATATTAGTTTATTTCTAACACTATTTTAAGGGATCATCAGTTGTTTACCATGTATTTGTTGAATATAAGAGACAACTCATGTCTAGATATCCTTTGGTAGATCCTTTCAATAGTCCGAATCAGGATCTTAGTTTCGGAGGGGAATTGGCTGATGAATTTGCCATAGTTTTGATTTGTCGCCCAAGTACTTTCAGACCCATCCGGGTCCATCTTCAGGGGAATGAGGTTAATCAGGTACAGACCATGTGTCAGTATTATAGAAGGTTTTGCCGGGAATTATGTACTAAGTACGAAACTATATTTAGAACTATAGACATTTTAGAATATTATTACTGATATTAAAGTTAATTCTGTTAATTAGGGTTTTGGTTTTTATATATAGGGCTTCTAATATATGGAGTTTTTGTTTGTTAGGTACTAAATTCTAAGATTTTGGTATTTTCTATTAAGAATTTTCTGAATTCCAATCGGGGGCAGGAGTGGTCGTTAGTTAAGTGTTGGGCTATGTCGCTTATATTCAACAATACTTGCCTGCAAGAGAAGATGCTGCATATATATATATATATATATATATATATATATATAATATGTGTGAAAAATGACAAACGGAAAACAGGTTAAAGTGCAGGAGAAAAACAAAAACAAGAGATTTGACCGGTTTCGTTCGTGTTAGTAAAAAGTGAAGATTTTGAAATAATTTTATTTTGAAAGGCACACACATGGGAGAAGGAAAAGATGATCCTATGTCCAATCCATATAAGAAGACTTTTAGTGACATTGAAATATGACAAGTGGGTGACACATTCTAAATAAATAAAAATATAAAAAAGAATAAGAATTAAAGAAGAATTTGTCACCCACTTGTCATATTTCAACGTCACTTAAAGTCTTCTTATATGGTTCATCTTTTCCTTCTCCCGTGTGTGTGCCTTTCAAAATAAAATTATTTCCAAATCTTCACTTTTTCTGAAGACGTCCGCTAACATGAACGAAACCGGACAAATCTCTTGTTTTTGTTTTTCTCCTGCATTTTAACCTGTTTTCAGTTTGTCATTTTTCACACATTTTGTTTACCACGGCATTTCATTTTCATGATTTATCATGTACCTTACCTCATATATATATATATATATATATATATATAGTAATAAGTAGTGACCTATAGTGATAAGTAGTAAGACTGTACATCTAAAAACAATAATAGGTTTAAGGCTCCTTATATTAGAATTGTCCGCAGAGACACGTGACATAACGGACAAAGTACTAAGTAAAATTCGGTTCTAAGTGACAGTCTTCTGGAGGTGGAAAGTTCAATCCTCAGTGTGGCCGATACTAAAAATACAATTGCGAACAAGCCGCGCGTGCGTGGTCCTCCTCTGTATGTGACGAGTGTAAAATGCAATAAATTTGGGCAATTTGGGGCATTTTTTACCCCCTGGGGGCACGAACCAGAATTTTTCTGAGGTCAAGGATGCTCATTTTATATCCAGAACAATTGCCTCTACATTTTGGCCAAGTTTCAGAAAAATTGAATCGATGGATCAAACGTTATGGGAGAAAAGGGTCATTTTTTGCCATTTCGGGGCCTTTTGACCCCTTGGGGGCCCGAACCAGATTTTTTCCACGGTCAGCGATGCTTATTTTATATCCAGAACAATTGCCTCTACATTTTGGCCAAGTTTCAGAAAAATTGAATGGATGGATCAAACTTATGGGAGAAAAGGGTCATTTTTTGCCATCAAAATTGTGGGGTAGATGGGTCCGTTGGTCATCATTCATCTAAAATGATAAAGATAAAAATGACTATCCTCCTACTCTTCGTTAGAATCATCTCAGTCACCACAATACCACATTTACTCGAGGTTGACCATCCTACTTAAAATATACCCAAATTTATTTGAAATTTTATTTTTCATAAAAAAATATACTTATATACGAATTCATTGCCAGTGAGAGGACAAAAAAAAAAAAAAAAAAAAAAAAAAAAGGAAAAACATTTCTTTTTTCAAAAATCGGAGAATGTCACTTTCTAACCTGACCAAAGTTACAACTTCATGCAAAATTTCAGAGAAATTCAATGGACAGTTGTGGAGAAAAATCCGGACGGACGGACATGCCTCAAAACATAAGTCCCCCGATTTTATAAATCGGGGGACCAATTACTTAAGACTTCTACCCGGTCATGGCTGACAGAACGAAACCATGCTACTCCCGTGGATTATAGAAAAGGGTTCCGGTCGAAATTCTGTACAGATTCACGAGTTCGGCAAGATAGACCTGAAGAAGGTCGGAGGTTACTTCAGAACAAAAGTCCGAATAATCCAAATTGTCTAAACTATCAATCCTCATCTCAAAAATTCTGAAACAAAGTCGGTTTCACTGTAGAGAAGACGTTGGTATTTTTATATGGAATTCTGATGACTCTTTCATTTCCAGCCAGCAGAAGTCTCACATTTTTCTTGTATTCTAATCAAGAATCTCTTTTATGCTTTAAAGTTATTTTGTTTGTAAACTAAATAAAGAGGATTTGTTTATGTTTTTTTGTTTTACGGCATATCAACCCTTTTCAGGTTATTTAATGCTGAATCTGGTCATTTTGGTAAAAGTTTTTATGCTTCAAGTTCTTTATATCTTCAAATGTTTAATCATCGTTTTTGGTTTGGTAGTTTTGTTTTACGGCATATCAACCCTTTTTGGGTTATTTAATGCTGAATCAGGTCATTTTGGTGAAAGTTTTTATGCTTCAAGTTCTTTATATCTTCAAATATTTATTCATGGTGTTTGGTTTGGTTGTTTTGTTTTACGGCATATCAACCCTTTTCAGGTTATTTAATGCTGAATCCGGTCATTTTGGTAAAAGTTTTTATGCTTCAAGTTCTTTATATCTTCAAATATTTATTCATGGTGTTTGATTTGGTTGTTTTGTTTTACGGCATATCAACCCTTTTTGGGTTATTTAATGCAAAATCAGGTCATTTTGGTAAAAGTTTTTATGCTTCAAGTTCTTTACATCTTCAAATGTTTATTCATGGCGTTTGGTTTGGTTGTTTTGTTTTACGGCATATCAACCCTTTTTGGGTTATTTAATGCCAAATCCGGTCATTTTGATAAAAGGTTTTATGCTTCAAGTTCTTTATATCTTCAAATATTTATTCATGGTGTTTGGTTTGGTTGTTTTGTTTTACGGCATATCAACCCTTTTCGGGTTATTTTATGCTGAATCCGGTCATTTTGGTAAAAGTTTTTATGCTTCAAGTTTTTTATATCTTCAAATATTTATTCATGGTGTTTGGTTTGGTTGTTTTGTTTTATGGCATATCAACCCTTTTTGGGTTATTTAATGCTGAATCCGGTCATTTTGGTAAAAGATTTAATGCTTCAAGTTCTTTATATCTTCAAATATTTATTCGTGGTGTTTGGTTTGGTTGTTTTGTTTTATGGCATATCAACCCTTTTCGGGTTATTTAATGCTGAATCCGGTCATTTTGGTAAAAGTTTTTATGCTTCAAGTTTTTTATATCTTCAAATATTTATTCATAGTGTTTGGTTTGGTTGTTTTGTTTTACGGCATATCAACCCTTTTCGGGTTATTTTATGCTGAATGAGGTCATTTTGGTAAAAGTTTTTATACTTCAAGTTCTTTATATCTTCAAATATTTATTCATGGTGTTTGGTTTGGTTTATTTCTAGAGGAAGGCCATAATTGAGTTTTGCAAAAGGAAAGGGAAGAAAAACAATAACATCAATGTTTGGTGACTTTTTTAACTCAATTCTCTTTCTATAGCTAAACCCTAACCCTAACTTATGTCGCTGTCTTGTTTTATTAACTTTTTCTGATTCTTATTCTGTTTTAATCTGTTAAATAAAGTCGGTTCCATTATTGGTATTTTTATATGGAACTCTGGTGACAGACAGAGACACGGCCACCTCTACAAAATGACGACCTCCAGTCTCGGGCAAGCGTCTCTTCACACCAACTTCCAAGAGTATTAAAAAAATATTTTGTTTTAATCCAATAACACATGGTAATTTTAGATGAGGCGGGGATGAGTCTTTATATATCGCAAATGTAAAGTGTACTATCCCTGTTTACTTCCCTCCCCACGAGGGCAGAGTTAGACACAAAATGGGGCACACTGGATTGGAACAAAAATTTAGATTGCCTCAGTCGAGAAGGATTTCTCCTTCCCTGACTGAGAACAGGACAGACACAACATGAATTATATAGAAAAAATTAGGCACAAGGCCATCAAAATTGTGGGGTAGATGGGTCCGTTGGTCATCCTTCATCTAAAATGATAAAGATAAAAATGACTATCCTCCTACTCTTCGTTAGAATCATCTCAGTCACCACAATACCACATTTACTCGAGGGGGCCATCCTACTTAAAATATACCCAAATTTATTTGAAATTTTATTTTTCATAAAAAATATACTTATATACGAATTCATTGCCAGTGAGAGGACAAAAAAGTCTCCTTCCCTGACTAAGGACAGAACAGATACTACACTTTGTACTATTTATTTGCCAAAAACCTAAATTATATAGAAAAAAAAATTAGGCACAAGGCCATCAAAAGTGTGGGGTTAGGGGTATAAGGGTTCAAATTACTGCGCTTTATTTTGGCCCCCCCCCCTTGATCGTTTCATAACGCGTTAGTGCCTGTCCCCGTCTCAATGTTTCCGAACCATCACACAAAGCCAGTGATGCCACCAGCGAACATGGAAACCCTGGCTTGCACCTCGATAGACAGCCATTCCACGTAGGACGAAAGTAGCGGCTCCAATGCAAGGATGTAGAGAAGGGGGGGGGGACAGTGAACAACCCTGATCGGGAGATAAAGGATTCCGAACACTTTCCGTTTACCTGCACCAGCGCAAGCAATACAAAACAGAGACCCATTTGCAGAAGTCTGGTTTAAAACCGGCGGTCTCTAAAACAGATGCCAAGGGACGATAGTCGATCCTATCGAAAGCTTTGGACTGATCCAAGTTTATCAGCGCGGACTCCGCGTCATCTTGTATCCTCTCTAGGATCGTTCGAATCAGATACAAGTTGCTCGGAATTGATTTCTCCTTCACACCATAGTTCTGCTCGGGTTCGATCAACTCTCTGATAATACAATGTAACCGGTTCAATAGGACCTTGGTTAAAATCTGTAACTGTGTTTAGGGTTAGGGGCTTGTTTTAGTTCCTCGTCACCATGCCTGTCCTGTTTCTTCAGCAATGTGAACACTCTCTTAGTGACCCAGCCTGGGATGGAGCCTTGGTCAAACTAAAGGTTGAACACATCTGTCAGAAGCAGTAGAAACATATGCGACAGACTAAAAAAAAAAAATTTTTAAGGCAGACCATCAAGTCCTGATTAAGGTTAGGGTTAGGGTTAGTCCTGGTGATTTGTTGTAAACAACCCGTTTCCACGCAGCCAAAACCTCATAACCCCGTTTTTTGCAACCAGCTGCTCTAGCCGGGGAGAGTTAGCCAAATAGTTGCCAAACTCCTGGACTTGGAGATTGGACAGTTGGGTGAAGCATTCCTCGAAATATCCTGGAATGCCTCGCAAATTTCCAGAGTCATTCCAAGGTAGATCCATCCGGGTGCTTCACTTTCCGAATGTACCTATCAGAGACACGCCAGGAAACTTCCTTATGCTCATCTGCGTCAAAGTTCATGGCTTGGTTGAATACTTTTCCCTAAATACTAAGCTCTTTTAACACTCACTAGTCTCGCACCATAGGTCCTGCTTAGCACTAGTTATGTTTACAGTATCTCCCCCCCGACCGGGTTAGTTTCACTTTTAAGTGTTTCTTAGTCTTATCTAGTGCGAGATGCTGACCATATTTGACGGAGAAGCTTCTGATCTTAGCTTTCGAGCTAACCCACCACTTACTCCTCGTAACCGCCCCCACTAATTTCCTCTAGGTAAGGTTTCCTAGCTTTTCCTGGAAGTCTCCTATCTCCAGCAAGGAGGTGTTCAACTTCCAACACCGAACTAGCTTAGGCCTGTTTCTTAAGTTCAACTGGACCATAAACAATTTTGGGTCCGATTGACCTAACCAGTGAAACGTAGGACACGCTATAAAGTTTATGTCGCCTCTTCTAACAAAAATACTATCTAAATAAATATGTCCACGTCTCCCGCACGGGGCGATCACCACGAAACTTGTCAACAATATCACATTAACCCATCAGGTCAAGACAGATTCTTCCTATAGTGACGAAGGATGGCATTCCAATCTCCCATTAACACTATGCACTTCGGACCCGCGACAAACGCACGTACACCCCGAGAAAAAAAAAAAAAAAAAAAAGAACCCTCTTGAACGGTGTTGGGCACATGAACTGTGACGACCCGAAAGGGGAAAAGTTCATTTCAATGCCCTTTATAGTAAAGGGATGCACTAAAATCAGGACTCTTGCACTCTGGTAAAAGTATGTCAAGGGTCAAGGGTCAAGGGTCTTTGTTCATTGTTAGCTTCGTTTTCAGTATGGCCCTTTCTACGGCTTTCAGCATTTGCCAGACAGTTATTTCGACCGGCTGGAAGGTTGCCACGAAATGGTATCCAAGAAATTGGTGGGGTCTTCTATGTCCTTGCAAACAGACATGGGGGGGGGGAGGGGGGCAATTTTGCAAATCTCCCTCCCCAATTTAAAGGGAAGGAGTTTCCACTTCTTTTGCCGAAGCAGAGACAGACTGGCTCCATTTTGCCGCCGACTAAACTTGTTTCTCGGCAAGAGGATTCTGAGTGGACAATTGTAGCGTGGGGGCAGGTTTTGTTTCAAATGTTGTTCGGCGGGGGAGGGGGGGGGGATGTGCTTGTTTTTTTTTGTTTTTTCCTTTTTTTTTTTTTTACTTTAATTCACTGCAAACAAAGCGGCACATTGCCACCGAGATGTAAGGAGCTACTGTAGATTTGGAGCGACATCCATAGGGGGCATCCTTAGTGGGGAGTTGAGCAGCGAGATGTCTGTCCACATTATATTTCAACTTCAACATGTTGGTACAGCCCGGGAAACAAGGAGCAGGGAGGGAATTACAAAGGCAAGCGGTTCAAGGAAAGAAGCTATTAGAGTAGAAAGCCCTCCGGCATTTGGGGGACCTCAACAGTGAAGAGGCGGGATTTAACAGATTGTTGGGTTGGTCGAGTTATGTACATCGAGGTGGCACCAAATTCTGAGCACATGGGGGGGGGGTGCAGGGGGGGTGCAGCTCCTTATTCTCTTTTCTTTTATTGAGCTGGGGGGGGGGGGGCACCTTTATGTGTGCCTCCTCCTCATTGGCTCCATCCTCCTCGTCAGGAGTTTTTATTTTTCCTTTTTGTCCGTTGCCGGTTTTGTGGCGTGGGGGGACAGTTTGTTAGTTCTGCTGCGATTGAACGGGTGGTGAGACCGTGAAGGAAGCCGTTGCGTTCTTCCGCCCTCTCATCGCCACCGTCTTCCATTCCTCTTCTAAAGGAATTCTGCTAACCTCAAGGCTGGAGCCGGAATCGGAAATGAGGCTGCAGGTTGCGCGGGGAAACTGTCTTTTTCGAGCAGTTCTCGGTCATGTGGCAGTGATTCTGGTAAAACCAACAGTGCAGACAACGGCCTTCCACCGCAACCGTCACATTTCATGGTCTGTGCATCAGACCCACTGGAATCTCGTTTGAAACCTGGGCGCTTCAGCCTCATGGCGACCATATAGTCGGCCAAGTGAACTCCGCTTCTGGACCTTACTGGGCCCACTGGTACTAGAATCATAGCTGTCACCAGAATACCACATTTACTCTAGGGGCCATTCTACTTAAAATATCCCTAAAGTTTTAAGAAAAAAATTTTTTTTCTTATAGTTCACCCCAAACAAGGCAGGCCGCCACTGTAGACGTAAGGGGCTACTGAGAGTTAGGGTGTAAGTTTCGGGGGTCATCCTAAGTTGTGAGCTGTGCAGGGAGATGTCTGCTTACATTAGTTTTAAATTTCTGCATGTCAGTACAGTCAGGGAAACAGGAAGGGAGTTCCAGGGGCCCGCAGCACGAGGAAAGAAGATGTAGATAGGTAGGTCGTTGGAATTTAACTTTGAATCCTCTCTCTTAACATCTCGTGCCTTTAACAACCTACCTATCTACATCTCATTCTCTCCGCTGGACTTTTCGACACCGGACTTTTTAGCAATCGGACAGAGTTTTGCCCTGTGTTTCTTTCCCTACAACTTTTATTTTATTTTTTTAAATTTTAAATCTTGGCCTTTGCCAACTTATCTATCCCAGCGACTTCCTCTGATGATAAGATTTTGATCTTTGAAAAGCCTGGCTTAAGGAAAATTTAACTTGAATAAATTGCCTTTTTGCGGAATTTACCTTGCTCTGAGCAATTGAATTGAATTTTGATTTGGCTTTTGCTTCTCTAATTCCTTTCCATTCTTCTTCATATATATATATATATATATATAATTATTTTGAGGAGATTTAAAACAAAGAATTAAAAACGCATTTAAAAATTTTATGTAAAGTACGCAAATAATGATGACGTCATCGATTTTGTGATACTCTTTGGACGTCCCTACCATCAAGGCTCCAAAACTACTCTAGGACAATGGTTAACGGTTTGTGTCAAGTGGATGGTTAGACAAACACCTTGACGGTTGAATCTGGGCTGAAATTGCTTAAGGAGATGGCTCAACAAGAATTTGTTAACATTGGACTTGAAAACGTTCATGTTGTAGTTAACTGGGAAGCAGCCCCAGTTGACTACAACATGTTTCATCCCTTTAGCCTGATGATTCCCTGAAGGGATGAATGTGAATGTAATTAAATTTTAACTGGTCATTTGGATAATATTAAAATTGAAAGTTTGTATGGATATGTATGTATGTATGTATGTATAGATATGTATGTATGTATGTATGTATGTATAGATATGTATGTATGTATGTATGTATAGATATGTATGTATGTATAGATATGTATGTATGTATAGATATGTATGTATGTATGTGTGTCATGAGGCCGCCATTTTTTTCTTGTAAATAAACAGACTTGATCATACTTTGATATTGAACTAAAAAACGTTTAAAATAATTTCAAACACAAAAAAAAACGTATCCAAGTGCGTGGAAGTGTAACTTATCTTGCCTTTGGTAACATTTATTTGTTTCACATTTGTTTTTGTTTTGTTTTTTTTGTTTTTTTTACTCCTTTTTTTTTCTTTTGGATATAGTAAGAAAAAAAATCGCCAGTTTCTCTTTTTTAGCCTACAGTTGTGTTTTTTTTTTTTTTGGGGGGGGGGGGGTCGAATAAACTTGTATATAGAAATGAGATTTTAAAATTTTTAAACATAATATTGCGAGTTTTTTTATTTAAAAAAGTAAACGGAGCGGGGGGGGGGCTCCGTTTACTTTTTTAAATATGAAAACAAAATTTTTCTCGGCCTTTTGGCTGAGATCAAAGTGTAGTATACGTTCCGGTGGATGCTACACCTTTTAGACCGGAACCGTCTTGGCCTTCAGGCCTTGAGATTCCGCCGGTCTTAGGGTTTTTCCTGTGCAGTTCTAGGAGGTCCACCCTCCCAGGCTTTGCCTTCTCACTCTTTGAGAAGGGGTTAGTTTATTGTTAGTCGCCTGAAGCGCCCCTACCGGGGAATGCCGACGGGGCTGCCCGGGCATTTTTTTTGTAGGCTTAGAGCGCTCTTCTTTCTCGAAGGCGCTGGCTTTTTAAATCTCACTTTCCCGACCTTGTGCCACATGTTACCGCTGGGGGAGGGAGATAAATAAAATAAAAAATTTAAAAAAAAAAAAATCATCGCCTGACAAATGTTATAAAAGTGTCCCCTCCCCTTTTAATAAATAGTTCGTGGATTAAAAAAAAAAAATTTTTTTTAATCATATTTCATGAAAAACACGTTTAAAAAAAAAAAAAGTGAAGTGTATTGAAAATTTCGTGAAAATCTGACAATTAGAAAATTTATCATAGAATTTTTAATCATGCGAGTCGATGCGCATAAAAAAAATGGCTACGTTTAAAGTACGTTGATTCAATGTTGTTGTTTTTTTCAAAGTGTAAACACTCTTTTCGTTTCGAATTATCGTGATTTTCGGAGGCCGAAAAAAATCTTTAAAAATCATCAGGAGTTTATTTAACGTTTCTTCCTTTGAATGCTTAACAAATTATTGAATAATATTAACCTTTATTCTGGTATAATTGTCTTAAATATAGGGGGGGGTATTTCGATTATCCAAGCGGCGGTCCCTAAACGGACAAATATTTTTGTTGTTGCTTAAAATGGTCACACTTTTTGAAAGAAATTGCTCTAACGTAGATTATTTTAGCCGCTGTCACATCGTCGCAATTGTTTTACAAGTACTTCCACGGAATGTGCGCCGAACTTGAAACTACCCCACCCACTCACCTCAATGTAAATATCCTCGATCAACACGACTAGCAGCAAAATCACACCCCTTCACTGTAGAGGTTCCCCAGATGCTGGAAAGATTTCTACTCTAATAGTTTATTTCCTTGGACCGCTTGCCCCCCCCCCCCCGACTGTACCTACCAACATGCAGAAATTTAAATCAATATAATGTGAACAAGCATTTTGTTGCACAACTCCCCGGTTAGAATGCCTCTAATCACAGTAGCCCCTTATGGTTTAAAAAAAAAAAAAAAAAAAGGAGGTTTTCAGAAATAGCAAAAGAATGGCACTTCTGTCGTATATATGAAGCAGCAGATTTTCTGTCCTACTGAAAATAAAGGGAGGTAATTCAACCGGAAGTGATCTTTTTACAACATAAAAAAAAGGCAAGACTGATTTGTTTTTGGGTAACAAGAAACAATTAACAATTTCTTTTTTTTTTATTATATGAAGTAAAAAAATTTTAAATAAAAAACACTAACCCTAAGAAATCAGGCGGTGTGCCTGTAAAAAATCTATTGTTTTTTGCGGCTGGTTCATTAAATTACCAATGTCTCGAAGATTAATCTCATTTAACTCCATTTTCTAAATACTAAATTCAACTTCCGGTGAATTCTGAATGAATGATACTTGGAGAAAAAAAAACGGAACTCTTCAATTTCGATTTCTTAATCGGCAGCTGCTTCATATATACGACAGAAGTGCCAAAAGAATTTACATAGACCTACACACACACAAAAAAAGTCCATCTGATGAAATATTTAGAATTTGAACTAATTTTTTGTATGTTATTTTTATTTTTAATTTTTATTTACGATACTCAGAATTGAAAGGATTCAATTTTTTATGAAAGAGCATTGTCGCAATGCTAAATAAATAAATAGAAATCATTATTTTCTTCGGTGTGTTCCACCGGGCATTTATAAACTAACATTTATAAGCTAACAGAACGAAAAAGGGGTAAAAAACAAAAAAACAAACAAACAGGCAATAAATAAATGTTACCAAAAGTAAGATAAGTTACTCTTCTGTTCTACTAACCTGGATAAGTTTATTTGTGTTTTAACCTATTTTAAAGAGTTTTTTTTATTTTTTGTTCAAAAACAAACCTGGTGTCCACCTGTTCAGTTAGAACGAAAAACAAAAACAAAAAACTAAAATTACAGAGTTTCGATAATCGCTCAAAAAACGAAAATTAAACAAAATACTGGTAACATTACATTTTCCCACGATTGGTGACATTAATTGGATGTGTTTCTAACACTATTTTGTTTATTTTTCGATTTTTCACCAATTATCAAGGATCCCCGTGCCAGGCTCATAAACAGACGTTTTTGTTTTTCGTTCAAACTGAACAGGTGGACACCAGATTTTTTTTTGAACAAAATTTTTTTTATTTTATTTTTTTTTAAATTTAAACTAAGTTTAAACACACAAATAAACTTATTCGGGTAGGTAGAAGAGTAACTTATCTTGCCTTTGGTAACATTTATTTGTTGCCTATTTGTTTTGTTTTTACCCCTTTTTCGTTCTGTTAGGTGTCGTTATAAATGCCTGTTCCACCTATAGGGGGAGTCTATATAGTTATCCACATCTCTACGACTCAGTGTGGTTAGACCTTTCGAATCTCGCTAGGTCTAGCCACACTGATGAGTCGTAGAGACGGCGAAACACGTGACTGGAAACGATCACATGTGAGAAATTATTTTTCTTTAAAAAAAAAATGGAGGTTATTATTTTTTAAAAAAAGAGAGGTCCGGTTAATTTTTATTTGAGTCGCGTAAATTATTTAGAGTTGAAATGGATTTGGGCATTTCTCCCACACAATTTTACCTTATAGCAAGTTAAACCGAAATGAAAACTGGCCCGAAACAAATATAGTCGCCATCTTTATTAGCAAGACGAGAACGAGGCTAACGGCACATAACTCAAGTTCATGATAAAAACAATGTTAAATTCTTGAATTATATATATTTTTAACGATAGCTAACAGAATGAAAAAGGGGTTAAAAACAAAAAAAAAACAACAAATAAATGTTACCAAAGGCAAGATAAGTTACTCTTCTGTTCTACAAACCTGGATAAGTTTATTTGTGTTAACTTATTTTAAAGAGTTTTTTTTTTGTTCAAAACAAACCTGGTGTCCACCTGTTCAGTTAGAACGAAAAACAAAAATGGCTGTTCATGAGCCCGGCACGGCCTCTTGATAATCGGTGAAAAATCGAAAAACAAACAAAAGTGTTAGAAACACATCCAATAAATGTCACCAATCGTGGGAAAATGTAATGCTCTACCAGTATTTTGTTTAATATTCGTTTTTTGAGCGATTATCGAAACTAATTTCAGTCATTTTTTTTTTTTTCGTTCTGAACAGGTGGACACGTTTTGAACAAAAAAACAACTTTAAAATAAGTTAAAAACAAATAAACTTATTCAGGTAGGTAGAATAGTAACTCATCTTGCCTTTGGTAACATTTTTTGTTGCCTATTTGTTATGTTAGCTGTCGTTATAAATGCCCGAAATTGTTTATAAAACCGACAACCATATTTTCTCTGGTGAGTTTTCATTTCGGCGTTTCACGTGTACAATGGACGTTGACAGTGTATAATGTACTTTGCTCCCCCGCTGTCAACAAAAAAAGTAAAAATGAGATTCTATGTAGGGGAGGGAGGTAATCACACGTCAACAATGCTGCTAATAAAATAAACAAATTTAAATGGCCGTGCTTAGATACAAAAGCGGTCCCCAGATTTTCGTCTGCAAACAGGAAGTCGCGTCATATTAAAAAGGCACCGCTTTTTTGTCCCCTTCCCATAAAGGTTCCGGGCAACCGGGAATGTCGCAGAATTGGTACCACCACACCACCCTACCCCGGATTTTTCTGTACTTTCGGAGGTTTTTTTTGTTTGTTTTTTTTTTACTTGTTTCTTGAAAAAAAAAAAAAAAAATTATTCTCAAAAGAATAAAATCGGCACATGTTTAAAGGTAATTGTAAACAGAAGAATAATTTTTTAAATTTGAGATGGTCAAAAAGAGGGGGATCAGTCTACGTAGAATTTACATTGAAAACTGATCCCCCATCTTAAAATCTCAATTTTTTTAAATTTCTTTCCAAAAACCCCGAAATTCTGACATGATAGGTAATTGTACACCGAAAAAGATTTTTTTTTTTAATTGAGATGGTTAAAAAGAGGGGGATCAGTCTACGTTGAATTAACATTGGAAACTGATCCCCCCTCCTAAAATGTAAAATATTTGAATTTTTTTCTCCAAAAACCCCAGAATTCTCTAGCAGCCTGATAGATAAGTGTACACCGAAAAAAGAAAAAAAAAATGGTCAGTAAAAAGTTGTGAAAAACGGACAGTGGACAAAGACGAACATGTGCCACAATCACATTCCGTTCCTAAAAAACATTATTTCGTAGCTCAAAAACATTGTTTTTGGGGGTTTTTTTTTTATATATTACTCGTTTCTTGTGGGGGGGGGGGTCACATTTCGTTGTTTATTTTTTGAATAAATTGTTTCATGAAACAAAGATTCTTTCTGACTTTGTAAATATATTTATTCAATTTTGAAACTCAAATCACATTTTCGTTGCCAAAAATTATTTTCCGGCCGGTATTTACTTTTAGAACGGGACAAAAAAGCGGTGCGTTTATATGACGCGACTTTCTGTTTGCAGACGAAAATCTGGGGACCCCTTTTCTATCTAAGCGCCTAAATGGTTTAGACTTTATGATGCGATAGGCACAATTTTGGAAAGAAATTTTAAAAAATTGAGATTTTAGGACCGGGGGGGATCAGTTTTCAATGTAAATTCAACGTAGACTGATCCCCCTCTTTTTGACCATCTCAAATTTTTTAAATTATTCTTCTGCTAACTGTAAGCTATCATGTCGCGATAGAATTCCGGGGTTTTTGGTAAGAAATTTAAAAAAATAAGATTTTAAGACGGGGGATCAGTCTTGTTCGCCTTTTGAGATTTTAAGACGTAAACAGTTGCGAAAAGCGGACTATGGTAAAAGGCTTTTACCATAGTCCGCTTTTCGCAACTGTTTACGTCTTAAAATCTCAATTTTTTGAAATTTCTTTCCAAAAACCCCGGAATTCTCTAGCAGCCTGATAGGTAAGTGTACACCGAAAAAAGAAAAGAAAAAACTGGTCAGTAAAAAGTTGTGAAAAACGGACTGTGAGAAAAGACGAACATGTGCTATGCGATATGGGGGGGGGGTCACTTTACTATATAAATATAGCATGAAATGATCATCCACTTCCTGACCAGAAAGCGTTATTGATCACCCGGGTTTTGATCACGTGGCGTTATATACAAAACAAGTAACCATTTTTTTTTTTTTGTATTTCCAAAATGGCTGCCAATCTATTTCAAGCATTTTTTTTTTCTTTCTTTTAAACTAATATTTTAGTTAGTTGTTCTTTTTTCGTATTCGGTTAGTGTTGAGTTTTTTTATTTTTTATTTTTTCTCTATTCACAGCGTTGCGGCAAAGGGTAGAATTTCACCTGAATTCTATTTAGGGTATTTATTGTAGATTAACACATCTAGCTAAATCATTCCCAACACTAAGTGAGATTCAACTTGGGAGGAGGGGGTGGAGAATTACACGTGAACACCCTCCAAAACTTCGAAAAAAAAAATAATTAGAATTTAGAGTGCGGGATCAGTTCAGCGTATAAAATAATCACAGTTGTGTATTTTTGGGGTGGGTATGGAGGGTTTATATTTTGGTAGGCTATTAGGTGTGGTTTTACGGGGGACGAGTACAGTTGGGTTGTCTTTTTTTTGGGGGGGGGGGGGGGCACAAGTTTACTAGGGTTAGTGGTAATGGTTTTTTTTGGGGAAGTGGTTGCACTAGGACTTAGACTTTTGGAAGAGAAGGCGGCTCAACAAATTTTTTTTTTTTTTTTTTTTTTTTTTTTTTTTTTTACTTGTTTATTTTAAATAAAATTATATTTTGTCAATAACTAATTTTGGTAACTTCTACAGAATTTGAACCGAACCGTTTTTATTTTTTTACAATTGTTGCTGTTTTTTTTGGGGGGGAGGGGGGAGCACAAGTTGACTAGGTACTAGATTAGCCCCCCCCCCACACACACACACACACCTAGGTTAGTGGTAGGTATTTTTGGAAGTGTTTTTTGGAAGTGGTTGCACTAGGAGTTTTGAATGAGATGGGGGAGGGGGGGGGCTCAACAAATGTCTTACGTATTTTTACTTATTTACTTTTAATAAAATTATATTTTGTTAATAAATAAATAATTTTGGTAACTTCTACAGAATTTGAACCGAACTGTTTTCTGGGGGTTTTTTTATTATTATTATTTTAATCTAACCCTAAAATAAGTTTTAGGTCGGTTCAAATCCTATAGGAGCACCTATTTTATTTATTTATTTTTTTTTTTTAAATAATAAAAAGTAATCTTTTCGGTTCAAATCCTATAGAATCACCCTATTTTTTTTTTCTTTTAAATAATGAAAAATATTTTTTTTTTTTTTTAGATTTTATAGGTGTGTGTAAGAGGGGGGGGGTCTTTGTATATATATATATATATATTGGTCAAATAAATAAATAAATAAATAGTTACCTGTAGGCCAAAGACATGCATTCGAACAGTTTAGTAAGTGATCCGTCAATGCTTAGAATCTGCGAGTAACCATTACCAAAGTTGTAAGAGGTCGAGGTCTCTTGGGTGGCATTGAGGAAGTCGAAGCCTTCAGGCGCCCGGCTGTCATTCTCCTCTTTGACAACAATGTCGTCCTCGTAGTCGGTGTCCTCGTGCACGTGGCTCAGCATGAAGTGGCCGCTGTGTATCGTCTCCTCGTTGTTGGCGTTGTAGTAGTCGTAGAGGTCGCCAACGACGCCGGTGCTCTCGAGACTACCGGCAGGACCGACTAGAACACCGGCGGCGCCGCCGTCATCAACGCCAGTGGCGAGAGACTTCGAGCTTCTCTTCTTATGTATCGCTTTGCCAGTTCGGTGAGGGTGGCTCCGTCTGGCCCCCGGTTGAGTAGCGCCACCCTCGACGAAACCAGACGGCGAGGAAGAGACGTTCTGTAAGATTCCTGAAAAGGGGTTCGCAACTCCCAGGTTGGGTGTTGCGGTTGTAATTAGAAATTCCTGAGGGTTTGGGTTCATATTTAGTGCCATGTTCACGATGTTTTTATTATTATTATTATTATTATTATTATTGTTGTTTATATTTCCAGAATTCGAGTTGATGTTCATATTATTTATATTATTATTATTTATATTATTATTGTTGTTGTTGTTATAAAGATGTCGAATTCCCAGCACATTCTTTGTTTTTGCTGGGGAAATATTACTAATTGCCATTTATTTAACACGTTTTAAAATTGAGAGACGATTAGGAGGCATCCTTATATATATATATATACATATATAGGATGGAGGTTATTTAAAAATATTAAAATTGTATTTTTAAGTTCAAAAATAAGTTCTTTGAAGGAGGGAGGTCTTGTTTGTTTTTTTTGTTTTTCAGAAAAACAATCCCAGGGATGAAAAAAAAAATAACGAATACACCTTTTAAAATTTAAATAATTCAGCTTTTTATATATATATATATAATTATATATATATGTATCTCTTTATATTGTTATAAAACAATCCTTTTTTTTTAAGAGATATTTTGTAGTTTTTTTTAGTAATTTTGGTGTGTGTATATATATATATATATATATATATATATATATATATACACATATATATATAAATATGATTCTATTTTTTTGTTTGTTTTTCTTTTTCTTTTTAGTTTCTTGCTTTCTAAGAATAAAACCGCGTCCTCACTTGCCAGGATTTTGCCCTTGTGACCCCCCGAGGAAACGGCGAATGTCCCAGGATCGGCGTGCGCCCGACTGTAACGGCTGGAAGGACACCCACGGGTGATTTAGCGAGGATTTCGTTGCAGACTGACGGGCTGGCTCGTACGAACGAGTCCGCCATCATTGTATATGACGAGAAGATGGGAGCACCGCAGCGTAGAATCGACCAATCAGAGGCGTCGACACAAGAGGGGAACCTGTCTCAGCCGACGCTAGGGAGAGGGGGAGGTAACCATTTCAGACATTGTGTGTGTGTGTGTGTGTGCGCACAGGTCAACGTTGGAAATTTCATGTAAACACATTGACCGACGATGATGATGATGATGATGATCATCATCATCATCACTATTATGATGATGATGATAATAATAATAGTGATGACGATGATGATGTATATATATATATATATATATATATATATATATATATATATATATATATATAAATAAAGTTAGGTATGTGTATATGCTTATATTTTAGTACAGGATTAAACTAATTAACCGATCATTATTAATTTTGGAACACACCTGCTAGGCGTAAGGTGGGTAATACGGGCTATATTTAGTTTAATTTAGATTTATGCAAAGAGGGGGTTGAAGCCCTACGTGAAAATCCATGAAATTTAAACAATAACTATTAGACATCAATTAATAAATATTCCCCAAATTTCAGTTTCTTAGGAGCATTTTAAGGGGTTTTCAGGCAGAACTTCCCATTTTAAAATTCATATATTTCAGATTTCCATTGGATTTGATCCCTAGTCATTAGACACCAATGAAGCAAGATTTCTTCTTAAGTCCCCTTAAGTTTTAAATTTCAGACATTTTCTAGAATCAAAATGGTGTAATGAATTTTGATCAACATTGGAATAAGGATTCTACACATAAGGTTTAGTATAATATATATTGATTTTAATCTTCGTAAGGGGACATAAAAGTGGTGCAAAATGTTCTTTTTAAGGAATTAATAATTCTCCTAGTATTTATTTATATATATACATATATATATATTTTGGCAGCAAGTCATTTATTATACATGCGTCGTTGAAAACCACAGAGTTTTCTCTCTTCGCTATCTTTCTTGTTAATTTCTCGATGCGGCGAGCGATTCGTCGGTTTTCTGGCGTTAATTGGTGGAATATGGCACCTAACGTTGTATCGTGGGCCATTCCTCGAGCACTTTCGGTCTCGCGACCGTCTTCAGGAGGCTGTGTCTTATTGTTACTAAGAGCCGTATTTATAGTTTTATTATTAGTTATATATCTATTAATTTACATATATATATATATATATATATATATATATATATATATATATATCTTTATTCGTTTATTTATTTATTTATTTATTTATTATTAAAAAAGAAATTTTTTATATCAATTATTATTGTGTATTAATTGCTGAAGACTGATAAGGCGTTAGTACCAGTGTTGAATGCTATTTTATTAATTGTGGGTTGTAATTTTTATGTGTGTAGGGCTTCGAAGATTTTTAGTCTGTTGGTGCAGTTGTTTTTATGTATGATCTTAGTGTTAGTTGTTAATATTTGTCTTAGTTCGGTTGATTTTATCATTTTTTATGTGTGTGGTAATGTGTCGCTGGATGGCACAAGTGCGTGTGTGTATGTGTGTTTATATATATATATTTTCATGGAAATCGCTCCAGACACGGCATGAAGCCACTTGGTGTAAGGAGCTAACAAGAACAAATATGATTATCGCAAAGACAGGAGATGCCTATTGGCCTTAGTTTTAAAAAGACCAAGGCTATAAGTAGGAGGGAAACAGTCAGCAGGAAGAGAGTCCCACAAGTCTGCGGTTCTTGGAAATAAGCTACTGCATTAGGAAGCTGTATTACAATGAGGTATCAAAACAACGAATTGATGGAAACCACTAGACCAACGAGTCAAACGAGCTGGAACAAAAGAAGCGGGGAATAGATCACATAATTCTGAAGAACACATGCCATAATATTATTTATAGAAAAGACTGAGACTAGCAACATCACGTCTGTGAGAGAGAGAGGGTGCAGAGAAGAAGAAAGGGTGGGGTCAATCAAATTACAGATACGTTTCTGCACCTTATCAAGAACCCTCAAATGGGACAAAGATTCACCAGGCCAAATATAACAACAGTACTCTATACATGGTCTAATTGTAGATTTGTAGAGATAGAGAATAGCCTTATATATATATATATATATATATATATATATATATATATATATATATATATATATATATATATGAGTAAGATAATATCTTTAACCAGTAGACTATCTGGATAAAAAAACAAAGCTCAATATAGTGTATAGAGCAATAATATTAATTGAATGAGAAATTAATCAGATTTTATTAAAGTTCAAAAACAAGGAGTGATTCTGCGTCCTTAACTCATGAGTTTTCAAAGAAAATCTTCTCCTCAGAGGACCATTACCGCAATGACATTACTGCAGGTAATAAAATTAAGCTTTGAAAATATATTAAAATATTTTTTTTTAAATACATATAAAAATGTCATTGCGGTAATGGTCTTCTGAGGAGAAGATTTTCTTTGAAAATTCATGAGTTAAGTACGTAGTATCACTCCTTGTTTTTGAACTGTAATAAAATCTGATTAATTTTTTCTCATTTTATTATTTCATTCAATTAATATATATATATATATATATATATATATATATATATATATATATATACATATATTACTATTTCATGTATCCACAGAAAATTTTATAAGGAGATATAATTTTTTCTGTATCAATTTTCAGTATTTACTTCAACAGTGGTCGATACGTAAGTAGAGCTAGGTAGTAAGCTATGAAAATATATTTATGCCAATTAAGCTATAAAAAATAACTCCATGCTTTTTAGCCTGAAGATTCCCCTCGGGGATGAAACGCGGGAGCCTCTGTGTAGCTTAATTGCCATAAATATATTTTCATAGCTTACTATATATATACCTATATATATATATTATACACGCGTTGTTGAAGACCACAGAGTTTTCTTTCTTCGCTATCTTTCTTGTTAATTTCTCGACGCGGCGAGCGATTCGTCGGTGTTAATTGGTGGAGTATGGCACCTAACGTTGTATCAGGGGCCGCGTCGAGAAATTAACAAGAAAGATAGCGAAGAAAGAAAACTCTGTGGTCTTCAACGACGCGTGTATAATAAATGACTTGCTGCCGAAATATACATTGTCGAATATTATTTTTCACTGGAGTAACTTCATCGAACCAGGAAGAAAATAACGGCCGAAAACATCAGGTCAGCTTAACATTATTCGAATTGGCCTTAGCGGCGCTTACATCTAACTAGGAAGTTATGGTTTGCACAACTCCTATCAGCTCATAAGAACCCTTAATTGGACATTATAATATTCAACACCGAGTGAGTCTTCTGAACTTTTTATATGATTTTGTTTTTTTCTATCGTTTTATTAATTTGCATACACTCTGAATACACTCTTCACTGTCATCTACTGCATCGATAGCAAACAAATTTCCCGCCTGGATAACTTTTTCGTTTTTTGACTACCATTCACCACTTGGATTGTTTTTTAATCGACTTCTTTGACATCTTTCTTGAAGCTATTTTAAACTTTATGACTTGGATGAACTGTATAAGTTTAACAAAAAAGTGTGTTTTGGGCCGATATATTTGATGTTTTATATACTTTTATGTATTTTATATATGTTTATATATTTTCAAAGTTTAATTTTATTACATTCAGTAATGTCATTGCGGTAATGGTCCTCTGGGGAGAAGATTTTCTTTGAAAACTCATGAGTTAAGGACTTTAAAGTACTTTGCTTGAACTTTGAATTGTAATAAAATTTGATTCGCACCTTATTTTATTCTTTCACTTTATCTAGTGCTATATATAAGTGCTATATATATATATATATATATATATATATATATATATATATATATATATATATATATAAATGAAATGAGTGATGAGAATAAAAATTGGAAGAAGAACAATATTTATTGAATCATCAAAGTTTTTTTTTAGATTTATATACTTGTGAATAACATCGGATCTGAATCCCGTCATTTTCCTAATGGAACTTTTTTCATTATTCGAATTTCTGCGATGTTTATGTTAAGTTTATTAGACCGGTAGAGAGAGCCCACCTTCTTTGCAGCAGACTTGGCAATATCTTCAATGTATTTATTCCAATTCATGTTGCCTGTGAACGTTAGGCTTCGGAGCTTGAACGTGTCGACGATCTCCGCTGTGTGCGTTCGAGAGAAAGGAAGTGCATGCCTTTATTTATAGACACTCAAACCACGCATGGTCAAGCTGACCTGTTGGTCCCTGATTGGCCGGAATCTTCTGGCAACGTGATTTCACGAGATCAGCCCCTCTTCTCTACCTCAGAGACGAAGAAGGGCTGAGTCAACAAAGAAACAAAGGTCGCACATATATACCCTTAGTTGTGGCGTCGGCCACAATACCATGGCAATCGATGGTTGGAAAGGTTTCTTACAATTGCTAAAGGAAAGAAGCTTTATCTTGGTAGCATTAAATGCAACCATCCATTTTTGAAAAGGAGCTTTGTCTTGGAAGCATTAAATGCAACCATCCTTTTCTGGCCCTATTCTACTCTGGACGACCCTAAAAGATTAATATGTAAGTGATATAACTTGGTAAGTAGTTATAAATAACAAAATAACCCAGAGTGTGAAGGTCTTAAAATAGTATGGTTTATTCCAACGTATATATATTGTACAAACAATAGTAACTACAGGTAATCAAATAGATTTAACAGAATACAATCGACTCCCCCATAGTACTGTTTGTAGTCGTATTTATTGTCCAGACTAGTTCACTTATTTAGTGACTGAGGGGAGTCAAGTATCCCATCACAAAAGTAAGGATGAACCCTAACCCTACAAAAATTAAAATAAGAGTTGATTTCTTTCTAATGTTTCTGGAAGGAAAGAGAGTAGGATTCCCGTTTCCAGAGATTTGAGTAGATAATGGCATTGAGACTGAGATAGGAGTATTGCTGACGACACCACGCTCTGCTCTCGTCATATAGGCAAAACCGATGCACACATATCTGAGGCAATGGCTGAATCCTTAGAAAATGACCTCCAGTCTGTAGTGGATTGGGGTAAAAAATGGATGGTAACTTTTAATGCTGCAAAGACAAAGCTGCTTTCCTTCAATAACTACAAGAAACCTCTTCAACCACCGATTGTAATGGCAAATAACACCCTACCTGAGAGTTCATCATTCAAACTCCCTGGCCTAACTTTCACAGATAACAGGAATTGAAATAAATACATTGAAGACATTGCCAGGACTGCTGCAAAGAAGGTGGGCTCCCTCTACCGTGCTAGTAAACTTCTCACACCTGACATTATCCTATATCTCTACAAAGCCACCATCCGCCCATGCATGGAGTATTGTTGCCACATCTGGGCTGGTGCATCATCCGCTAGTCTCTCCCTCTTAGACAAGGTCCAAAAAAAGAGTCGCCAATTTAATAGGTCCCTCATTATCCACCAAGCTCCAGCCCCTGTCCCATCGCCGCAATGTTGCTTCCTTGTGCCTGTTTTACAAGTACTTCAATGGGTTGTGCTCTGATGAACTTGCTGCTCTGGTGCCCCCACAACGTAAATTCACTAGACCAACCCGACAATCAGACAAATCCCATCCATTCACTGTGGAAGTCTTCAGATGCTGAAGAGCTTTCTACTCCAAAAGTTTCTTTCCTCGTGCTGCTGGACTCTGAAATTCCCTCCCTGTATTCCTGACGATACTGACATGCAGAAATTTAAAACTAATATAAACAGACATCTCGCTGCGCAGTTCCCAATTTAGGTTGAAAACCCTTTCACCCTTTTTTCTCAGTAGCCCCTTACGTCTACAGTGGCGGCCTGCCTTTTTTGGGGTGAACTATGTTAATGAAGAAAAAAAAAAAGCGGAAATCTGTTAACTAAATGTGCCAGAAAAATAAACGAATAATAAAAAAAAAGTTTTGACTGTAATTCAATTTCCAACCGAATTTCGAGCAACCCATTTTCTCTCTGCCTTTCGCTCTCCAATCCAAATCACTTCTCCTTCCTTCCCAGCTGTCCTCTTCATTTATATCAGCTGATTTCCACATATGCAAATCAGAGACCACCATAAAAACCTGCACCTATGAAGAGAAGCCCTTTTTTAATCTGCAGACACGACATGCGAAGCACCTCAGGAAATTCTCTGTGGCCATATTGGATTCATTTTTTTCAAGCCTCCGAGGCTATGATACAAATTCTGAAAAAAAAAAAAAAGAAAAAAATACACTTATAAAAAGTTTAAAAACTGAAAAACTATGCAAGTCAGTAGAAAATTAAATTTTCTTGTGTTTGGTGAAAGTTATTTGTTGTATATTTGTTTTTGATTTTTGTTTTTTTGTTTTTTCACCCCTTTCTGCATTGTTAACTATAACGCACTTTTGCCAGTAAGTTATTCTTTGATGAAAAAAAGTCATCTCACTACCCTATCCCCCATCATGAATCGTTTCAAGCAAAGTTAACATTTTCAGTTTTCAGAAAGAACTGCTATAAGAAAGAAAAGGAAGACAAAACAAGACAAGACGGAGAGAGGAAGAGAGAGAGAAAGAAAATGAAAAGAAAAAGAGAGAAAGAGTAAGAGAGAGAAAGAGAGAGATAGAAAGAGAGAAAGAAAGAGAGAAAGAGAGAAAGAAAGAGAGAAAGAAAGAACGAAAGAGAAAGAGAGAAAAAGAGAGAGAAAGAAAGAGAGAGAAAGAAAGAGAGATAGAGAGAAAGAAAGAGAGAGAAAGAGAGAGGGAGAGGAAGAAAGAGAACATTTTTAATTACTTAGAGAGAAAGAGAGAAAAAGAGAGAGAGAAAGAGAGAGAGAGAGAGAGAGAGAGAGAGAAAGAAGGAGAGAGAAAGAGAAAGAAAAAGAGAGAGAAAGAGAGAGAGAGAAAGAGAGAGAGAGAAAGGGAGAGAAAGAGAAAGAAAAAGAGAGAGAAAGAGAGAGAGAGAGAAAGAGAGAGAAAGAGAGAGAGAGAAAGGGAGAAAAAGAGAAAGAAAAAGAGAGAGAAAGAGAGAGAGAGAGAAAGAGAGAGAGAGAGAAAGAAGGAGAGAAAGAAAGAGAGAAAGAGAAAGAAAAAGAGAGAGAAAGAAAGAGAGAAAGAAAGAGAGAGAGAGAGAGAGAGAGAAAGAGAAAAATTTTAATTACTTAGAGAGAAAAAGAGAGAGAGAGAAAGAGAGAGAGAAAGAGAGAGTGAGAGAGAAAGAAGGAGAGAGAAAGAGAGAGAGAAAGAGAGAGTGAGAGAGAAAGAAGGAGAGAAAGAGAGAAATTTTAATTACTTACATAAGTTACATTTTTTTGTCCACAGAAATTTTTTTCTTTAGAAAAAACAATTTTTTTTTTTAAATCGTTTTTTCCAGCTTCATTAATATTCACTCTCTTCTCACACTCAAAGGAGGAGGTAAAGCCTGGGAGGACCCTCCTCCTTCTAAATAAAAGGAGGTGGTAATGCATGTTCGGATGGTATCATGCTAACAGAACAGATACTACAAAACCCTCGCAAAAATAGTGGAGGTAATACCTGGGACGACATCCCCATAAAAGGAGAAGGTAATGCCTGTGAGTATGGTATCATGGCAACAGAACAGATACTACACTACCCCAATCACCCAACATGACTTAGGATTATTATTATTATTTGTTTGTTATGCCTCCTTGGGCATATATATCCCCTTTAACTATCTTCTCAATTCGACTGTTTAAAAAAAAAAAAAATGTAACTCTTAGTACAGTATCGATATCCAGATCAAATTCTGTTAAACATTTCATTTGACAACTCCCAAAAGTGCTCCCTCAATTTCTCCCTCCTACCACTTGCTCTGAATTCATCCAACCTCATCTTAAACTGATCCACGCTATTGCTGTTCTTAATCCGATCTGGCAACTTATTCCGAAAACATATTATTCTGTGAGCAAAAAAACTTAACTGGTTAACAGATCTAGTTTTTGAAAACTGCCTTGACAATAACCTTCCAGATCTAGGAGAAATACTAAAAAAATGCCCACCATAGTTAGAAATGCCATTAATTATCTTGAAAGTCACAATCATATCACCTCTTATTTTTCTCTCCAGCAAAGTAGTCAATCCCAATTTGTCCAATCTCTCCCTGTAACTGCACTCCTTTACTTTACTTATTAGTTTTGTCACCCTTCTTTGTACGCCTTCCAGTCTCAATATTACATTCCAATTTCCAGGTCTAGTCGCTGGAGCCCGGGCCTGGGTGCAGTATTCTATGAGGTCTTATTAGAGCTTTATATATCCTTAACACAACATTTGTCCCTCTCGAAATAATATTCCTAACCATCCACCCGATCATTCTATTTACCCTCGATACAATTGTCAAAATATGATTATTTGCCCTAAATGTATTATCAAACCCCACTCCCAAATCACACTCTCCATCTACTTCTTTGATTTCTGTTAATGTTTTCTTTATTGTTTTTAGAAAATTTAATTAAAAAATGTTGATAACAATTTATTAAGTGAAAAAACTTTGAATAGAAAAAAAAATCTTCCAATTTAAACAGAAAATTCAATGTATTTTAAGTATAAAACGTTTTTATTTCAGACGATGTAAATTTATAATATTTTGCGCTTTCATCTCGTAAACGTGCTTAAAAACAATTAAAAACGTCCGTTGAATTTGGTATACTCGGACTACTGTTCTCATCTTGGGTGTTTTTTATCACACCATTTCAGCCGATGTAACCTCCGACCTTCTTCATGTGTACTCTGTCGAACTCGGGAATCTGGACGGAGTTCGACAGAAAGATTCCCGAGTTCGACAAAGTACACATGAAGAAGGTTGGAGGTTACATCGGCTGAAACGGTGTGATAAAAAACACCCAAGATGAGAACAGTAGTCCGAATATACCAAATTCTACGAATTATTAACCCTCATCTAAAAAATTCCGAAGAATAAAAAACATTGTCGCTAGAGAAAGAGGAGAGGGGTGAGAGAGAGAAAAAGAGAGAGAAAGACGGAGAGGGGGGGTGAGAGAGAAGAGGAAGAAGAGACAGTGCGAACGCCAAATTGTCTTTTTATTATTTTTAAACAGCCCCTCAGATCCAGAGAGAGAGAGAGAGGGGGGCCACCTCCCCCTCTCCTGTGCCTCATCAGTATATCTTTCTAGCTAGCTAAGACGTATTAGTTTCCTTTAAATTACCCCCCTTGATAATGATTATTTTAAGAAATGTTTTGGGAATTTATTCTTTTTTATTCATTGAATTACTTTAATTAATTCCTGTTAATATGAACAAAACTATATATACAGATATACAGAAAACATAACACAAAAAAATTAAAATGAATAGCAGTAAACATTAATTTATAATAGACAGTTTTAAAAACAATTATGCAAATTAGACAGATCTATGAATGTTTAGATGTATTTCATCAGTACTATATATACTGTATTTCAAAGCATTGTGTTGTATCATTGATTCGCGCCATAAACTGGTATCGTCTTAGCCTTCGGGGCCTGATTTACGCCGGTCTATGGGTCTGTCCTGTGCAGTTCTAGGAGGTCTACCCTCCCAGGCTTTGCCTCCCCTCTTTGGGGAGGAGTAAGTTTATTGCTTACTGCCTGAGGCGCCCCTACCGGGGAATGCCGATGGGGCTGCCCAGGCAATTTTTAATGGCCAGAGTGCTCACCTCTCGGGCGCTGGCTTTTCAAACCCCACTTTCCGACCCGAGCTTGGGTCACATCTTACTTGTGGGAGTAAGATAAACCTGGCCTTGTGCCTAACCTCCTGGGGAGGTAAATAAAAAGTGTTGTATCATTGATTCGCGCCATAAACTGGTATCGTCTTGGCCTTCGTGGCTTGATTTACGCCGGTATATGGGTCTGTCCTGTGCAGTTCTAGGAGGTCCACACTCCCAGGCTTTGCCTCCTCTCTTTGGGGAGGAGTAAGTTTATTGCTTACTGCCTAAGGCGCCCCTACCGGGGAATGCCGACGGGGCTGCCCAGGCAATTTTTAATGGCCAGAGTGCTCACCTTCTCGGGCGCTGGCTTTTCAAGTCCCACTTTCCCGACCCGAGCTTGGGTCACATCTTACCTTGTGGGAGTAAGATAAAACTGGCCTTGTGCCTAACCTCCTGGGGAGGTAAATAATGTGTTGTATTATTGATTTAAATAACAGTAACCTGTTTTGATGATAATATAAGAGGGATAAATGAAAAAAACTTTCGCATTTATTCATTTAGATATATATATATCTAAATGAATAAATAAATATATATATAAATCTATCTAAATGAATAAATATATATATAAATCTATCTAAATTAATATATATCTATCTAAATGAATAAATATATATATATATATATATATATATAAATGAATAAATATATATATATCTCTAAATGAATAAATATATATATATCTCTAAATGAATAAATATATATATATATATATATATATATATATCTCTAAATGAATAAATATATATATATATATATATATATATATAAATGAATAAATATATATATATATATATATATATATATATAAATGAATAAATATATATATATATATATATATAAATGAATAAATATATATATATATATATATATATATATATCTAAATGAATAAATATATATATATATATATATCTAAATGAATAAATATATATATAAATGGCAGTGTGTATCTTCAGCTAAAAGTAAAAAACTTAAAACAAACCGCCACGGTATTTTCTTGATCAGCATTGCCCCGGTTGAATAATATCTAAAATTTAGAAAAAAATATTAATTCTTTGAGGGTTAACTGGGACAGGTTTCGTCGGGGGGGGGGGGGGTGTAACCCCGAGTACCATCTTAATATCAAAATTTGCTAAAATTTTGTGGAATAGACAAAACAGTTTTCAGTAAGGGGGGGGGGGACGTCTCTTAATATTGTTTATATTTATATATATATATAGACAGATAGATAGATAGATAGATATATAAAACAGGTTCATTTTATATTCAATAACCATGGTTTTTATTTTCTATTTTTTGACATTTTCAAAAAACATAACATTCCTGTGAGATATATATTTACGACTCGTTTCTCTGGAGGTAAGCCAACCAACATTATTATATCAATTTCTTAATTTTTAATTTTTTCGGTTCAAAGTTAGCACACAAAAAAATATGCGGACATCCAAGAATTTTTAATTCAGTGATGTTCTTTAATATAGTTATGTAATAATATATATATATATATATATATATATATATACAGGGCTTTACGCGCTCTACTACTTTTGGAGCTGCTCCCGCTCCTGCTCCAACGCCCAAAATTGGAGCTGGCTCGTCTCACGCTCCCCATTTTCAAAAAGGAGCCACTCCTGCTCCAACTCCTATAAAAAAAGGAAAGGCTCTTTTTCAGCGCTCCATAATAAAAATGTACCTTCTTTCATAACGTTCTATTCTGCCAATGAGTGGTCGAAGGACAGGGATGGGCGTCAAAGGATCTCGTCAATATGGGTTGAGATGTCACTTAAAGTGTAAGACCGTAAGATAATATTTGACAAAATCTCGCTAATATTTTGAGAGTTATAGGAGAACATGTCGGATGAAGTGTAGGATTATACGTAAATTTTCGTTTCCTGGGGTATAAAATAGAAATAGAAAAATCCCTGAAGTATTTTAAAACAATTTTAATATTCATTACATTAACCACCTATTTTTTCAGGAAAGGAAAATTTGACCCGATATATTTAGATTTGTTTTAAGTAAATAAAGTTATACTTTTAAACATTATTAGTGATTATTTTCTTTTTAAAGAAAA
>OY744549.1:50607687-51130187 GCA_963556195.1 Sepiola atlantica
AAATTAAATAAACACAAACGAAAAAGAAACACAAAAAAAAAATTTTTTTAAGAAAAAAATTGAAAAAAAAGGAAAAAAGATTTTAAAAAAAATAATAATTAAAAAAAGAAAAAATAGGAATAAAAAATTTTGAAAAAGAAAAGAAAATTGAAAAAAGATTTTAAAAAAGAAAAAAAATTGAAAAAAGAAAAACAAATTGAAAAAAAAGGAAAAAATTTTAAAAAAGGAAAAAAATTGAAAAAAAGGAAGAAAAAAAATTTTTAAAAAGAAAAAAATTTTAAAAAGAAAAACAAATTGTAAAAAAGGAAAAAAATTTTAAAAAGATTTTAAAAAGAAAAAAAATAGAAAAAAAAAGGAAAAAATTTGAAAATAAGGAAAAAATTTGAAAAAAGGAAAAAATTTGAAAAAAGGAAAAAAAATTGAAAAAATTGAAAAAAAATTGAAAAAATTGAAGAAAAGGAAGAAAAAAAATTTGAAAAAAAGGAAAAAAGATTTTAAAAAAGGAAAAAATAAAAACATAAAAATCATTAAGAAAGGATAAAACCAAAGCTACAGGTCGGAAGAAAAACAGTCAGCAGGAAGAGAGTTCCACAAGCCTGCAGTTCTTGGAAAGAAGCTACTGGAATAGGAATAGTATCACAATGAGGTATCAAAACAACAAATTGATGGAGAACACTAGATCAACGAGTCAAACAAACTGGAACAAAAGAAGTGGGGAATAGATCACATTATTCTGAAGAACACATGCCATAATAGTATTTATAGAAAAGACTGTGAGAGAGGGTGTAGAGAAGAAGAAAGGGTATGGCTAATCAAATTACAGATAAGTTTCTGCACCTTATCAAGAACCTTCAAATGGGACAGAGATTCACCAGCCCAAATATGACAACAGTACTCCATACATGGTCTGATTGTAGATTTGTAGAGATAGAGAATAGCCTCAGATGTGGGAAAGTGTTTGGAGCGATAGAGAGAACCGACTTTATGAGAAGCAGAAAGAGTAATGGATCTAATGTACGAACTCCAAGAAAGATTTGATGAGAGAGAAAGACCAATAAGTTTCAGAGTCGATTTCTCCTCAAGAGCAGAGCCATCGATGAGAATCTCAGGAAGAAAAGGGGCACGCCTATGATTGAAAGACACGAGCTGAGTCTCAACAGAATTAAACAAAACAAGCCATTTCGTACCCCAATCCACAACTGAACCTAGGTCAACTTCTAAATCAGCTTCATATTTCAATAGATCTGAGATAAATGGGCGAGAAGCAACACCAGAGTGGTATCATCAGATGTTAACTTTCTGAACATTATTCTCTGGAAGATCACTTATATTTTCCATGAGATTTAGGAATTTATTACAAAGTTTAGTTTTTAGCATCTAGTTACAGGGTGGAGTAAACCAAATTGTTTTTTTCTATTTTAATTTTAAGAGAGTTGTATCATTGTTCTTTTATGTGTGAAGATTGACACATGTTTTTTTTTGTCTCATATGAACATTCTACCGAAAGTAAAGAAACAAAATGTTGTGGACATAATGTTTCATGAACTTTTAAATGCAAAAAAAAAAACAACAAAGTTTAAGAAATGTTACCCTTTTTATTTGAGTGATAAAAGAAAATGAAAAAATAAAAATAAATTAAATATACTTTTTTAATTAATTAAATGAATTTTGGATGCATCTAGTTTTTCCAGCTGTGGTGCGTTATGCACTGATGAAGCCTCTTTGTAAATGTTGGGTCAAATTTAGAATACCATAAATGTGTATAGTTACAAAAATGGGTGCAAACAATTATTTGTGAATAAAATGTTTTTTTTAATGAACTAGGATTATATCATGTTATTCGCTGTAAAATACATTTTTTAGATGCATCAAGGGTGGTCTTCAGTGATGCACTGCCTTCATTGTCAATTTCAGGTTTCACATCATATCAGCTCAGAGAGCAACCCCGACCTGCCTCTTTGAAAGCTTTCAGCTACGACGTCGAAATAGCAATAATATTTCCTTTCTGACAATCTTTGACTTTTCTTTTAAAGACACGTCAGGAGGCATCAGCCAATAAGAACGGTTCTCACTCCTCCCACTCCCACATAATGCCATCCGTCCCTCTTGTTTCTCTTGTTTCGACTTTCTTTTTTCCCTTTGGTTTGCATTTGAGTAAGTTTTTCTTCCTTCCTTCCCCCCTTTATCTAATAAATATGAATTAACTCAAGTTAATTGTTAACCCTAACCTATCCAATTATTTAATCGTAACCTATCCCACTATTACATTGTATGCCCTAACCTATCCCATTATTTAATCGTAACCTATCCCACTATTTAATTGTAAACCCTAACCTATCCCACTATTTAATCGTAACCTATCCCACTATTTAATTGTTAGCCCTAACCTATCCCACTATTTAATTGTTAGCCCTAACCTATCCAACTATTTAATTGTTAACCCTAACCTATCCAACTATTTAATGGTTAGCCCTAACCTATCCCACTATTTAATGGTTAGCCCTAACCTATCCCATTATTTAATGGTTAGCCCTAACCTATCCCATTATTTAATGGTTAGCCCTAACCTATCCCACTATTTAATTGTTAGCCCTAACCTATCTCACTATTTAATTGTTAGCCCTAACCTATCCCACTATTTAATTGTTAACCCTAACCTATCCCACTATTTAATTGTTAACCCTAACTTATCCCACTATTTAAATGTTAACCCTAACCTATCCCACTATTTAAATGTTAACCCTAACCTATCCCACTATTTAAATGTTAACCCTAATCTATCCCACTATTTCATTGTTAACCCTAACCTATCCTATTATTTCATTGTTAACCCTAACCTATCCCACTATTTAATTTTTAACCCTAACCTATCCCACTATTTAATTGTTAACCCTAACCTATCCCACTATTTAATTGTTAACCCTAAGTTATCCCACTATTTAAATGTTAACCCTAACCTATCCCACTATTTAAATGTTAACCCTAAGTTATCCCACTATTTAAATGTTACCCCTAACCTATCCCATTATTTAATTGTTAGCCCTAACCTATCCCATTATTTAATTGTAAGCCCTAACCTATCCCATTATTAAATTGTTAACTCTAACCTATCCCATTATTAAATTGTTAACCCTAACCTATCCCATTATAAAATTGTTAACCCTAACCTATCCCACTATTAAATTGTTAACCCTAACCTATCCCATTATTTGATTGTTACCCCTAACCTATCCCATTATTTAATTGTTAACTCTAACCTATCCCATTATTTAATTGTTAACCCTAACCTATCCCATTATTTAATTGTTAACCCTAACCTATCCCACTATTTAATTGTTAACCCTAACCTATCCCATTATTTAATCGTACCCTATCCCACTATTTAATTGTTAGCCCTAACCTATCCCACTATTTAATTGTTAGCCCTAACCTATCCCATTATTTAATGGTTAGCCCTAACCTATCCCATTATTTAATGGTTAGCCCTAACCTATCCCATTATTTAATTGTTAGCCCTAACCTATCCCATTATTTAATTGTTAGCCCTAACCTATCCGACTATTTAATTGTTAGCCTTAACCTATCCCACTATTTAATTGTAAACCCTAACCTATCCCACTATTTAATTGTAAACCCTAACCTATCCCATTATTTAATTGTTAACCCTAACCTATCCCATTATTTAATTGTTAACCCTAACTTATCCCACTATTTAAATGTTAACCCTAACCTATCCCACTATTTAATTGTTAACCCTAACCTATCCCATTATTTAATTGTTAGCCCTAACCTATCCCATTATTTAATTGTAAGCCATAACCTATCCCATTATTTAATTGTTAGCCCTAACCTATCCCATTATTAAATTGTTAACCCTAACCTATCCCATTATTAAATTGTTAACCCTAACCTATCCCATTATTAAATTGTTAACCCTAACCTATCCCATTATTAAATTGTTAACCCTAACCTATCCCATTATAAAATTGTTAACCCTAACCTATCCCACTATTAAATTGTTAACCCTAACCTATCCCACTATTTAATTGTTAACCCTAACCTATCCCATTATTTAATTGTAAACCCTAACCTATCCCATTATTTAATTGTTAACCCTAACCTATCCCACTATTTAATTGTTAACCCTAACCTATCCCACTATTTAATTGTTAACCCTAACCTATCCCATTATTTAATCGTACCCTATCCCACTATTTAATTGTTAGCCCTAACCTATCCCACTATTTAATTGTTAGCCCTAACCTATCCCATTATTTAATGGTTAGCCCTAACCTATCCCATTATTTAATGGTTAGCCCTAACCTATCCCATTATTTAATGGTTAGCCCTAACCTATCCCATTATTTAATTGTTAGCCCTAACCTATCCCATTATTTAATTGTTAGCCCTAACCTATCCGACTATTTAATTGTTAGCCCTAACCTATCCCACTATTTAATTGTTAGCCCTAACCTATCCCACTATTTAATTGTAAACCCTAACCTATCCCACTATTTAATTGTAAACCCTAACCTATCCCATTATTTAATTGTTAACCCTAACCTATCCCATTATTTAATTGTTAACCCTAACCTATCCCACTATTTAATTGTTAACCCTAACTTATCCCACTATTTAAATGTTAACCCTGACCTATCCCACTATTTAATTGTTAACCCTAACCTATCCCATTATTTGATTGTTAGCCCTAACCTATCCCACTATTTCATTGTTAACCCTAACCTATCCCACTATTTAATTGTTAACCCTAACCTATCCCACTATTTAATTGTTAACCCTAACCTATCCCACTATTTAATTGTTAACCCTAACCTATCCCACTATTTAATTGTTAACCCTAAGTTATCCCACTATTTAAATGTTAACCCTAAGTTATCCCACTATTTAATTGTTAACCCTAACCTATCCCACTATTTAATTGTTAACCCTAACCTATCCCATTATTTAATTGTAAACCCTAACCTATCTCATTTTTTAATGGTTAGCCCTAACCTTTCACATAATTTAATTGTTACCCCTAACCTATCCCACTATTTAATTGTTAACCCTAACCTATCCCACTATTTAAATGTTAACCCTAACCTATCCCACTATTTAAATGTCAACCCTAACCTATCCCACTATTTAATTGTCAACCCTAACCTATCCCACTATTTAATTGTCAACCCTAACCTATCCCACTATTTAATTGTTAACCCTAACCTATCCCACTATTTAATTGTTAACCCTAACCTATCCCATTATTTAATTGTAAACCCTAACCTATCCCACTATTTAATTGTTAACCCTAACCTATTCCATTATTTAATTGTTAGCCCTAACCTATCCCATTATTTAAATGTTAACCCTAACCTATCCCATTATTTAATTGTTAACCCTAACCTATCCTATTATTTAAATGTTAGCCTTAACCTATCCCATTATTTAATTGTTAGCCTTAACCTATCCCATTATTTAATTGTTAGCCTTAACCTATCCCATTATTTAATTGTTAGCCCTAACCTATCCCATTATTTAAATGTTAACCCTAACCTATCCCATTATTTAATTGTTAGCCTTAACTTATCCCATTATTTTATTGTTTGCCCTAACCTATCCCATTATTTAATTGTTAGCCCTAACCTATCCCATTATTTAATTGTTTACCCTAACCGATCCCACTATTTAATTGTTAACCCTAACCTATCTCACTATTTAAATGTTAGCCCTAACCTATCCCATTATTTAATTGTTAACCCTAACCTATCCTATTATTTAAATGTTAACCCTAACCTATCCCATTATTTAATTGTTAGCCTTAACCTATCCCATTATTTAATTGTTAGCCCTAACCTATCTCATTATTTAATTGTTAGCCCTAACCTATCCCATTATTTAATTGTTAACCCTAACCTATCCCATTATTTAATGAAATCTATCCAAAATTTTTAACTAGTTAGTTTAGAAAATTTTGTTGAATTCTTATTCGGATTCAACATTTACTACTACTGTCATACTTCTCTACACTGACGATTCCCATAAGGATGAAATGTATACGTATGTAGATTAAAAATATTTATTATATATATATACATATATATTATATATATATATATATATATATACAGTATCTACAATAAGTGAGTACACCCAACGAATTTTTTACTTTTTACTTCATAGAACTTTAATTTTCCGTAGGATTTAAATGAAACTCGATGTGAACATAGCCATGTAGTCGTTTAATAGCTTTATAAACTATGAAGGAACAAATATCTTTTCAATGCAAAAAAATTGAACAAAAACATTTGGAACAAGTAACAAAAAGTGAGTACATATGAGCATTTTAAACAAATAATCTTATTTTTAATACTTTGTATGGCCTCCATTGTTATCAATAACAGCAGACAACCTCCTAGGCATTGATTAGACTAGTTTATGACATGTGTCCGCCGGAATTGCGTTCCATTCACACTTGATGACCTTCTTCAGTTTGTTATTATTTCTCGGATTTTTCCCTTCAATTTTCCGTTTCAGATGCTCCCACAAATGCTCTATTGGGTTCAAATCAGGTGACATACTCGGCCATGGTAAGGTATTCACCCGTTTACTGTCTAAGAAAGCCTTCGTAGCCCGAGACGTGTGCTTAGGGTCGTTATCTTGCTGTAAAACTCCACATCTGCCAACACTTGTTAGACTTGGTAACATTTTTTCCTTCAATATCTGGCAATAGAGTTTGGAATCCATTTTTCCTTTGATGAAAGCAAGTCGTCCAACTCCTTTGGCACTCATACACCCCCAAATCATTAATCTCCCACCTCCATGCTTTACAGTTTGCATGACACACTTATTCTTGTAAGCTTCCCCTTTTCGTCGCCACACACGTTTAACGCCATCTGATCCGAATAGATTTATTTTTGTCTCATCAGACCAAAGGATTTTGTCCCAAAACTGCATGTCTTTGTCTTTATGTTCATTAGCAAATTCATATCGCTTCTTTTTGTGAGAAGTTTGAAGCAGAGGCTTCCTCCGGGGTATGCAGCCTTTAAACCCGTCTTCATGGAGAATGTTGTGCACTGTCTGAGCACTCATAGTTACGTTTAAACTGTGCGAAATTTCTTCTGCGATGCTAGCATCACTCTGACGTCTGTTTCCCTCTATTAGTTGTTTGATGTGTCTCTTAGTTCGATTAGAAAACTTGCTTTCATCGAAGGAAAAACGGATTCCAAACTCTATTGCCAGATATTGGAGGAAAAAATGTTACCAAGTCTAACAAGTGTTGGACGAAAGTGGACTTTTCCAGCAAGATAACGACCCTAAGCACACGTCTCGGGCTACGAAGGCTTTCTTAGACAGTAAACAGGTGAATACCTTACCTATGGCCGAGTATGTCACCTGATTTGACCCCAATAGAGCATTTGTGGGAGCATCTGAAACAGAAAATTGAAGGGAAAAATCCGAGAAATGATAACGAACTGAAGGAGGTCATCAAGTGTGAATGGAACGCAATTCCGGCGGACACATGTTATAAACTAGTCTAATCAATGCCTAGGAGGTTGTCTGCTGTTATTGATAACAATGGAGGCCATACAAAGTATTAAAAATAAGATTATTTGTTTAAAATGCTCATATGTACTCACTTTTTGTTACTTGTTCCAAATGTTTTTGTTCAATTTTTTTGCATTGAAAAGATATTTGTTCCTTCATAGTTTATAAAGCTATTAAACGACTACATGGCTATGTTCACATCGAGTTTCATTTAAATCCTACGAAAAATTAAAGTTCTATGAAGTAAAAAGTAAAAAATTCGTTGGGTGTACTCACTTATTGTAGATACTGTATATATATATATAATCTTGTTGCATATGACAGACAACTTATGTCTGGATATCCTAATGTGGATCTTTTCCATTTACCAAAATAGGGTTTTTTTTCCTTCTGTATTTCTGTTCTGATTCATTTCAACAAACTTTCAATTTAATTTGAATACCTCTACCTCTTAGAATGGAACTTTTTCACAACTTCGGATGCCTGGATTACCTTCAACTCACGACCCTACGCTTGCTTCAAACTTTGGATCCTCGGATTTGAGTAAACAAACTTTTCTATGAACATTTACTACTACTGTCATACACAACCAAGGAAGTAAAATAATGGCTTTTGACACGTCTGCTTTCTGATTTTATCAATTTTTTTTTCAAGTTCATTCAAGACATATACTTCTACATTTTTTACTGATTAATTTCACAACCAACGAACTTTTAATTTGGATTTGAATGGAACTTTTCCAAAAATTTGGATGCTTGAATTACCTTCAACTCACGACCCTACGCTTGCTTCATACTTTGATTCCTCGGATTTGTTTAAACAAACTTTTCTATACTTCTTCAATGGTGATGATTTTCTTGGCATATTTTCAACTTTTTAAATTGTTTATATTTTTTATATCTTTTATATTTCTATATTTTCAAATGTTTTTATTAAAGTTAATTTTACTGAGTCATCTGTCGAATTTCTTCTGATGATGAGAGAATATCTTTGAAAATCCATGGATTAAGGACAGGAAAATTTTTTTTTTTATATATTACCCTTGTTTGAACAATTGATAATTTAATAAATATTGCCTTTATCCAATTTTTGTTCTCATCACTTATCAACTTATACTATTGCTGTATCTCGTATATCGAGCTTTGACTATTCAAGATAAGATATAATTTAAAGATATAATCGTTATCTTCATATTTCACACACACACACACACACACACACATATATATATTTATTTATAAATAATTATTCAAAGCTCTCGCAAGATAGAGCACTTTAAGTTAAGTTGACAACAAGCCGTCATTCTGCGTTATGCATAACTTTAGACCCCCACCTATTGAGTTCTCTCAACTGCTTGCTGGATAGCCGCCGTGTTTGCTATTTACATGTTAATTTTCTTCCCATTTCTAGACAATGCGTGGTGGAGCATTAGTACGCGCCTCAGCGACTGAGTCAAACATGACTTTCGTATTGGGGTTCGAACCGTGTGACTGGCAGGGATTGTCTCCTCCCATACTGACGATTACAGGTTTGGCATGAAACACATGTGTATATGGGTTAATAATATTTATTTATAAATAATATATATATATATATATATATATTTGGATTTTTCACTTAGAAAATAGATTATTCAGTGAAGACCGGGATTAGGCCAATAAAAATAAGCTCGATGATACTCGATTACAGGGTACAGAGCATTTATATGTGATTTTTTGAAGGCTTACCAAAACATTCCGTTCAGGAGCCCAATCAACACCATAAAAGACTTTTTCATTCAAAGTGCATTTGGGACTAATTTTTTGCTATTTCGCCTAGTAGCAACAATGTTGTGAAAATCTTGCGAGATATTTTTCTAAGACATTCTCTATATTTTTTTTTCAGTTTTCTTTTTTTCTTTTTTTTTCTTCTTTTTTTCTTCCCTTCTTAAGTGACCTCAATTAAAGCAACACCACATTGTGCATTGCCGGTTGTTGTAATTCTTATTCCAGGTAATTAATTTCCCTGATGATCTGCCAAGCAAGGACCTGCTTGGTAGTGAAACACGTGTAGGTAAAAAAACTCTTTAATTTGAAAAATGATAAATGAATAATCATTGAATGAAAATGTCTTTTGTGGTGTTGATTGGGCTCCTCAACGGAATGCTTTGGTAAGCTTTCAAAAAATCACACTATATAATAATTCATACTAAATAAGATTACATGATCCCCCCCACAATTTACCTACATCTTTACAGACCTACAATTATTCAATATAATATCACACTCACCTATAAAATTGCTATATACAGGGTGTTTCAAAAGTCTTGGGAACATAACGATTTTTAATAACTCAAAAACTATTAGGAGTTGAAAAATGAAATTGGTACCGTTGGAAAGGTTAAAGTTTCAAGTTTTGTGGGGAATCTTCAAAGTTGCTCAATATGAGCACCATTCGTCACACGGCAGACATCTAGTCGATAGTCCATTTCCTGCCAAACGCGTTCCAGCATCTTGACGTCAATGGTTCCCACAACTGCCGTTACTCGAGCCTTTAGTTCGTCAATATCTCTTGGAAGGGGCGGCACATAGACTTGTTGCTTGACAAAGCCCCAAAGGAAAAAGTCACACGGGGTAAGATCTGGAGACCTAGGAGGCCAGGGCATGAGAACGTCATCACCTCGCCCAGATCTCACAATCCATCTACCAGGCAGCCTTGTGTTAAGAAACTGCCTTACTCTAAGACTCCAGTGTGGTGGTGCACCATCTTGTTGAAAAATGAAGTCATCAGATTCTGCTTGTTCCAACTGAGCCATTAACCAGTCTTCCAGCATGTTGAGATAGGATTCACCAGTGATAGTTGCCTCTTCAAAGAAGAACGGTCCATCGACACCTTTCTTGGAAATTGCACAAAACACGTTCACTTTTGGTGAATCTCGCTCGTGCTCAAGAAGTTCATGAGGATTCTCAGTACCCCATATGCGAGTGTTATGCTTGTTAACTTTGCCATTCAGATGGAAGGTCGCCTCATCGCTAAAAACAAGCCGGTCATCAAAGCCGTTATCTTCCAACTTCTCTTGCATTGCAATGCAAAAGTCACGGCGAAGTGGCTTATCAGTGTCCTTCAACTTTTGGACCAACTTGAGCTTGTAAGGTACCATTTGCAGTCGTTTCCTTAAGACACGCCAGACAGTTGCTGGAGCAAGCTGAAGTTCCCTGCTGGCTCTTCTCACTGATTTACGGGGGCTCCGCTGAAAGGCTGTCCGAACTTGCTCAACTGCATCTTCTGAAGTTGAAGGGCGACCTGTTCGCTTACTTGGGCACAAACACCCATCTTTCACAAATTTAGCATGCCATCTGACAATGGATTTCCTTTCAGGGGCTTCTTTTTTAAATTTCCTGCGAAATGCACGCTGAACACATGTCCACGATTCAGTCTTTGCAAATTGGAGGACGCAAAATGCCTTGTCTTGTTTAGAGAACGCCATTACTGCACCTGGAAAGATAACACGAAAATCATTAGTATGACCAAAAACTTGATTAAGCAAGCTTTAAAATGGCACCAGTTTCATTTTTCTACCTGGAATAGTTCATGAGATATACGCATTTGTAATGTTCCCAAGACTTTTGAAACACCCTGTATTTTACTTACATCATATATTCATTTTATGGTACCTCAGGTATTTATCTATTTAATTATTTATTCATACATTTACCTATCTATCATTATTATTCTTATTATATGATTTCATCTTATATAACTTTATAATGCTATCAGTATTATTATTATTATTATTATCAATCATATGTATTACATCTTTTTAATGTGTTATTCATATTACATCTTTATAATATACGTTACTGGTGATACCAGATCAGGCTGCCCTGTGGCTCCCTGAGACGAAATTCACCTACATTGACGTTTTTTTAATTTTTTAATTTTTTTAATTTGTAAAACTTAATTATGTTCTCCAAAAACAAAAACAACAGCCCCTCTCCCTTTCTCCCTCCCCTTTTTTATTTTTCCTACCCTACTCCCGGTCCTGGATATGACCTTAAACTACATCCGATGGTGAGATCCGGCTTACGGACTTTGGGGGAATGTAGAGCCTCCTCTTAATTACCATTGCTACCAGGTCCACCCTGACCCGGAGTGGTAGTACCTGTTAGGGTCCCAACTATGGGTTAAATAGAAACAGATATTAAAAGGGGAAAGAAACAAAAAAAGAGAAGAAAACAAGACCAGATTCGGCATTAAATAACCCAAAAAGGGTTGATATGCCGTAAAACAAAACTACCAAACCAAACTAATATACGTTATTCATTCACATTCACTACCTATTTTCCCCATCTAATATATAAAGTAGAGACGTTTTTTCCCCTGTACCTTCTCGGAGTATAGGAAAATAACCACATACATCACAGGCTACTAAACTCACCGCTATACTACACGTATTCACTCGAGCGTGTTTTAGTAAAGTTGTTACTATTTTTTCCAACCTAACACTAAATATTATACTTGGCCCACCATCAACGTCTCTCCGAAGAACCAACTCCATATAGGTGGTAGCAAAGACTTTTCCCCCTAACAATTGTGTACTGTGACTACACTCATCGACACCGGGTACTAATAAACACAGATTACTTTTCACAAAACAGTCCGTCCTTATTTATTATTTGCCTGGTATTAATTTACTACATAATATAAAGCAATCCGCAAACAAATAATGACCGCTCCCGTTGAATCCGATGATATTCCGCGAATATCAGATTACGTTTTTCCTATTTCTAACTATGATTTCCACATTTACATTTATTCCGGAATTAAGCGAATGACATTAACGAACACAGTACCTGCAACATTTATTCTTCAAACATGACGGCTAAAATTCCTTCATTAAAACGACTTCCTACTTAATTCAATAGTCGCCAAGATACTGTTAGACCCCGACACATTTATATTTTCAAAATCATATACCTTTAACCGTTCTCAAATAAATCACCTAAACCGTGTCATTGTTGAACTTTATTTTACGTCGCCAGAAGCTGCCAGTAAATAAGCTTAGCTTAACTGGCCTATTTTTCCATGTATTTTTCAAGTTGTAACTATGGCGCGATGGTTAAGCAGGGAGGTGCCATTATCGCCAGTATTGGCGTTCGATCCCATTCTGCTTTCTTTTTCTTTTCTTTTTTTTTTAATTTAAAACATTCACCAACACGGAAGAGGGGGGGGGAAGAACAATAGGCGGTTACTTTTTTATGCAATAGGTAGTACTTTCTCCCGTGCAACGCCGGGCGACGGGTTCCGCTAGTATATATATATAGTGGTTTCGTGTCTGCCCTTCCGGCATACTACACACCTTTTACTTACTGTTACTTTCTATCTATTTAGGTTTTAATACATTATTTTTATTTTAATACTTTTAATCCTTACTCTTTACCGCATTATTGTTAGTTCCCTATTTCTTTCTATTTATTTATTTATTTATTCATTTTTTCCGGCAATAGTTTATTTTATTCTTATCAACTTCATTATTTATGTCTTATTAGTATTTGTTTATTCATTAGCATTACTTTACTTACTATACTATATATTGGAGGTCTTGGACTGCCAAAAGTGTTCAAGTTGGTAAAGGATAGGCATCCAGCCGTAAAATTGCCTTAAATACAATGTCTAGTCGAAATACAGCAGGAAAAAAGAAAGGCAGTGCCAGTAGCACTAATGCTGCTGGTAATGTCTTGGGCTTCGTAGATCCGAGGATGCGTGGATCTTCAGGGCCTATGGATTCCATCAAGCCTTGCCAAAGACAGGAGTGGAGAGGAAGACCCAGATTTCGAGACTAGACAATCAGGCCCCACCCTCATCAGAGGATTAATTGTGGCCTGATTCAACAAATAAACCGGTTGATGATGATGATGATGGATATTAACTCACGTTTAATTCAATTATTTCGTTTCCTATCATATCACCCCCCCCCCCCCCAATCCACAAATTTAGTGCCATTCAAATTCCATTTACTGCATTGATCAAATCACGAACGTGTATAAGTTCGTTTTTTTTTTCAAAAAGACAACGGACGCGTATAAGTTTTTTTCAAAAAAACAACGGTTCTCTTTGCTAACCCGAAGAAACGTTATGCGTGGACCATCTCACGCGTCATGACAAAAAACGAACGCCGCAATGTTCAAAATTACAGTTTGCTCAACGATCCTCAGTTTTCTTCATTTCAGATCATTTTTTGACAAAGACCAAAATATGGTCGAAATATCAAAATAAAAAAAATTTAAAAAAACAACATCGTTTTTAATGCTTCATACACTCCCAATCATCTATAATATATATATATATATATATATATATATTATTTGATTTTATTCTATTAGTTGCGACAAAACAGGTTTTGTTTCATTGGTGCGGATAGCTACCAATTCATCGGGCTGGCGAAAGGAAATGCATTTGAATTCCTTTCGCCAGCCCGATGAATTGGTAGCTATCCGCACCAATGAAACAAAACCTGTTTTGTCGCAACTAATGGAATAAAATCAAAAAAAAAAAAATATATATATTTTGCTCTGAATTTTCATTGAGCACTCTCATAAACCCGGTTTCAACTTCCTTCGGATTCATACCCCCTGGATATTTGTAACAAGTTAATTATATATATATATATATATATATATATATATATATATATATGTTTTTTCTTATGTAAAGAGATCTATCAAGCAAATTTGAGGGGTTTTTTTTTTTACAGGCATCGGTTTATTAGATTCTGATGGTATGATGTCACATCCGTTTACATTTTCTTAAACTCGTTAATAGAAAGCCGATGACCGTGAATCAACCTATCATTATTTGCATGAATGAACAACTAGTTTCAACCCAACAACGAAATATAGAGAAGACGTAGAATTTTCGACGTCAACATTTTCAAACTCACTTTGCTTGGTCGATTTGTATCTGTATTCTTTCAGCTCCTGTATTCGACGAAGCCTTCCGCTTCCTGTTCTCTAAATCCTCAATGGTGGCTTTGTAGCCAGTGATGTTGTGCAAAATGATAGCGTGTTTGTCTCCCAATGACACAAGGTATTTGCCAGAGCTGCTAAAACTGAGACCAGCCACAGGACCTGAAAAAGACACAAATAAATTAATTCACATTATAAGGGGCGCATTTTCTGTGTGTCTGACTTCTTTTAGAAATAGAAAATATTGCATTAATACTAAATAGTGAATTTTGTGTGTCCGACTTATTTTGTGTGTCCGAATCTTTTAGAAATAGAAAATATTGCATTAATACTAAATAGTGAATTTTGTGTGTCAAACTTATTTTGTGTGTCCGACTTCTTTTAGAAATAGAAAATATTGCATTAATACTAAATAGTGAATTTTGTGTGTCAAACTTATTTTGTGTGTCCGAATCTTTTAGAAATAGAAAATATTGCATTAATACTAAATAGTGAATTTTGTGTGTCCGACTTATTTTGTGTGTCCGACTTCTTTTAGAAATTGAAAATATTGCATTAATACTAAATAGTGAATTTTGTGTGTCCGACTTATTTTGTGTGTCCGACTTCTTTTAGAAATAGAAAATATTGCATTAATACTAAATAGTGAATTTTGTGTGTCAAACTTATTTTGTGTGTCCGACTTCTTTTAGAAATAGAAAATATTGCATTAATACTAAATAGTAAATTTTGTGTGTCCGACTTATTTTGTGTGTCCGACTTATTTTAGAAATAGAAAATATTGCATTAATACTAAATAATAAATTTTGTGTGTCAAATAGAAAATATTGCATTAATACTAAATAGTAAATTTTGTGTGTCCGACTTATTTTGTGTGTCTGACTTCTTTTAGAAAATATTGCATTAATACTAAATAATACGTTTTCTGTGTCCGACTTTTTTTAGAAAATATTGCATTAATACTAAATAATAAATTTTGTGTGTCCGACTTATTTTGTGTGTCTGACTTCTTTTAGAAGATATTGCATTAATACTAAATAATAAATTTTGTGTGTCCGACTTCTTTTTAGAAAATATTGCATCAATACTAAACAATAAATTTTGTGTGTCCGACTTCTTTTAGAAAAAGAAACAAATAAATTCACTCATAATATAAGGGGCACATTCTGGGTGTGTGTGTGTGTGTGTCTCCGACTTTTTAAAAATAGCAAATATTGCATTAAATACTAAATAATAAATTTTGTGTCCGACTAATTTTGTGTGTCCGACTTATTTTAGAAAATATTGCATCAATACTAAATAATAAATTTTGTGTCCGACTAATTTTGTGTGTCTGACTTCTTTTAGAAAATATTGCATCAATACTAAATAATAAATTTTGTGTGTCCGACTTCTTTTAGAAATAGAAACTAATAAATTCACTCATAATATAAGGGGCACATTCTGTGTGTGTGTGTGTGTCCGACTTCTTTTAGAAATAGAAAATATTGCATTAATATTAAATAATAAATTTTGTGTGTCTGACTTCTTTTAGAAAATATTGCATCAATACTAAATAATAAATTTTGTGTGTCCGACTTCTTTTAGAAATAGAAAATATTGCATTAATATTAAATAATAAATTTTGTGTGTGGGCACATTCTGTGTGTGTGTGTGTGTCCGACTTCTTTTAGAAATGGAAAATATTGCATTAATATTAAATAATAAATTCCCAACAAATAAAGCAAATGCCATAACCGGAAATCGAAACTGAAACCTTGAGATCTTCAGAATAACACCCAGGATGAGAACAGTAGTCCAAATAATGCACATTATCAATCCTTATCTAAAAAAAATTCCGAAACAGTATACTATTAATCTCATGAATTACTTTCTTTTTATATACACTTATCTCTTATCTGATATAAATAGAGGTTCCGTCCGTCCGTCACACATTTTTTTAAACGTAATAAATACGTTGCGAAATTTGTTTAATTTCGAAATATCAGAGATATTAACTACTTTTAAAAATGGAGAATATTGCATTAATAGTCAATAATAGGTTCCCAACAAATAAAGCGGATGATTCCATGACCGGAAACCGAAACCTTCGGATCTTCAGTTTGATATTCTATAAACCGAGCTTTTTAGATTTTCTTGGATCTTAAAACATTAGCATAACAGAATACTTTTAGCTTTGACGTGACGTCATAGATTTATGTTTTACATCATGTTTCAAAACATGAATTCAAACATAAGTGATAATAAAAAATAAATAAGTGAATGGGTAAACATTATCAATAGCGTTGGAAATTATTTTAATAGTCTAAAAATGTATTTTACTTTAACTACGTATTGGCATTAAAAACTATATACTAGAATTTGGGCCCGTATATAGATATATATATTAAGGGTAATATATTATTATTATTATTTTATCATTATTCTTATTTATTTATGTATATATTAGTGATATTTTAAGCTGAATTATTTCGACACTTGATTATTGGGGAAATGGTCGTATAATCAGTACCATTGGAGAGCCATGAATATTATAACTGTCCTGTTTTTAAATCTCCGAAACAGTTACATGGTAAACAGCTGATGATCCCCGTGTTAATATTAGATGCTTAAGGTTTCCTGTTTTTGTTTCACTCTTAGATAATTAACCCCCCCCCCCTTTTTTTCTTCTTTTTTTTCTTTTTACTTATATTTTTTAATTTATGAATTTTCCAACGAATGTTAAGTCTGCAATATCTTGGATTTAGTTGGTTTGTCTGGGAATTTAAACTGCATTTTACATTTTTTATTATTTTTTATTTTGAATAATGCTACCAGATCAGGCTGTGACTTCCTGACCCAAAATGCACCTAACATTGAAGTTTGTTTTTGTTTTTCTCCCTTGTCTTTGCAAAACTCAATCATGTTCTGCAAAGCAAAAAAACAAAAACAACAATTCACCTGAGTCTTTGCAACCATGGTATTTATTATAGATGGTTGCTTCCATTAGTTCTTCAGTAGGGGTGATTTGTACCCCACAACAATTACCAAGGTCTCCAGAAAAATGGTTGGATCATTCTATCGCTCCAGATGGTATCTCACTCCTAATGCAATCCTTTACCTGTATAAGAGTCAGATACGTCCTCAGATGGGGAGGTACTGTTGCTGCCACATCTGGGGAGGTGCTGCTCAGAGCACTCTCTCCTGCCTTGACAAAAATTGACTTCGGAATGTAGTGGGACATGTCCTCTCCTCTTCCCTGCGACCTCTTTCTCACTGAAGAGACGTTGCTAGTCTTTCTCTACTCTATTGGTGTTTTCATGGTAGGTGCTCGACTGAGCTCCAATCTATGACTCAACCCCCCACCCTCCACCCCACCTCTGTAAAACATTCACAACAAAAATTTGTCTACAACTGTAAATAATTTTCCTGTGTACCTAAAACTTAATTTCCATGAGCAAAGTTTCTTTCCAAGAACAAATTCTAAATAATCAAATTCTGCCCAGTCTCGACCATCGTTACCGATCCTCACTGTGTTGTTTCATTGTCCTTCTGATAAAAACTCATTAACCATTATCCTCGAGCTGTCCTGGGTATGACCTTAAAAGACATCCAGTGGTGAGGCCTCCATTTGGGAGCTGTGGGGAATGTGGAGTTGCCCCTTAGTTGCCATTGCTCCCAGGTCCACTCTGGCCCGGAGTGGTAGTACCTGTAAGGGCCCCATGGGTCAAATAGTGTTACATATCCGAGTCGGCGTACTGAAAAGTTGTTGATAAAACAGATGCATCTGACGATTGTCAAAAGATGAGATAATTATCGGATGACCAAAAAGTTATTTGAAAATAAAATAAAACTCACAACCAGACAAACACCTGCACAGGAAGAGGCAACTATCGGATGACATGAAGGTCAGTTTTGATAAGAAACACTGTACCAAAACATGAAACACCTGCAGCGGAAGAAGCGACATAGACTGATCAATTGTCATAATGTAAAATCATGTTGACAAAAAGATATGCACCTGCAGTTGAATCACTTAAACGGTAAGAACCCAATGTCAAAAGAAAGATGTGTCGGAAGGGTTAAAGGCCATTTTACCAGGTGCAATTGTATCATGCCAAGAAAAGATAGACAGATTTGTTGAATTGTCAAATGAGTTCAAGCCGTCACCGAGTGCAAACTCGATGGTGTCGTCGCGGGGGGGCCACGAAATTGTTATATAATAACAACCAAAAATTGAAATAAGTTAGTTGACGATCGAGCCTCGGAGAAAAATCAACCGTCTGATTCCATGTGCACAAATCCTCTCCAACCACCACTCTCATCGTCACCAACAAATAAAGATACATCTTATATTTTCATAAGATACATGTGTTGTCATTTTTATTAAGCCCTGCATAATACTACTATAGAACCTACTGGCGCTACCAAATCATTAACCCTTATCCTCGAGTGGCCTTTGGACCTTGATAAGCAGTGACTCGTTAGTACACAACAAACAAACAAATAAATTACCATGATGCACATTTTCCATGACTTGATCACATTTTTTTGATATTGTATTCCATATTGAAATTGTATTGGAATGACTCATAGCAACCGAACGTCCATCCGGAGATAGTGTGATGAAAGTGGGATCCGAATGGAATTTTCCGGTGAATAACAAATATGGTTCTTGCTGCAGCTGGTACTGGACTGGAAAAGAAAAAAAATGGATTGTAAAATTGAAAAATGGGAAAAGTAAACAAAATAAAATAAAAATTGAAAATAAAAAAAAAAAATAAAATTGGAAAAAAGTTAAAATAAATAAATTGAAAATTTTAAAAAGGTAAATAAAATAATTTTTTTTTTAAAGTAAAAAAAAATTGAAAATTAAATAAAATAAAATAAAAATTGAAAATAAAAATAAATAAAATTAGTTAAAAAAATAAAATAAAGTTTATAAAATAAAATTAAAATTTGAAAAATAAAATAAAATTAAAATGAAAAAGTAAATAAGATAAAAAAATGAAAAAGTAATAAAATAAAAATAAAAAAGGAAATAAAATAAAATAAAATTTTAAAAGTAAATAAAATAAAATAAAAATTGGATAAAAAAAAATTAAATAAAAATTAATTTAATTTATTAAATAAAAATTTGAAAAAAAAAAATTTTAAAAGTATATAAAATAAAAATTGAAAATAAAAAAAGTAAATTAAATAAAATAAAAATTGAAAAAGAAAAAATAATTTTAGAATAAGTAAATATAACGTATCATGGAATAAAATAGGGGTAAGTATAGTTACGATAGGTTGAAAAAGCTTTTGCATTTATTCATTTAGATATATAGTGTTTGTAGGGTTGTTCGTTCATAAAATAACGGTGTTTATAAGATAGTGCTCAATCACAAGTAGAGCCTGTACTAAATGGGTAACCATTTGGGAATAGTAAGCGCTGTACGTGCTCTCCGCTTATCTCAGCAGTGTTTCCAGTTGTCCTGGACTTCTTGCCACTGAATTCATTCAGTGCCGATTCAGTAGAGATGTGGTTAAAGATTGCGCAACCCTTGCTTCACAATTATACGTGCAGCAACCCTTACAGGGGCTATCCATTGTCTCTCAGGACTGAATGGAGGCCATGAGATAGTTCACAGGGGAAGGCCAAGAAAAACATGAGAGGAATTGAAGTGATAAGAATAGACTTGAAAAACAAAATGGGATAAATAAAGACCTGGCCAGAGATAGGTTAGTTTGGAAGGTAAGGTAAGATATTGCTTAATGGCACATAAACATTAAGGGTCATTTCATGCCATGAATGTAGAAAGAAATAGCCTTCATTTGAGTCTTAAGTCAGTGGGTCATTTAGAGTCATTAGTTAAGAGCTTTGGTATTTTGAATTGTTGTCATTTTGGTGAAGGTTTTTATGCTTCAAGTTCTTTATATTTTCAAATGTTTAATCATTGTTTTTGATTTGGTTGTTTTGTTTTACGGCATATCAACCCTTTTCGGGTTATTTAATGCCGAATCCGGTCATTTTGGTGAAGGTTTTTATGCTTCAAGTTCTTTATATCTTCAAATGTTTAATCATGGTTTTTGGTTTGTGTTAGGGCAACTAACGAAAACGGAATTATCTCCCTTGAACCATTTCGGGAGTTAAGAGCTATCGCCATTGAAATTGTCGGCTGCTCAGATCACGGCATCAGACGGTGAATATAACAATCGTGTCCAGCGGCCAATTAACTCATTAATTCATTCTGTGTTCAGTTTTAATAAATCTGTTAAACGTTTCTCTTGATAGTTCATCCATTTATTTATAAGTTATTATTTATTATAACCTAAATTACGAGGTTATAAAAGTTTGGTTGTTTTGTTTTACGACATATCAACTTTTAGGGGAGGAATTTAATGCTGAATCTGGTCATTTTGGTGAAGGTTTTTATGCTCCAAGTTCTTTATATCTTCAAATGTTTATTCATGGTTTTTTGGTTTGGTTGTTTTGTTTTACGGCATATCGACCCTTTTCAGGTCATTTAATGCTGAATCCGGTTATTTTGGTGAAGGTTTTTATGCTTCAAGTTCTTTATATGTTTAAATATTTAATCATGGTGTTTGGCTGAGTGGAGGGGGGAAGAAAAAGTGGGAGAGGGAAGAAGAGGGAAGGGAGGGAAATTGTTGTTTTTTGTTTTGGATTTTTCAGAACATGATTGAGTTTTGCAAACGAAAAAAAAAACAATAAAACATCAATGTTTGGTGCATTTTGAGTCAGGAAGTCAATAACTTCAGACAGCCTGATTTGGTAGCGCCAGGAGGTTCTATTTGACCCATAGATGGGGCCCTTACAGGTACTACCCCTCCGGGCCAGAGTGGACCTGGGAGCAATGGCAACTAAGGGGCAACTCCACATTCCCAACAGCTCCCAAATAGAGGCCTCACCATTGGATGTCTGTTAAGGTCATACCCAGGACCCGCAGTTGCACTCGTTTACAAAAAACAAAATAAAATTCAAACTCAAAAGAGAAAACAAACTCCGATACATTGCGTATCAATCAGTTGTACTCTGGGTAAGTGTGTGACACCGCCGCGGAAAAAGACGCCGACACCTTAATTTAGTTTCAGTGTATCAGACAAGACCAAACTGGAATAATTCGTCTGTCGAGATATCACTGTCACTTGGTTGAAATCAGCTTATCTCGGGTCTGCGCCAATCTGCAATCTCTCTCGGATCTAGCCTCATATGCCCGAGGACGAAGGACGAAACCTCTCGGGAACCTCTCCAAGCCGCCAACTACTGCAAAACTTTTAAGGTCATAACCAGGACCGAAGGTTAGTTTGAAAGTCAATTTCTTAAAGCCGTCCAACATATGCCAACATGTAAAATGGGCGTTAAACTAAGTATGATTATGATGATGATGATGATGATGCTGCTGCTGATGGTGATAGAAATAATGGAAATTCGGATCTCGTGAATCGGAGGGAATTAGAATCATTGTGAAAATTGGCAGATTTTTTTACACTGCATTGTAGCTACATATAGGCATAGTATCGAGTTATTGTTTTGTTTTTTCTTTAATGGAAATCTCTCTAGACAAGGCATGAAGCCACTTGATGTAAGGAGCTAAGAGAAAAAAGAAAAAAAAAAGATGATTATCGCAAAGACAGGAGATACCTATTGGCCTTAGTTTTGAAAAGAGCATGGTTATAGGTAGGAGGAAAACAGTCAGCAGGAAGAGAGTTCCACAAGCCTGCAGTTCTTGGAAAGAAGCTACTGGAATAGGAAGCTGTATTACGATGAGGTATCAAAACAGTGAATTGATGGAGACCACTAGACCAACGAGTCAAACTAGCTGGAACAAAAGAAGTAGGGAATAGATCACATAATTCTGAAGAACACATGCCATAATAGTATTTATAGAAAAGATTGAGACTAGTAACATCACGTCTGTGAGAGAGAGTGTATAGAGAAGAAGAAAGGGTAGGACCGATCAAATTACAGATACGTTTCTGCACCTTATCAAGAACCCTCAAATGGGACAGAGATTCACTAGCCCAAATATGACAACAGTACTCCATACATGATCTGATTGTGTAGAGATAGAGAACAGCCTCAGGTGCGAGAAAGAGCAATGGATCGATAGAGAGAACCGACTTTACGAGAAGCAGAAAGAGCAATGGATCTAATGTATGAACTCCAAGAAAGATTTGATGAAAGAGAAAGACCAAGAAGTTTCTCCTCAACAGCAGAGCAATCCATGAGAATCTCGGGAAGAAAAGGGACACGTCTACGATTGCAAGACACGAGCTGAGTCTTAACAGGAGACAAACGAGACAAGCCACTTTGTACCCCAATCCACAACTGAACCCAGGTCAACTTCTAGATAAGCTGCATATTCCGACTGATCCGAGGGAGATGGGCGAGAAGCAACACCAGAATAGAGATTGGTATCATCAGCATAGATGTTAATTTTCTGAACGATATTCTCTGGAAGATCATTTATATAGAGAAGAAACAGTGTTGGGCCTAGAATAGAGGAACACCAGCATTGATAGGAAAAGAGATAACTAAAGTTTTAGTCGGACTAAGTAGGAAACCTGGGTACCATCCATTTAACGGTGAAAATGGGTTTCTAAAGGAAAAAAATAACGCATTATTAATGACTCTTGCTCCCCGCCTTCATTTCTTGTGAGAATTATATTTCAGTAAAAGCTTACAAGTATAGGGCGTTACTTTCCAATCACCCTATATATATATATATATATATATAAAAATAAAATATAGTAACACGAAATTACATAATCATCGATGCAATAATTTATTTACACCCTTGTGGTATTGTCAAGCATCCAATTTAGATGATTACATTTTTTAAACTGAAAAAAAAAGGGAAATTCACACTCGAGAATTCAAATATAATTAGAGAGAGAGGGAGTGACAGCATCCAATACATATTTAGAGAGAGGGGGAAATTTGAAGCATATTTAATCTATGATTTTATAGGGAGGGGGGAATTACATGATTTATGACGGAGAGGGAAGAAGAAGCCATATATATAAAGAGAAATTGGGAAATTGTAAAGGGGCAGAGAGGGTATTCAATGTCTCTCAAGAAATCAGGTCAGCGTGTCAAAAATCACCAGCCCTAAAACCCGCCTCTGCCCCCTTGGAAAGTAACATCATCTGTCTGGTGACCAAAGAAGTATATTGGGGTGCGGAGGGATATAAGAAAAGATTAAAAACAGACACCAGACATCCAAGGTCATATATATATATATATATATATACATATACATATATATATATAATCAAATATGAAACTAAAAGTAAACTTTTAGTAGATAGAACCTATAGTGAAATGGTTTAAGCTCAATATACGAGATAGAGCAATTATAAAGATAGAAGAAATAAGAGTGATAAACATGTATGAATGTTCAGATTTATTTCAAACTTCGATTGTTCAATGCAAGGTGTATTCTGTAATAAAATTATGTTTATTATTCTTCCTAATAATAATAAACATAATTTTATTAAAGAATATACCTTGCACTGAACAATCGAAGTTTGAAATAAATCTGGACATTCATACATGTTTATCACTCTTATTTCTTCTATCTCTCTCTCTCTCTCTCTCTACATATATATATATATATATAGACATTTCACTTTAAGAACTTCTCTTTTTTTGTGGATTTTTCTGATAATTTTGTAGTGTTGCAGAGATGATATAGATATAAAAATATTGTTTGGCTCACCTCAAAAGAAACGAACCGTAAAAAATACATCTCACAGAAATGTTGTCTTTTTTGGAAATGTGAAAAAATTTAAAAAAACAAAAAAACATGGTTATTGAAATATAAAATGAACCTATATATATATATATATATATATATATATATATATATATATATATATATATATATATTCATCATCATCAACCGGTTTATTTGTTGAATCAGGCCACAATTAATCCTCTGATGAGGGTGGGGCCTGATTGTCTAGTCTCGAAATCTAAGTCTTCCTCTCCACTCCTATCTTTGGCAAGCCTTGATGGAATCCATACCCATGGCCTTCCTATCACGTTTGACTACATCACGTTTGACTACAAGTCAACTTGGGTCTGCCAGTGGTGATGTTCTCTGCTGGCACATTCAACTGTCGGACTTTAGCAATCCAGCCATCGCTACGCTCAATGTGACCCAACCAACGCAGTCTGTTCTTCCGCATGATGTCCGCAAGACTTTTCAAGTCGACCTGTGAGAGCAGGGATTCAAAAGAAACGTACTGTTCAGGCCTCACCAAACAGATCCATCTGACCATTGCCCTGTCATTACGGCGCAGCTTCCTTAGTATGCCAGCAGAGACAGCCCAAGTTTCTGAGCCATACAACAGCACACTTCTGACACATGAGGAGTATACACACCCTCTCGTAGTTGTTGGCAGGTGTTTGTTTGGCAGGATTGGTAGCAGCTCTCTAAACTTTTTCCAGGCACACTTGCAACGTGTAGCTATTATGTACTAAAACCGAATGATGCTAATGTGTCTCGTATTTACTTGTGAATTAGAAGTGCCAATGTTTTTAATTGAGTATTTGAGTTGAGAGACACCATTTTGTTATTTAAGAAATTCAATTTTGTTTCTTCAATTGAGTATTTAAGTTGAGAGACACCATTTTGTTATTTAAGAAATTCAAATTTTTTTTTTCTTCAATTGAGTATTTGAGTTGAGAGACACCATTTTGTTATTTAAGAAATTCAAATTTTTTCTTCAATTGAGTATTTGAGTTGAGAGACACCATTTTGTTATATAAGAAATTCAAATTTTTTTTCTTCAATAAAGTTATTTCAGTTGCGAGACACCATTTTGTTATTTAAGAAATTCAATTTTTTTTCTTCAATTGAGTTGAGAGACACTATTTTGTTATTTAAGAAATTCAATTTTTTTTCTTCAATTGAGTATTTGAGTTGAGAGACACTATTTTGTTATTTAAGAAATTCAAATTTTTTTCTTCAATTGAGTTATTTGAGTTGAGAGACACCATTTTGTTATTTAAGAAATTCAATTTTTTTGATTGAGTATTTGAGACACTATTTTGTTATTTAAGAAATTCAATTTTTTTCTTCAATTGAGTATTTGAGTTGAGAGACACCATTTTGTTAACAAAAGGTAAAAGTGGTGTTGTGTTTCTTGAGATTTACGTATAAATTATTTAACAAAACTGCGTCTCTCAACTCGACGACTCAATCGAAGTAAAAAATTGAATTTCTTAAATAATAAAACTATCTACTGGATTGTTTTCCATACAATTTGGTAGTTGTTTTTTTCACCATAACAAGTAAGTATTTCCTATAATTAGAATTTCATTCAGTATATTTATTAAGGAGTGTCATTCAAGAAGCACCTTATTTTGTTCTAATCACTTTTGAGTTTGAATGGTATGTGTGCAAAAATTACTTTTCATTTTTGTTAGGTGGCGACATACAACCTAATGATAATACTTTTGAATATTTTCTATTTGAAGAGAAATTGAATATTTTGTGTTTAAATGGAAATTGAATATTTTCTATTTAAAGGAAAACTGAATATTTTCTATTTAAATGGAAATTGAATATTTCCTATTTGAATAGAAATTGAATATTTCCTATTTAAAGGAAAACTGAATATTTTCTATTTGAATAGAAATGGAATATTTTCTATTTAAATGGAATTTAAATATTTTCTATTTGAAGAGAAACTGAATATTTTCTATTTGAAGAGAAACTGAATATTTTCTATTTGAATGGAAATTAGATATTTTTTATTTAAAGGAAAACTGAATATTTTCTATTTAAATGGAAATTGAATATTTCCTATTTAAAGGGAAATTGAATATTTTCTATTTGAATAGAAATTGAATATTTTCTATTTGAATAGAAATTGAATATTTTCTATTTGAATAGAAATTGAATATTTCCTATTTAAAGGAAATTGAATATTTTCTATTTAAAGGGAAATTGACAAGGCAGTAAGCCATTTGATGTAAGGAGCTAACAAGAACGAAAGATGATTATCGCAAAGACAGGAGATGCCTATTGGCCTTAGTCTTGAAAAGACCAAGGTTATAGGTAGGAGGAAAACAGTCAGCAGGAAGAGAGTTCCACAAGCCTGCGGTTCTTGGAAAGAAGCTACTGGAATTACTATCTATCTATTACTCTCTTTTAATACTCAATTCTGGGAGGGAGGTTAGGGTATTCAAACAAAACGTTTCTATGATCTTGCAAATCGCCCCCCCCCCTTCTTTATTCGATTTATTTTTGAACAGGCCTTTGATTAGTCCTCTATAAGAGGATGGGGTTTGTCTGTCAGTCCTGATCAAAGTCTTTAACTCCAGGCTCGGTGGTCGCGAGGATCTAAGCTTGTAATCACCAGGGCTGCATGGTCGTGTTTACACAGCTCATCCCAAGAGAGCTTTGGTCTTCGAGCCTGCCGACTTGATGCGATGGACATGTCGCTAACACGGGAGATCCAGCAGGAGCTTTGCTCGACATAACCAAGACATCTCATTCTGCCCAGCTTAAGGACATCAAATATTTCTCGTATACCAAGCCTAGAGAGAAGAGTCTCGAGGATATTGTCGTCTTCCGGCTTGACATGACAGATCTATCTAATCATGGCTCTTTTGAGAGTGCTCGCTGATGCAGGCCATATCTCGAAGCCATAAAGCATAACACTCCTCACACTGCTGGTGTACACCTGTCCTCTAGTTGTGATCACCAGATGCTTATTTGTCAAGATGGGCAGGAGTTCTCTTTGCATCGGACAATAGCAGCAGTCTCACAACCACCATCGGCTGAAAGAGAGTCGCCCAGGTAGCAGAATTCAGCTACGGATTCCAGTTTGCTATCCCCAACCACGATCTCTTTCACTGGCCTGCTGTCGATTGGTCTAGCTGTGCCCATACAGCGAAGACATCTGTATTGCTGATCCGGTCGGAGTAGGCCACTGATTCCACTGCATCTTTTCTGGACCCAGTAGAAACAGACAGGGAAGAAAATGGAGTTTCTCCTTGTACGACTCAGGCAAACTGCACAAGGGAACTTTCCTGATCTTCTTGTGGGATTCATCTTATTAAATCAAAACCACCTTTAGCTGAACGTAACAAAAAGGCGTCGGCATAGAATATAGACATATTTAGAAAACAAAAGTAATAGGTCCCGGGCAACGCCGGGTCAGTATAATACATTTTTTTTAAAATAAAATTTGAATTTGTTTAACTGAACGAAACAGAACTACTTACCATCTGTATCCCAGAACTTCCAGGTTCCATCTTTGGAGACAGAGGCCATTCTGAAGAGAAATGGAAAAAAAAAATGATATCATTTATAGTAGGTGTTAGATGGAACAGCTTCCCATCTTGATAAAAAAATAATAATTAAAAGAAAAAGGTGCTTCTGCTGTTTCACAATCACATTAAAATTTTTTTTTTTTTTAAATGTATAAACTTTGTTATGTACTTACGTGTTAGCTGAAAATAAGATTGTACAGAAAAAATTACGCAAATTCATCCAGTAATAAATACTGGATGAATTTGCGTAATTTTTTCTGTACAATCTTATTTTCAGCTAACACGTAAGTACATAACATAAATTATAAGAAAAAGAAGGAAAAAAAAAACGATTTTACGTATTGGTAGACGGTTTGTGACAAGGGAGATAACTAAAGAAAATTAATACCAATTTTGCAGAAAATCAAAAAATATTTTTTTTAATAGAGTTATCTCCCTTGTCCCTTGCCGACCCCGGATAAAATCAGGCGATTGAAAGATACAAGATGGCGACTATCGATAAAAATCGTTTTTTATTTTTAATTTAATAAATACTGGATGAATTTGCATAATTTTTGGTGTACAGTCTTCTTTTCAGCTACCACGTAAGTACATAACAAAGTTTATACATTTCTTTAGCTATTTTGTATACTTGTCATGGTGAAACAGCAGAAGCACCCTACTTTTCTCCTAGACTTTATATTTTATTAATTCCCCCCCTCCCAACATATAAAAAAAAACGATGCTTCTGCTGTTTCACAATTACATTAAAATATTTAAAGAAATATAGAAATGTGATACTTAGAAGGCAATACAATGTATGACGGATACACACAAGTTGGAGCAAATAAGACATATAATGGTGGAACAAATTAAATAGTTTCACCCTTAATACAATGTATACATACACATATATCGATATTTATTTTTTTCACAAACACACATATATCTGTCTATCTACACAATGTTATGTAATACCTGTATCAAGATGGTCTGGTGGAAACTATGTATGATATAATATTTCGGGAACTCTTCTCTTCTTCAGAACCGTGCTCAACTCAAGTTCAAGCGTGCATATGAAGGAAGTCATAGGATGCAGTCTCGCAGAAAATACCGGTTAAATTTGAATTTCAAACCAGATTTAAAAAATAAACTTTTTTTCTTTTTTTTTAATATTTTATTTATCTATTTTTTATCTAATTTATTTATTCATCTATTTACTTTTATTAAACTTTTTTATAAATTTTTTTTTTTGTTTTTACTTTTTAGAAACTTTTTTTTTTTTTTTCGTTAAATTTTAAATTTTGATCTAAGTCTATTCGTTTAAATTAACATGTCGGTTAACACTGTCATTAAACATTGCATGATCTGTTCGTTTTAAATTATTGTGTATAGTAATATTTAGTTTATTTATTTTATTTTATTTTAATATGTGTATTTTATTAATCAAGTCAATATTATCTGTTCATTAATCGGCCCCATCCGTGTAATGTTAATTACAACAATGGAAGGGAGGTAATTCAGTTCAGTTGGTCTGTCTAATGGTGTTTAAGTCGCTTTTAAATTTAGTTATTTCTAATTGTTAGGCTAAAATATTGTTATTCGCATATAGCGAATGTATTTCTTTCCTTTTTTTCCATTTTTTTTTCTATTATTAATTAATGTTATAGGATATTATTCTCTCCGGGGTGGTTCCGGTATTTCATCCCCTATTATTGTTATTATTGTTATTGTTATTATTGTTGTTGTTGTTGTTATTATTGTTATTATTGCTATTATTATTATTGTTGTTATTATTATTGTTGTTATTATTATTATTATTGCTATTATTATTGTTGTTATTATTATTATTATTGCTATTATTATTGTTGTTATTATTATTATTATTGCTATTATTATTGTTGTTATTATTATTATTGCTATTATTATTATTATTGTTGTTATTATTATTATTATTATTATTATTGCTATTATTATTATTGCTGTTATTATTTTTTTTATTATTATTGTTATTTTATTTTTATTTTTGTTATTTTTATTATTATTATTTATTTATTTATTTTTTTTTTAATTTTTTTTTTTTTTCCCTTCGGCATGTAATGTCGATTAACTATTAATGTTGTAAATTGAATGTTCACGCGTGGGCAGTCTCGACATTTCTTATTAATTCCTTGTATTGTTTTAATAATCTCTTTATTATTTTTTTATTTATTTATTTATTTAACTATTTATTCATTCAATGTCTTGTTGTAATACTATTATTATATATTATTATAGTTAATGTTTTTGTTAGGTTAAGTTATTATTATTATTAGTTTATAGACTTTAATATTTTTTTATTTTTTAATAATCTCTTTATTTTTTTTAAATTTATTTATTTAACTATTTATTCCTTCAATGTCTTGCTGTATTATTATTAATATTATTATTATATATTATTATAGGTAATGTTTTTTTGTTAGGTTAAGTTATTACTATTATTAGTTTATAGACTTTAATATTTTTTTTAATTTATTTTTTTATTATTATTATTTTTTATTTATTATTTTTATTTATTTACTTAACCATTTATTTATCTTTTTTTAATTATTATTATTTATTTATTCATTTATCTTTATCTATTTATTTATTTATTTTTTTTTTTCCTGTTATTTTTTTTTTTGTTGAGTGTGTATTCGACCTATGTTGTTATATTATTTGTTATTATTATAAGGTGATGTTTTTGTTAGATTATTAGTTTTTAGTATTCATTTAAGGGTTAAATTAAGATAAAATCAATACAACAAGAGTGAGATGTGAAACTATATCAGACTAGAAATGAAGATCCTAATTCGAGTCGGTGATTTATTTGGGGACATTATTTTGCTATTAGTATCGATTCTTTTATTCGAAGGTTGCCAACGTTTCTCTCCGTAGCTAGGATATCAATCTTGAATGATTTGCTGGTGTTGCCACATGCGTGGATGTGCTTGTGGAAGGAAGAGGTACGTGTTTGTAGGTGTTCTTTGACTCTAATATGTAGGGGTCTCACCGTACTACCAATGTATATTTTGTTGCATGTGGTGCATTGTATACGATATACAGTGTAAGTACGGTGGCATTTGTCTGTGGTGTTCACGGGGCAGTTCGCCAGGGTGCAGGGGAGTATTGTTGTAATTGGTGTTTCGTGTTGTCAATTGTTGTTGTAGAGAAAGACCGATGTGTGTTAGTTGAATATCGAGTTTTTCTTTGCGGATAGCTGTGGTGATCCTATCGTTGAAATGCAGCAACTTCAGTAAGCAGGTGTTAGAAAGAGCGTGTTGCGTCCGTCTTCAGGGATTCCGGGGTTTCCTAAGGTGTTCAATGATGGATGTAGGGTATCCATTGGTCTCTAGTACCTGTTGGAATTTCTCACTGTAGGTGGTTTTGTCAGCCTCAATGCTGTATTTCTTACGGATGCGAGTTAGCTCATTCCTACTATAGCTTATTTTAGCCTTATGAGTGAGTGTTGATCTGTAATGTATGAATATGTCTCTACATGCGGGCTTCCTGTAGAATTTAGTGGTTAAGGTTTCTTCTTCAGAGATGTTGAAGCTTAAATCTAAAAGTGCTAATGATCCAGAGTTTTCAGGGTGTTCTATTGTAAATCGTATGTGTGAGTCAGTGTTGTTGAATGTGTCGAAGATTGCGTTAGCCTCTTCTTGGGACGATAAAAGGATAAGAATGTCGTCCACGTATCGTGTGAAGAAGATGGGGGAGTGACAGGAGTTGAGTGCATGGCGTTCTAATTTATCCATAACTGCAATGGCGAGCAGTCCCGAGAGGCTGGAACCCATAGGCAGTCCTGTTATTTGTTTATATGTGTTTTGTTTGTATGTAAAATATGTGTTGTCTTATTATGTTTAGGAGTTCATCTATATCAGTGGTGGTGAGGCCGAAGCAATAGAGGTCGCTGGATGAGATGCAGCCAGTAATTATTCCTACTGCTGGGTATGCGGGTACAGATGTGTAGAGGGTGACGACGTCAAGGCTGAAGGCATATCGGTTCAGTTTACGCTGTTCTGGTGGTAGTAGATGTAACCTCTGGATGACTTCATCCGAGCAGCTGACATGTCCGGGGAAGGTTTGGAGTAGGGGTTTAAGTAGATGGAAGAGGAGCCAGGAGATTTTGTATAGTGGTCTTTCAATGCTGGATACTATGGGTCTGATTTGTGTGGTGGTGCCGGTCTTGTGGGTCTTGATGAGGTGATAGAAAGTAGGAAGTTTACGGTTTCTTGTAATTAGGTTGTGTCTGTAGCTATTAGGGATGTTTCTTTTTTTGCAAATGTTGGTCCAGGCTGTATTAATCTTGTTCTCAATTTGTTCAGAAGTAATGTTGAAAGCAGGTGTGTAGAGCGTGTCATTGCTAAAGAAATGTATAAACTTTGTTATGTACTTACTTGTTAGCTGAAAATAAGATTGTACAGAAAAAAATACACAAATTCATCCAGTATTTATAAAATTATAAGAAAAAGAAAAAGAAACGATCTTACGTATCGCTAGACATTTCAGCTAACTAAGTAGGCAAGGGAGATAACTTTGGGAAAAACTCAAAATATAAGAAAGATGACGATTGTGAGATAAAATCGTTTTTAATTTTTTAATTTATTAAATACTGGATGAATTTGCTTAATTTTTGGTGTACAGTCTTCTTTTCATCTACCACGTAAGTACATAACAAAATTTATTCATTTCTTTAGCTATTTTCTTTTTAAGAGAGGCCTAACGTGTCGTTGTGAAACAGCAGAACAGCAAGAAAAAAACACCTGTGTACCCACAAGTTGTCTCCCTTGCCTCCAGAGAGATTTTGAGGAGAGTTATGTCCCTTAGATTTCAGGCCAGCTGACATTTAGAATTGGCCGTGTTGCACAGCGACTTACAATTAGTTTTGTCCTAATTATAAAGTAATTTGGCGTTTGTTCGTAATAAATCACTACCTATTTTTCTGATCAATTTTTTTTTTTCTGTGTACACTTACCTATCATGTCGCTAGAGAATTCCGTGTTTTTGGGAATTTTTTTTCCAAATATTTAGATTTTAGAAGAGGGGATCAGTTTTTTATATAAATTTAACTTAAACTGATCCCCCACTTTTTGACCATGTTGCATGTTGTTGCTTGTTAACGCGTTTTTTTTTTTTTTTCACCTTTTTTACGGACCAAACTTTTTTCTTTTATTCTGTGTACAATTACCTATCATGCCGCTAGAGAATTCCGGGTTGTTTGGACATTTTTAGAAAAAAAATGTGATGGTCAAAAAGTGGGGGATCAGTTTACGTTAAATTTATATGGGAAACTGATCCCCCTTCCTAAAATCTAAAAAAATTGAAAAAAATTTTCCCCAAAACACAGAATTCTCTAGCGTAATTGTATACCGAAAAAAGAAAAAAATTTGGTCCGTAAAAAAGTTGAGAAAAACGGGTGGTGGAGTATTACGAACAAGTACCAACAATTCTTCTTCATCTGTAAATATATAAATCACAAAACACACGATCCATACGCACGAATGCCCGAGTTCTGTTGCGTACTTAGATCAATGTCCTGCATGCCAAAAAGAAAAACGAACTCTTTTCCATCAAGAAGAAATTAAGTCCTGTTCACCATTCAAATCCGATTCTGCTTTGCTGTCTGCCACAAATATGCCGTCATGGATATCAATATCGACTATGGAATCACCAATAACACTCGGATCCTCACTTCGCCCCAGCTGAAATGGATGGCTCTCTCTTTGAGGAAGCCCCTGCTTTGATAAACCTCATCTATCTATCAGATTGGGCTGGTTGGCACGGACCATATTGACCCAACTCATCCACACTTCCCTGTTCGTCATGGCTCTGTGCAGATCTTCGATTTGAGAACCAGTATCTTTGGTCGACTGTTTTGTGTACGTCTTATAGGGTCGACCAACCTTAACTGTTCCGTGTGTTGGCATCAATAAAATCAGATCATTGATAACCTCTTCTTTGCTTCTATAACAATGTCCAGCGAATCTCAGTCTCCTTTCTTTTATTACTCATCATCATCATCATCATCAACCGGTTTATTTGTTGAATCAGGCCACAATTAATCCTCTGATGAGGGTGGCGCCTGATTGTCTAGTCTCGAAATCTAAGTCTTCCTCTCCACTCCTGTCTTTGGCAAGGTTTGATGGAATCCATACCCATGGCCTTCCTATCACGTTTGACTACGTCCTCCCAAGTCAACTTGGGTCTGCCAGTGGTGATGTTCTCTGCTGGCACATTCAACTTTCGGACTTTAGCAATCCAGCCATCGCTACGCTCAATGTGACCCAACCAACGCAGTCTGTTCTTTCGCATGATGTCCGTAAGGCTTTTCAAGTCAACCTGATGATATTTTAGACAAGTTGCCATACAGCCGTTTATTAGATGGGTGCGTTTTCCAGTGTATGTTTCATACAGCACGGAACATCCGTGTGTAAGTTCCATCTAGTTTCCTTTCCAGTTTTTTTTTGTTAGAGTCCAAGCTGGTGATCCATGGATTCCACTACGGATCTGAAAATGTTTTTTTTTTTATTTGTTCAGACAGTGCTGATTTCCAAATAACTCTTAGCCAATTAAGTGCACTCCAAGACTTGGCTATTCTAACGAGCACATTTTTTTCTATCGAGGCGATGTGGCTGCCCAGATATTCGAAGTCATTTACCTGCTTGAGAAGTGTTCTGTTCAGTGTTTCTATTGGACCTGTTGGATGATAGCAGATATATTCTGTTTTCGTTGCATTCGTATGCAGTCCAATCATAGCAGCTGACTCTTCCAAAAGATGAAGTAGCCTTTGGGTATTAGCATTGTTATCGGTGAATAGTGCAATGTAATCGGCAACTTAAACTAAAACAACTCATTTCAGACACGTCGGGGATACGCTCTCGACAATCAGTCCGACACTGAGTTGTGGTCCTGTTCAATCTCAGGAGGTCCACCCTCCCAGGCTTTATCTTCTCTTCGAGAAGGGGTTAGTTTATTGCTAATCGCCTGAGACACCCCTACCAGAAAATTCCGACGGGGCTGCTCAGGCATTTTTGAGGGCTATAGTATGCTAATCGTAGTGCACTGGCTTTTCATCTTCACACCTGACCTTGTGTCTAACCTCCTGGAGAGGTAAATAAAATAAGTTCCTAGGACTGACTTTCACTCCAGACCTGAAATGGAAGACTTACATCAAATCTGTTGCTAAGGTTGATGGAAAAATGGTTGGATCATTCTATCGCTCCAGAAAGCATCCCACACCTGACACAATACTCTACCTGTATAAGAGTCAAATACATTCAAGGATGATGTACTCTTGCCACATCTGGGGAGGTGCCGCTCAGAGCACCCTTTCCTGCCTTGACAGAGTACAAAACCGACTTGGAAATCTACTGAAGGATGTCCTTTTCTGTTCTTTACAGCCTCTTTCTCATAGAAGAGAGGTTGCTAGTCTTTCTCTACTCTATCGTTACTTTCACGGTACGTGCTCGACTGAGCTCCAATCTCTGGTTCCCTCTGTAAAATATTCACAGCAAAAAACTTGTCGAGCTACAACCATTGTAAATAATTTTCCTTTGTGTACCTAAAACTCTTTGGATGGCGAGCTGCATGCCCAAACCATCTTAGACATTAGAGAAGGAGGTTTTTGTTATATTGGGACCCGCGCTTTCCGCCGTTTTACGTAAAACGCCGGAAAGCCCCGAAGCGGTTAGTCAATGAAACTGCAAGAAAATGAATAACTGATTGAAATGAATAAGCAGACGACATCTAAACTTGATAATTGAATTTTTGACGTTTGCAAACAAGCCTGCCCAAACCCTAATTCCTAATCCTGCCATTACCCTAATTCCTAACCCTGCCCAAACCCTAAAAAAAAAAATAATTTTCATAAAATTAAAAAAAAAACTAATTTGATTAACTTTTTAATTTCAACACTTATTTGAATCACTTATTTCTTCGTTAAAAAAACAAATATTTATTTTATACAAAATTTTTTGCTGTAATTTTCTGCTTGTTTTTTCCCTCCCACTTGTAAATCCAGCTCCGTTTGTGCTTTTTTGGATGCACGTAAGTCAACGGATTTTTCATTTGGCATCGTCCGGCGTTTTACGTAAACATCCGGAAAGTACCGACGCCGAGGCACTTTTAGGGTGGGTCCTAATCAGTAGCGTGGTGGCAGGGGGGGCCGGGGGGTCCAGGCCCCCAGCCAAGGTTTCTGGGCGGTCGCCAAAATGGGGTTTTAGGGGGTGCACCCTTTGTAGGAGACCCAAGAAAATCAGTGATTGGCCCCTGCAGCCATCAACCTCCCACCACGCTACTGGTCCTAATGTAAAAGAAAACACAGAGAAGGGCAGGCAGCAAGGGTCCGAGATTTAGTCGTTGACGGAGATCTTGAGTTGGTACTCGATCGACACAGTTGCAGCGTAGAATGCAGCGACGGCAATCATTGTCGAAGACTTCGAGCCTTTGCAGATCGACCACTCTGATTGGCCACGATGAAAATGATAGCCGAGAAAGATGTAAATAACACGATCAGATATGGCGTCAAATATTTAACCACTCACCTGCTTGAATCGGAGTTGAAGCTGAAACATCGAACTCCTGCCATGTGACCTTTCAAATCAAACGCCCGTTTCACTTCTTTGAAGGCGTGAGTTTTATCAAAGCCAACTTCCCAGACTTTTACGTCAGGTGTGAAACCTGCAAATAAAAAATAACAATTTTTTTTTTTTTTTTAAATAGTTTTCGTCCAAATTTCATTGCTTTCCGTTAAAGTGTTTAGTACTTCTACAGAATTAGAACCAAACTGTTTTTGTTTTTTTTAACCCTAACCCCAACCCTAACTTAACCCCAGTTTTAGGTTTAGTTTGACAAAAGTCGGTTTGGTTTAAATTTTGTAAAAGTACCAAGTGTGAATATGAGGAAGATGGAGGGTTATATATATATATATATATATATAGATTTAGATTTTTCACTTAAAAGATAGATTATTCAGTGAAGACCGGGATAAGGCCAATAAAAATAAGCTCGATGATACTCGATTACAGGGTACAGAGCATTTATATGTGTTTTTTTTAAAGTTTACCAAAACATTTAGTTCACGAAATCATTCATCACCACAAAAGACTTTGTTTCCTTTCAAAATTAAAGAGTTTTTTTTCCCTACACGTGTTTCTCTACGAAGCAGGTCCTTGCTTGGCAGATCATCAGGGGAATTATGTACCTGGAACAAGAATTTCAACAACTGACAATACCCAATGTGGTGTTGCCCTAATTGAGGTCATTTAAGAAGAAAACAGAAGAACTGCTTCGTAGAGAAACACGTGTAGGGAAAAAATTCTTTAATTTTGATAAATCTGATAAATAAATAAACTTCGAAAGGAAAAAGTCTTTTGTCGTGATGAATGATTTCGTAAACGAAATGTTTTGGTAAACTTTCAAAAAACACATATATATATATATAAGATATGAAACTAAAAGTATACTTTTAGAGGATAGAACCTATAGTGAAATGGTATTATAAAGATAAATGAAAGAAGAGAGATAAAGATGTACGAATGACAAATCTATTTTAACTTCGATTGTTCAACTTATCCATCTATGTAATTCCTCTGATGATAAGATTTTGATCTTTGAAAAGCCTTAGCTTAAGGAAAGAAAAATAAACATGTTTTTACCGAGTACACCTTGCATTGAACAATCGAAGTTGAAATAGATTTGTCATTCGTAAATATTTATCTCTCTTCTTTCATTTATATATATATATATATATATATATATATATATATATATGAGGAAGAAAAAATGAGAGTAATCCGACGTAATGGGAAATGAAAAAGGAAAAACCAAGAGATGTTTTCTTTATATATTCATCAACGTTTCGTCTTTATTTGTAAGACTTCCTCAGGATGATAATTTTAAGAAAAATGTCAGTCAACCACATCGAAATATTGGGTTGATGAGAAGTAGTAGTAGCCATGGCTACTGAGAGCGCAGGACTCTCTGCCACTGACTTCTCTCAACCCGGACCTTGGTCCTGCGCTCTCAGTAGCCACGGCTACTACTTCTTCTCATCAATCCATCATGTCAACCCAATATTTTGATGTACTTGCATGACATTTTTCTTAAAATTATCATCCTGAAGAAGTCTTACAAATAAAGACGAAACGTTGATGAATATATAAAAATATATAAAAAAAACATCTCTTGGTTTTTTCTTTTTCATTTCCCATATATATATATATTGGGGAAATGGTCGTATAATCAGTACCATTAGAGAGCCATGAATATTATAACTGTCCTGTTTTTAAATCTCCGAAACAGTTACATGGTAAACAGCTGACGATCCCCGTGTTAATATTAGACGCTTAAGGTCTCCTGTTTTTGTTTCACTCTTAGATAATTAACCCCCCCCCCTTTTTTTCTTTTTACTTATATTTTTTCATTTATTAATTTTCCAACGAATGTTAAGTCTGCAATATCTTGGATTTAGTTTGTCTGGGAATTTAAACTGCATTTTACATTTTTAATTTTTTTTTTTTATTTATTTATTTTTTTTTTTTTTAATGACTCAAAGCTTCTTTAGACATATATATATATATATATATATATATATATATATATAACTGCCACTCCTGCACTGATGAGGGTAGAAAACCTGAAACGACGTCGTCCGTAGGTATAAAAACACTTAAATATTTAAAAATATATTCATAGTTAATGCCCCTTTAAGATTTAATAGTCTTAATTGTAGAGCCCTGTTAGGAATTACATGATTGGTGTCATCCTAGCGATTATGAAAATTTCTGCTTAAGTGTCGAACACTATCGACAACAAGACGCTAGTCAGCCCCCACCTCTGCCTCTTCGGTAAGTGTATGTTAATTTCAATTACTGTCTGCGGCAATTTCTCGCGGCCATAGGCACTAGGCTCGTGATTTTAGGCTGAATCTACGAACTGTGTTCAGGCCAATGTGACCGCCTGCAACCGCCACTCCTGCACTGATGAGGGTAAAAAACCTGCACGACGTCGTCTGTAGGTATAAAAACAATTATATATATATATATATATATCTCGGTTTCAAACATTTTGTACTTGTATTTTGTGTTATTCTTCAGACAATCATCCTGGGGAAGTCTTGAAATAAAGATGAAACTTTGATGAATACATAAATAATTTTTTGGGTTTTCCCTTTCAATATCCATATATATATATATATATATATATATATATATATATATATATATATATATATATATATATAAACCCGGTTGAAATTCTTTGAATTACTATCCTTTGGATGTTTTACCTCGATTATTATTATTATTACAAAATCTGCTACACTGGCATGTCAATGTTATCGATCAACAGCTGTTCAAAACCAAGATCTCATCAGGCAGAATTTAAATCCAATCCTTCCCTCAGATCATATTTGGGAAGAATGAAATGGGGGAGAAAAAGAAGAAAAAGGAAAAAGAAAATTTAAAATTTGGAAAGTCACGTGATCAGACTTTCCAAATTTTAAATAACATATTTTTTTTTCTTTTAGCTCGTTACATTAAGTGGCTTCATGTCTTGTCTGGGGGCGATTTCCATAAAAAAAATTGAAATAAAATAAAAACTGGTTGTACTTACCTACAGAACCTACAAATCGACCACAGTAGGAGACAGCAGCGAATGAATTGTTTACCTGGTGAGTGTCTAATGTAGCTAAAATTTCACCTGTAAATAGAAATCAGTAAATAGATTATACAAAAATCACAAACAAAATTTGAAAATGGAGCAAAAAGCCGTTATAAGCCATGAATAAGATTCAAATATTTTTTTATTAAATTTTTTTAATTTTTTTTTTTAATTAATTTTTTTTTTTTCACTTTTTCGGGTAAAATACCCTTCATCAGAGACAGGAGTTGTTTCGGTGCTTGTCCAGTGCAACGGCCGTACGAAAAAATTATTTATTTAAGATAACAATATTATGTACTTACTTAGTGGTATTTTATTGTTCAATGTTGAAAAAGTAGAAAAAATTATCCACTAGAACTTTAATTACAAGTATTTTACCATTTTACATATAGCAATCGCTTCGATGACTATGCCTCTATTTTCTTTCGTTGAACATAATTCAAGGGCAGATAATCATGCAATTTGTGAGTTTGAAGAAAAACTGCCATGTCTAATGGACATTTTTTTAGCAGCACGTGTATTTGGAACAGCGCCAAATTAAACCATCGCCACAATTGGTGTTAACCATCTATTGATTGTAAAAAAAAATTAATAGATTTCCTAACATCACTACTTAAATAAATTATATCCTCCATATTCAACCGGTTGACATCCATTTTCAGAAAATTTGTTTTTTCAAAATTACGTGATTATCTGCCCTTGCAAATTATCTGTAGTACGTGTTTTGTGTCATGGAACCATGTGATTGAAACAGCCAGTTATTTTTCAGAACTGGCATGCCGAGAAGTAAGTAAAAAAAAAAAACTGTTTTTGTCCTGTTTGATTACAATGCCACATTTTGAATTTATCGTCTGGCAGTCTTCGCGTCGGCCTTTTTCAGTTGCTTATGTAACCTGCCGACGCGAAGTTGCCGGAGATTGGGTCATAAACTGTACAAGTACCAGATTTTTAAATTTCAGGTTTTATTCACCTGAACTCCGATAACACAGGTTTGCAACAGGTTCTTTAAAATTTGTGTTTTCGAAAAAAAAAAAAAACCCAAAGAAAACTTTATTTCGAATCTGAAATCTAACATTAATTCTAACTTTATTAGTACACAAAGTTAGAATCAAAGGATTTGAAATAAAATGAATTTTTTGTGCTTATTTTTTTGAGACTCAAATAAAATATGGCAGTCCAAAATAAAATAACAGGAAAGCTTATGGATATACTTACTTATCAGTGAAAAATATTAGCGTACACCAAAAATTACGGAAAATTATCGAGTAGAAATTAAAAAATTAAAATTAATTTACTATGCGGAGTCAACAAACTCCGACCAACATGCCAGAAGAAGAAAGATAATCTATGACAAGCTTAGCTTGACGTGAATGTCGTTCGGAGTTCATGGACTACGAATAGTAAATTAATTTTATCTTTTATTAAAATTCTACTCAATAATTTCCGTAATTTTTGGTGTACACTAATATTCACAGGCATTTTTTGTAGGTCAGAGTGCTCTCACTTCTCGAGCGCGCTGGCTTTTCAAATCCCACTTTCATGACCTTGTGTCACATCTTACCGCTGTCGGAGGAAGATAAATAAAACCGGGTGTTCCAAAAGTCTTGGACACATTTCAAGTCCTCATACTTGCTGGACTATGAATGGTACTAAAATGAAACTGGTACCATTTTAAAGCTAAATTCAATACTTTTCTCTATTTAACTTATTTTAGAAGTATTTTGAGGGCAAGTACGAGTTTTATTCCAAAATTCATAATGATTCATTCATTGGTCTAGGAGATTACTTTACAAATACACATACAGCGTGTTCATTTCAAGTCCTCATATCTGCTGGACTATGAATGGTACTAAGATGAAACTGGTACCATTTTAAAGCTAAATTCAGTTTAAGTTTTTTGTAATGCTAATGATTTTTTCATATCTTTTCAGGCCTAGTAATGGCGTTCACTTAACCAGAAAAGGCATTTGGCGTCCTTGAATTTTCAAAAACTGAATCATGGGCACATGTTCAACGTGCATTTCGCACAAAATTCCAAAAAAAAGGTCATGTTTAAAAAAGCCGTCTATGGACCATTCTTCTTTGAGAGAACAACCGTCAATGGTGACACGTACCTCGACATGCTGGAAAACTGGTTAATGGATAAGTTGAGTGAGGAAGAGTCTGATGACTTCATTTTCCAACAGGATGGGGCACCACCGCATTGGGGCCTCATGGTTAGACAGTATCTGAACACAAACTGTCAGACAGATGGATTGGATGATCTGGGCGAGATGATCGCGTTCTCATGCCCTAGCCTCTGAGGTTTCCAGATCTTACACCCTGCGATTTCTTTTTGTGCATCTCCTGTCTTTGCGTTAATCATCTTTCGTCTTTTTTGTTGCTCTTTCTTCAGGATGAAGAAATCAATATTTTTTAAAAATTTTTCGATATTATGCAACCGGAAGCTGGGCGATTCAGAAAACGTCAACTTTTCGGTGGAATGTCGAGTCTCTCAGGAGCCTTTTGCAGACATACAACCATACACACATAGAAAACTGCACTTTATATAATAGACTAGCAGGGCTACCCGGCGTTGCTCGGGGCCATAAAAACACAAAATAGAAGAAAAATCGCTTGTGTAACATTTTTATATTCAAACTTCTATTTTCATGTTTTGTGCTAGTTGGTTGATTGTTATTTTAGTCGACTTTTGCAAAGGTCTCTTTGATCTTCAAGTCTTCTGTTTTCTTCAGTTTTTTTTTCTCTTTCCCTTTGAAACCTTCGATTATATCTCCCCTATGCTAAAATCTGAAATCCCAGAACCCTTTCATCACTGCGTAGAGTTACGAGAATAAATACGAACCTTTAATTGTGGTGATGTGAATAGTTGTGTTGGAGTAGCAGATCATGATGAAGCGCCCATTACTGGCCACTCCTATGTGAATGATGTCAGCAGAATTTAACTGGAAATGGAGAAAAAGAAAAGAAATGAAAAGTGATCCTTATATAATAGAAAATACGGCGAACCTTTACTTTAGGGTTAAAAACTCATAGTACTTTCAAAATTTAACATTTTTGGAAAGTTTTTTCAGCCGAGGACTTTTGGAACCATAGTGAATCATATTCCATAAAAAAATTAGAAACATTTTTTTTATATTTTAGAAGGGGGAATCACTTTCCTATATAAATCTAATGTAAATTGACCACCCACTTTAACTCTCCTATGGGGACGCATCAGAAAATTACCTCTCTTATGGGGACGCGTTAGAAAATTACCTCTTTTATGGGGACGCATCAAAAAATTACCTCTCCTATAAGGACGCTTCGGAAAATTACCTCTCATATCGGGATGTGTCAGAAAACTACCTCTCCTATGAGGACGCTTCAGAAAATTACCTCTTTTATGAAGACGCGTCAGAAAATTACCTTTCCTATAAGGACGCTTCGGAAAATTACCTCTCTTATGGGGACGCTTTGGAAAATTACCTTTCCAATATGGGGATGCATCAGAAAATTACCTCTTTTATGGGGACGCATCAGAAAATTACCTCTCTTATGGTGACGCATCAGAAAATTACCTCTCTTATGATGACGCATCAGAAAATTACCTCTCTTATGGTGACGCATCAGAAAATTACCTCTCTTATGATGACGCATCAGAAAATTACCTCTCTTATGGTGACGCATCAGAAAATTACCTCTCCTATGGAGACGTGTCAGAAAATTACTACTCCTATGGGGACGCATCAGAAATGGCACTGGAAATAGATTCATACTATAGGAATTACATGGAAATCCAATCCGATTTTCGAAGCTATGATCTTTTAAAGAAATAAATAATTTAGAAAAATAAATAATTCAGAGAAATAGATAATTCAGAGAAATAAATAATTCAGAGAAATAAATAATTCAGAGAAATAAATAATTCAGAGAAATAAACAATTCAGAGAAATAAACAATTCAGAGAAATAAATAATTTAGAGAAATAAATAATTCAGAGAAATAAATAATTCAGAGAAATAAATAATTCAGAGAAATAAACAATTCAGAGAAATAAATAATTCAGAGAAATAAATAATTTAGAGAAATAAATAATTCAGAGAAATAAACAATTCAGAGAAATAAATAATTCAGAGAAATAAATAATTTAGAGAAATAAATAATTCAGAGAAATAAATAATTCAGAGAAATAAATAATTTAATTACCTTTGGAAAATCAAATGCAGCAGTTATGTTTCCAGGACTCCCGTCGTCTTTTTTGCCAATTCGGTAAATCCGTAAGAGATTCTCTTTTGCTAAGACAACAAGAAAAGCTCTGGAATAAAAAAAATTGAAAAATGGTACATATTAATTGGGAAAAAATATTAAAGTTGTCACTTTTACAGACATCAACAATTTATTTTACTTGGGGGGGGGGGGGGGGGGGGGATTTTTATAGTTCTCTTTCTTTCTCCCTCTCCCCCCTTCTTCCTCTCTATTTCCCCCTCTCTCTCTTCCTCCCTCTTTCTTTTTCCTTCTATTCCCCCTTTCCATTTCTCCCTCTCTCTTCCTCTCCCGTTCTATTTCCCCCCTCTCCATTTCTCCCTCTCCCGCTCTCTTACACACACACACATTTTCTCTCCTCTTCTATTTCCCCCTCTCTCTCCCGCTATCCCCCTCTCTCTCTCCCCCATTCTATTCCCCCTCTCCATTTCTCCCTCTCTCTTGTTGTTACTTTTACAGACATCAACAATTTCTTTTTCTTGGGGGGGGGGGGGGGGATTTTTATAGTTCTCTCTTTCTTTCTCTTTCTCCCCCCCCCTTCTCTCTCTCTCCCTCTCTATCCACTTCTCTCTCTTCCTCACCTCTCTCTATTTCTTATTCTCTCTCTCTCCTGCTCTCCCCCTCTCTCTCCCCCCCTCTCTTGTACACACACACACATATTTTCTTCTTCTACTTTGCGTGTCTTCGAATCATATTGTCATACGACAGTTTCCCACTTTTTTACGCAGTCCCTTGTGTTATTGTTGTACTCTACAAGATCTTTCAAGCTGCACCGGTTGGGCAGTAGGGGGCAGACAATGCAGGGTTGCATCGTATGGTGCTCCTCTCCACATTCGCAAATGGTTGGGTCAGTTTTGCAGCCCCATATATACTCATAGCAACTTTTGATCGCCCTCATTCCCGTTCTCAGGTGGTTGAGCGTTTTCCACTAGAGCCAAGATGCCTCTAAACCGGGAGGGCCTCAGTCAGTAGAAGGGGAGGGGGGGGGGCATTCTCTAGCCGTCTGGTCCACAGCTGTAGTCTGGTCTCTTCCTGAGATATTGTTAGAGGTTCGACATAGCTGAGGAAGCTTTTATAGTGACACAATACCTATTGTAAATTGATCCACCGAAGACAAACTACTATTTACTCGTAGCCATGAAAGGGGGGAGGGAATAGGAGCTCATACCTATCTCAACAGTATTTGTACATATGTGAATGGATTTACACTCAGCTAGCTGATTCCATAGTTATCTGAAGAGTTGAAATTCGATCAGGGCACCGCTTACACTGACTTTCGATGGGACCCTTAAAGCTTAATTTCACGGTATTAATAAAATAATAATGTAGAAAAGTTGAGGTAGCAGGGTCAGTGTGCAAGGGAAGGCTAAGGAAAACATGGGAGGAAGTGATGAGAATGGATTTGTGAGAAAGAGGGATAAATAAAGACCTGGTCAGAGATAGGTTAGTTTGAAAGTCAATTTTTGAAATGCCGTCCAACACGTGTGTAAAACCAAATACGATGGTTACAAATGGTTGAAAAAATTTTAGGTGGGCAAGAAAACACGAACGGGCAAAAGGTACGAAAATAATAAAATACGGTACGATTTGAGGGCGAAAAGGTTGCTCTGGCGAGCTGGATATTTTTTATTAAGTTTCAGAATTTACGAATACAAAAGGTTGTTTGTAATCTTTCCTCGTGCTGCTGGACTCTGGAGCTCCCTCCCTGCTCCCTGTTTTCCTGACTGTACTGACATGCAGAAATTTAAAACTAATGTAAACAGACATCTCGCTGCACAGCTCCCAATTTAGGTTGAACCCCCCCGCCCCTAAAAAACCCCAAAAAACTTTCACCCTTTTTCTCAGCAGCCCCTTACGTCTACAGTGGTGGCCTGCCTTGTTTAGGGTGAACTATTTTTTTTTTTTAAATTAAAAAAAAAAAAAATTTTTTTTTTAAATCTAAACTAGCAAAAATATTGCCAGAGCTAAATAGATATATTACGATAAAGTTTAAATAAAGTTGTCACTATAAAGTATAGGTCTGTTTTTATTATACTCTTATTTTTACAGAAGTCCAAAGCTCAAAATATCAATGGTAGCGTATCTCGGGGGTCCGTTCTTGGCCCAACCCTCTTCCTGATCTTCATAAATGATCTTCCAAATCGTATCCTGAGATCATTCGTTGATATCTACGCAGACGACACAACTATCTATGGCAGCACATCTAGTGTTGAATAGCCATTATTAATCTTAATCTATTTTTCCGTCCTGACGACAACCGTCGCCCGATCGACCTGCTTCGTCAAAATGTGAAGTCTCATAAAACGTTCCCGATAAATCATTAAAAAGTTACTTTAGTTTTCTCCACTTGTCTGCGTCGTCGTCGTCATCCATCGTTGCCGGCCGTTTCTATTGGTGGTTGCTATTCGTTGGAATCAAAATTCTCTTTACAAAACGCACAATGGGAGAACTCTCTTTTTTTCCTTAAATTTCAGACCGTGTTTTTATTTGCTTATTCTTTTAGTTTCTGTCGGTATTAAATACATAGCTTATTGTTGAAGCGAGAAGCAACGTAACTAATGCTATAATTCTTCGGTTATTTACTTTAGCTATTTCTGGAAGGGAGGGGAGAACATTTCACGGTACTTTTTCTTCTTTTAGGGAATTCATTTCCAGATTCGTCCTTTTTTTTTACATTGTCAATCGCATGTCCTGTTCGGCTCGCTTCCAAAACCCAAACTCCACAAACACTCCAGCTTCTCACGAAGAAAGAGTGACGTCACAAATCCACATGTGCGACACTGATGCACAAGCATTTCCTACACTCATGTTTTCTGACCTCTTGACCCGGTGCTCGTCAATGTTCGCTCTGACAGCACCTGACTTCCTCGTGAGAACAACACTGCACTTAAATGCACAGGTATACCCTGTCCCAAACCGCGCAAGTCAAGCCAACCGATCCTTCACACATACGTCCAACTACATACGTCCAATCATCATACAACACTAGGAGCACTGATGACCAGAATCTTTCTGACTCCCTTTTTTCTGATTCATCATCATCAGGGGCTTTCTTTTTTTATTTCACTCCTGGTAGATGAACCCCTCCCTGTTTTTTTTCCACCTTGTTTTATCCCTGGCTAGGCGTGGCCAAGTAGGACCTAGTTGACTATCGAGGTCGTCTCTCCACTGGGTTTTTGTTTGGCCTTCCTCTAGGTCTTTTCCATTGCCTCGGGGTCCATTTTGTCGCTCTATATGTTCACCTGTTGTCTGTACATTTCGAAAGGTGACCTGCCCATCTATGTTTTGCCATTCGTATGGTAGTGATGATGTCATTTACTCCAGTTTGCTGTCTGATTCAGGTGTTTCTTTTTCTATCATGTAAACTGATGCCGAGCATAATGCATTCCATTTTGCATTGTGCCACTCTTAGCTTTTCTATCGCTGCATTATTAAATGCCCATGTTTCGCTACCGTATGTCATAACAGGCATGATGTATTCATTGAACACTTTTTGCTTAATGTTCATCATGAACTTTCTACTCTTCATAATGTTGTCTACTTTGGAAAAGGCTGTCCATCCAAGCGCAATTCGCCGTTAGATTTCAGTCATTGTATCAGCGTCACTTCTCACCATCTTAACGACGACATCTACCTAGGGAAGATGGTGAGAAGTGACATGAAATAAGCTAGCTTCATCTCATTTTGTTTTTAATTTTATAACCAGCTTGTGTGCAAGAAATGTAAGATAATTGTATGGTTTCGGATTCAGACAGAAACATACAATATCTCCATTATTATTATCTCGAAAGATGACCTGTCCATCTATGTTTTGCCATTTGTATGAATTAGGATTAACTATTTTACCGAGAGGTGATTAAATTCATTGAAATTTTCAAAAAAATGTAATGACATTTCTAATGATAAATGGACATTTAGAAAAATATTTCGCCTTGAATTATATTCCTCCACTCGCATATTTTTGCTAGTTGAAAAAAACAAAAAACACTTTCTTTAAAGTTTAAAAATACTCTTGTTCCAGACTTTTTGTAACAAGAAAAAAAAAAAACACTTTCTTTAAAGATTAAAAATACTCTTGTTCCAGACTTTTTGTAACGAAAAAAAAACAAAACACTTTCTTTTAAGATTAAAAATACTCTTGTTCCAGACTTTTTGTAACGAAAAAAAAAAAAACATGGATATTTTTATCATTGAATTTTTATTTTCATTTCAGTCGACCCCCAAAGAATTAATATTTTAAAAATTTTTTTAGATATTATTCAACCAGGGCAACATCGATCAAGAATATACCAACTTTGTGGGTGTTTTTGACTTTGGTAGTTTTTGACTTTTAACTGGACATACACACAACTGCCTGTTATATAATAGACTAGACCATCTGGGCCTAGACAGTTCGTCTAGTATGTATATATTTCGCTGTGCTGATGAGAGCCATAAGCTCGAACAGTTGTCGTATGTAGGTAAAATATTAAAAATATAATTTAATATTATTAGAAGCTCATTTAAGTAAAAGCACTATTGGAGAGATTAAAAATCGACATTCACCTGAAACCCCAGTGCAATACTCTGTCGTCGAGTTCTATCGAATGTCTTAATGTTTACACTCACCGCTTTCAGTGTTAAATATAACATAATTTTTCCGTTATCATGTGACAATCTCCCGTGGCCTAAGTGAACGCTTACAGATTAAAGGTGTCTCTGTGAACCGAGTTTGTGTCCTGTGACCGTCTGAAATTGTTATTTCCCTGCACTGATGAGAGCCGTAAGCTCGAAACGACGTACGTGGGTAAAATATTAAAAATATAATATATATATGTGTGTGTGTGTGTGTGAAAAATGACAAACAGAAAACAGGTTAAAATGCAGGAGAAAAACAAAAACAAGAGATTTGACCGGTTTCGTTCGTGTTAGCGAACGTCTTCAGAAAAAGTGAAGATTTTGAAATAATTTTATTTTGAAGGCACACACATGGGAGAAGGAAAAGATGATCCGATTGGACCATATGAGAAGACTTTTAGTGATATTGAAATATGATTTGACAAGTGGGTGACATATTCTTCTTTATTTGGTTGGAATAGGCAGAATATTTCTTAAGATGAATTGATTTTCCAAGAGGACGGTTCAACAAGTATTTGTTTACATTAGACTTGAAGACGACCATGTTGTAGTCGGTTGGGAAGCAGCCTCATAGTATTTTGTTCCACAGATGGGACGTTCTGGGAAATAAACTTTGTTCATGGAAGTTATGTTTGGTTTTAGGTACAGAGAGGGAGAAAGGATAGTCTATTGCTGTGGTTGTAGAAAGGCAAGTTTTCGCTGTGAATTTTTCTGGGAGAGACGAGGGATTGGAGTTCTGTCGAACACCTACCATGAACAAAGGGGCTTCCTGAAGGAGAGAGAGAGAGAGAGAGAGAGAGAGAGAGAGAGAGAGAGAGCCATTCATTTCAACTGAGGATCTGAGCGTTGGCGGTGAAAAGAGGGAAGAGTTAAAAGTAACGAGCCCCCCCCCCCCCCTCCCCGCGAATGTACCACGTTGTACTTACTTTGTATCTGGACTGAATCTCACTCTTATCGCATGGTCATATTCGATGTTGGCCCGAATAAACCTGTCAAAAAAGAAAAGAAAATGTATTTTTAAATACAAAGTCATTGAATTGATACATTGATACTTGATAAGTGTATTTTATTTTCCGTTACTCTGTTTAATGACTTGTATCATTGAATTGAATTGATACTTTGTCAAGGATATGATCTGTTCTTACAAAATCGATATTTGGTTCTGGTTTGTCAGTTTTTATTTTGTAGATCGTTGTAGCATGTTGTTTAGAATAAAATGTAATTCGATTTAACTTTCTTTTTTTTTTCAACTCTAAATTTCTATCTAATATATAAAGTAAAGTTAGTCTCTTTATTGTTTATTTGTCATCGATAGCTTTCTTCATACAAAATCGATATTTGATTCTGGTCTGTCAGTTTTTCATTGTGGATCGTTGCAGCATGTTATTAAGAATAAAAAGATGCAATTCCACGTAGAATTTTATATATTCGGACTACTGTTCTCATCTTGGGTATTTTTATCACAACGTTTCAACCGGTGTAACCTCCGACCTTCTTCAGGTGTACCTTGTCGAACTCGGTAATCTTTCTGTCAAACTCGTGAATCTGGACGGAATTTCGAACGGAACCCTTTATTAAATCCACGGGGGTAGCATGCTCTCGTTCCATCTGCCATGACTGGGAAGAAGTCTTCAGTAATTTGCAATTTTTCGTATCGCCCGCACTGCGCAAGGATCCGTAGCGCAGTGGATATAGTCCTAAGTAAAATTCAGCTCTAAGTGACAGTCATCTGAAGGTTGAAGGTTCAATCCTCAGTACGGGCGATACGAAGAATAGCGAATTACTGCAGACTTCTTCCTAGTCATGGCAGATGGAACGAGAGCATGCTACTCCCGTGGATTTAATAAAGGGTTCCATTCGAAATTCCGTCCAGATTCCCAGAGTTTGACAAGGTACACCTGAAGAATGTCAGAGGTTACATCGGCCGAAACGTTGTGATAAAAACACCCAAGATGAGAACAGTAGTCCGAATATACCAAATTCTACAAATTATCCACCCTCATCTCAAATATTCCGAAATGTAATTCTACTTAATTCTTTCCAGAAAATAATTTAGCATTGTGTAAATTATTTTCGTATGGCCACCATTTTTTTTTTTTTTTAATTGAAGTAACCCTAACCCTATATTCGGTCAAACATCCATACTTTTTTTAAAACTAATTGTTCACCATTTACCGGGTAAGTGTATCTTAATTTCAATTACTGTCTGTGTCGATTTCTCGCAGCCGTGTGGTCCTGAGCGTGTTTCGTGATTCTAGCCTGAATCTACGAACTGCGTTCGACCACTTGCAACCACCACTCCTACACTGATGAGGGTAAGAGAGCCCGAAACGACGTCGTCTGTAGGTGAAAAAACACTTTAATATTTAAAAAACTATATATATATATATATATATATATATAAATGAAGAAGAATGGAAAGGAATTAGAGAAAGCAAAAACCAAATCAAAATTCAATTCAAAAGTTCAAAGCCAGGTATATTCCGCAAAAAGGCAATTTATTCAAGTTAAATTTTCCTTAAGCCAGGCTTTTCAAAGATCAAAATCTTATCGTCAGAGGAAGTCGCTGGGATAGATAAGTTGGCAATGGCCAAGATTTAAAATTTGAAAAATGAAATAAAAGTTGTAGGGAAAGAAACGCAGGGCAAAACTGTGCCAGGGTGCAAGCAAATGTCCGATTGCCAAAAAGTCCGGTGTCGAAGAGTCCAGCGGAGAGAATAAGATGTAGATAGGTAGGTCGTTAGAGGCACGAGAAGTAATGAGAGAGGTTTCAAAGTTAAATTCCAAGAAGCCACAACTTCAGGTACGGCGAAAATAGAAAATCCAAAAAGGGTAAAATATATATATAAGAGGTTTATGTAGTTTGCATGAAGCATTGTTTATTGGTATATAGAAATGTGATACTTAGAAAGCAATACAATGCAGAGGTGTGACGGATAGACACAAGTTGGAGCAAATAAGATATATAATGGTGGAACAAGTTACAATGTATACATACACCTTGCATTGAACAATCGAAGTTGAAATAAATTTGTCATTCGTACATCCTTATCTCTCTTCCTTCATTTATCTTTATAATTGCTCTATCTCGTATATTGAGCTTAAACTATTTCACTATAGGTTCTATCCTCTAAAAGTATACTTTTAGTTTCATATTATAAATATATAGAAATATGGTACTTAGAAGGCAATACAATGCAGAGGCGTGACGGATAGACACAAGTTGGCGCAAATAAGACATAATGGTGGAACAAGTTAAATAGTTTCACCCTTAATACAATGTATACATACACACACATATATATATATATATATATATATATTTATTTTATTTTATTTTTTCACAAACACCCATATATCTGTCTATCTACACAATGTTGCAATGTTATGTAATATCTGTATCAAGATGATCTGATGAAAACTCTGTATGATATAATATTTCGGGAACTCTTCCCTTTCTTCAGAACCGTGCTCAACTCAAGTTCAAGCGTGCATATTAAGGAGGCAGTGAGGATGAAGAAAGTACTGGTTAAATTTCAATTCTAACCAGATTTAAAAAAAAAATAAACAAACAAAACAAATAAACTTTAATTTTAAAAATTTTATTAATCTATTTTTACTGAATTCATTTATTTATTTTAATTAAATTCTATTTTTATATTTTTTTGTTTTTGTTTTTTAGAATCTTTTTTTAAATTTTATTAAATTTTAAATCTAAATTTAAACCATTCGTTTAAATTAATATGTCGGTTAATACTGCCATTAAACATTGCATTATCTGTTCGTTTTAAATTATTGTGTATATTAATATTTATTTTATTTTTTATTTTTTTAAATATGTATATTTTATTAATTAATTTAATTCAAGTCAGTATGATCTGTCTAATGCTAATTACAACAATGGAAGGGAGGTAATTCAGCTGGGTCTGTTTAATAATGCTTAAGTTGCTTTTAAATTTAGTTATTTCTAATTATGTTGGGCTAAAATATTGTTATTCCCATATGTATTTCTTTAAAAAAATTTTTTTTTTATTATTAATTAATGTTATAGGGTATTATTCTCGCCAGGGTGGTTCCGGTATTTAATCCCCTGTTGTTGTTGTTTGTTTGTTTTTTTACTGTTATTATTATTATTTATTTATTTATTTTAAATTTTATTTATTTATTTCCCTTCGGCATGTAATGTTGATTAACTGTTAATGTTGTAAATTGAATGTTCACGCGTGGGCAGTCTCAACATTTCTTATTAATTCCTTATATTGTTTAAATAATCTCTTTATTTTTATTTATTTTTCTAATTATTTATTCATTCAATGTCTTGTTGTATTATTATTAATATCATTATTATATATTATTATAGGTAATGTTTTTTTGTTAGGTTAAGTTATTACTATTATTAGTTTATAGACATTATTATTTTTTTTTCAATTTTTTATTTTTTATTTATCTTTTATTTATTATTTATTTATATATTTATTTATCTTTTATTATTATTTATTTATTTATTTTTATTTATTCATTTTTTTTCCCCCTCTGTTATTTCATGTCGAGTGAGTATTTGACCTATGTTGTTATATTATTTGTTATTATTATAAGGTGATGTTTTTGTTAGATTATTAGTTTTTAGTATTCATTTAAGGGTTAAATTCAGATAAAATCAATACAACAAGAGTGAGATGTGAAACTATATAAGACTAGAAATGATGATCCTAATTCGAGTCGGTGATTTATTTGGGGACATTATTTTGCTATTAGTATCGATTCTTTTATTCGAAGGTTGCCAACGTTTCTCTCCGTAGCTAGGATATTAATCTTGAATGATTTGCTGGTGTTGCAACATGCATGGATGTGTTTGTGGAAGGAAGATGTGCATGTTTGTAGCTGTTCTTTGACTCTAATATATAGGGGCCTCACCGTACTACCGATGTATATTTTGTTGCATGTGGTGCACTGTATATGATATACAGTGTATGTACGGTGGCATTTGTTTGTGGTGTTCATGAGACAGTTCGCCAGGGTGCAGGGAGTATTGTTGTAATTGGTGTTCCATGTTGTCAATTGTTGTCGTGTGTTAGTTGAATATCGAGGTTTTCGTTACGTATAGCTTTGCGGATAGCTGTGGTGATCTTGTCGTTGAAATGCGGCAACTTCAGGAAGCAGATATTCGAAAAAGCATGTTGCGTCCGTCTTCGGGGTTTCCAGGGTTTCCTGAGCTGTTCAATGGTGGGTGTGGGGTATCCATTGGTCTCTAGTACCTGTTGGAATTTCTCGCTGCAGATGGTTTTGTCAGCCTCAATGCTGCATTTCTTACGGATGCGAGTCAGCTCATTCCTAGCATAGCCTATTTTAGTCTTACGAGGGAGGGCTGATCTGTAATGTATGAATATGTCTCTACATGCGGGCTTCTTGTAGAATTTAGTGGTTACGGTTTTTTCTTCAGAGATGTTGAAGCTGAAATCTAAAAGTGCTAAGAATCCAGAGCTTTCAGGGTGTTCTATTATAAATTCTATATGTGGGTCAGTGTTGTTGAATGTGTCGAAGATTGTGTTAGCCTTTTCTTGGGACGATGAAAGGATAAGAATGTCGTCCATGTATCGTGTGAAGAAGATGGGGGAGTGACAGGAGTTGAGGGCATGGAATTCTAATTTATCCATAAATGCAATTGCGAGCAGTCCCGAGAGGCTGGAACTCATAGGCAGTCCTGTTATTTGTTTATATGTGTTTTGTTTGTATGTAAAATATGTGTTGTCTATTATTATGTTTAGGAGTTCATGTATGTCAGTGGTGGTGAGGCCGAAGCAATAGAGGTCGCTGGATAGATGCAGTCAGTAATTATGTCTACTGCTGGGTATGCAGGTACAGATATTTCCCTTTGTCAGAGGGTAAGAAGACAAGGTATTTATCTCTTAGGTTTTGAAGTGTGGTTCGTTGTGCTCTTGTCAATTTAGGTATAATGTTTGTCTGTTCTTGTTGTATGATAGAGAGTATGTTCACGAAATATTATATCATACAGAATTTTCACCAGACCATCTTGATACAGGTATTACATAACATTGTAACATTGTGTAGATAGACAGATATGTGTGTGTTTGTGAAAATATATATATATATATATATATGTGTGTGTCCGTGTATGTATACATTGTATTAAGTGTGAAACTATTCAACTTGTTTCACCATTATATGTCTTATTTGCTCCAAATTGTGTCTATTGCCACATATATATATATATATATATATATATATATATATATGTCGTTGAAGACCACAGAGTTCTCCCTCTTTATGATCTTTCTGGTCAGTTTCTCGACTCTGCGAGCGATTCGTCGGGTTTCTGGTATCAATTGATGGATCATCGCGCCTAATGTTGTGCCATTTCTCGAGCGCTTTCGGTCTTGCGACTGTCTTCAGGAGTTTGTGTGTTGTTGTTGTTGTTTGTAAAGAGCCATATTTATGGTTTTATTTTTGGTATATCTAATTATTTGCATATGTATATATATATATACATATATATATCTTTATTCTTTTATTTACTTATTAATTTATTCATTAATTTGTTTTATTTATTTTATTTTTTATCTATTATTATTATTATTATTATTGTGTATTAATTGTTGAAGACTGATAAGGCGTTAGTACCTTATCAGTCTTCAGCAATTAATACACAATAATAATAATAACAGATAAAAATAAAATAAATTAATAAATAAATAAATTAATAAGTAAATAAAAGAATAAAGATATATATATATATGTATATATCGTACATGTATTGTATTAGTTTCTGTAAATGTAAATCCGTAGAAACTCAAGTGTTTATAAAAAGTGCCCAATAACAAGTAGAGCTGTTTATAAGTATAAATTTTTATTTATACAAACATTATTGGTTACATATGTGCATACATGTTTCGGTTGCACTTTTCCCAGAAAGTCAACCTCATCAGACCAAGAATTTTCGTCCATTTCTCGAAAATTCTTGGTCTGATGAGGTTGACTTTCTGGGAAAAGTGCAACCGAAACATGTATGCACATATGTAACCAATAATGTTTGTATAAATAAAAATTTATACTTATATATGTATATATACATATGCAAATAATTAGATATACCAAAAATAAAACCATAAATATGGCTCTTTACAAACAACAACAACAAAACACAAACTCCTGAAGACGGTCGCGAGACCGAAAACGCTCGAGAAATGGCCCAAAACACAACATTAGGCGCCATGATCCATCAATTGATACCAGAAACCCGACGAATCGCTCGCAGAGTCGAGAAACTGACCAGAAAGATCATAAAGAGGGAGAACTCTGTGGTCTTCAACGACATATGTCTAATAACGACTTGCTGCCGAAATATACATTTTATATATATATATATATATATATATATATATATAAAGGAGAGGTAGTTTGCTTGAAGCATTGTGTGTAATACGTATATAGAGGAGTATTAGAAGGCTATCACAATGCAAGAAATGCAAATATGTCGGCCTTGAGAAGTAAGACAAAAACAAGTGATTTTAATTTATATATTTTTTCAAAACTTTTTTTAATAATTTTTTTCCCTATAGCAAATCTTACTTGATTAGGCAAGACTTCAACACTGTGATGTAATGTGTGTGACCGTGTTCCATAATATATTTCGAGGAAGACTTCTTTGTCAAATGGTAGGTGTTTCAAATTTTTTGAGATTTGAAACATGATTATTACACGTCCGAGCATCCGCGAATGATTATTACACGTCCGAGCATCCGCGAATGATTATTACACGTCCGAGCATCCGCGAATGATTATTACACCTCCTAGCATCCGCGAATGATTATTACACGTCCGAGCATCCGCGAATGATTATTACACGTCCGAGCATCCGTGAATGATTATTACACGTCCGAGCATCCGCGAATGATCATTACACGTCCGAGCATCCGCGAATGATCATTACACGTCCGAGCATCCGCGAATGATCATTACACGTCCGAGCATCCGCGAATGATTATTACACGTCCGAGCATCCGCGAATGATTATTACACGTCCGAGCATCCGCGAATGATTATTACACGTCCGAGCATCCGCGAATGATCATTACACGTCCGAGCATCCGCGAATGATCATTACACGTCCGAGCATCCGTGAATGATTATTACACGTCCGAGCATCCGCGAATGATCATTACACGTCCGAGCATCCGCGAATGATTATTACACGTCCGAGCATCCGCGAATGATTATTACACGTCCGAGCATCCGCGAATGATTATTACACGTCCGAGCATCCGCGAATGATTATTACACGTCCGAGCATCCGCGAATGATTATTACACGTCCGAGCATCCGCGAATGATTATTACACGTCCGAGCATCCGCGAATGATTATTACACGTCCGAGCATCCATAGAGTGTACAAACAGTGATGCTAAATTATGTTCTTATTCCACATTTCTTAAACAAATACAAAAAACAAAAATGGAAAAAAGAAAGAAAATTATGAATCCTTACTTATGTTCTTTTTGTTTGAAATCCTTTACGCTCCAGATCATTGCTGCGCGATCTGAAATAAAAAAAATAATTTTAAATCATAAATAAAAAAATAAATAAAATACAGATTAAATAATCATTTCTACCATTTGCACATCAGGGATGCTCCAATGGTATCATCAAGGAGAAGTTTTGTTATTTTGGTAATATCATTGGAGCACAGGAGGGAGCAGGTGCTAATGTGATTGCAAGAATTAGGAGTCATCATCATCTGGTTTTGGTATTTAAGTTGCTGCAGGTGTCCCAGGACTCTAGAGTGGGCAATACAAGGCAACGTTTCACGCCTAACTCTAACCCGACACCAGGCATCTCACGCCTAACCCTAACCTGACACCAGGCAACGCCTAACCCGACACCAGGCAACGTCTCACACCTAACCCTAACCCGGCAACGTCTCACACCTAACCCTAAACCGACACCAGGCAACGTCTCACGCCTAACACAATACCAGGCAACGCCTAACCCAATACCAGGCAACGCCTAACCCTAACCCCAGGCAACTTCTCACACCTACCCCTAACCCAACACCAGGCAACTTCTCACACCTACCCCTAACCCAACACCAGGCAACTTCTCACACCTAACACTAAACCAACACCAGGCAACGTCTCACGCCTAACACTAAACCAACACCAGGCAACGTCTCACGCCTAACACTAAACCAACACCAGGCAACGTCTCACGCCTAACCCAATACCAAGCAATGTCTCACGCCTAACCCTATACTAGGCAACGTCTCACGTCTAACCCTATACCAGGCAACGTCTCACGTCTAACCCTATACCAGGCAATGTCTCATGCCTAACCCAATACCAGGCAACGTCTCACGTCTAACCCAATACCAGGCAATGTCTCACGCCTAACCCAATACCAGGCAACGTCTCACGTCTAACCCTATACCAGGCAATGTCTCATGCCTAACCCAATACCAGGCAACGTCTCACGTCTAACCCTATACCAGGCAATGTCTCACGCCTAACCCAATACCAGGCAACGTCTCACGTCTAACCCAATACCAGGCAACGTCTCACGTCTAACCCTATACCAGGCAACGTCTCACGTCTAACCCTATACCAGGCAATGTCTCACGTCTAACCCTATACCAGGCAATGTCTCATGCCTAACCCAATACCAGGCAACGTCTCACGTCTAACCCAATACCAGGCAATGTCTCACGCCTAACCCAATACCAGGCAACGTCTCACGTCTAACCCTATACCAGGCAACGTCTCATGCCTAACCCTATACCAGGCAATGTCTCACGCCTAATCCTAACCCAAGGCAACGTCTCACGCCTAATCCTAACCCAAGGCAACGTCTCACGCTTGCACTCTCCATGTGATCCGATCCATAGGGTGGATACCAGTCATGTTGCAAGCAGTCAAGTACCAGGTTTTCCTTAATTTTCTATGCACTTTCATGCCAGGGGTATCAATGCGTGTTGAGGTGATGCAGGAGGTGGCACGCTGTCCATTGCCAAACCATCTGAGACGCCGAGCATGTAAGGCATCACAAATCCCGTCAATACCAAACTTCTGATAGTTTGCTGACGCACATCCACCTGATCATGACACGGTCATTACGCTGAAGCCGTCGCAAGTCAGAAGACGTTTTGTGGCCAACATCTCACTGTCATGCAAAATGGCGGAGCGAACACGGGCCGAAAAGACCTTGCAGGAAATGTGCCTAGATCTAAGGATTGGCAGCAGCTTTCTGAACCTTCCGAGTGGATGGAGTAAGTTCAGGGAACTTCTACCATTACTAACCAGCAGAGCGTTACCACTGTCGACCACGAGAAGTCTATCAGGCATGTGTATGCAGTGTGATGATGCAATAGAAGTAAAACCTGGCCAGTGAGGGTTGAGGACATGCATTGCATGTGTTAGATAGAGAAGTGCGTGTCCGAATGGAGGGGTTTGAATGGTGGCCAAAAGGTTGGGGTGGGGGACCTACAAGCGGAAGTCAAGGAAATCACGTGACTTCTGGTCGAGAGGGTCTTGGTCTCTTTCCTGGGTGACAAGCCAAACATTTATAGCAAAATATAAACGTACACTTAAATATGATATATGCGTATATAATACGTTATATATTGTCATAACAAAATATCTAACACATTTAAATGAAAATATAAACGTACACTTAAATATGATATATGCGTATATAATACGTTATATATTGTCATAACAAAATATCTAACACATTTAAATGAAAATATAAACGTACACTTAAATATGATATATGCGTATATAATACGTTATATATTGTCATAACAAAATATCTAACACATTTAAATGAAAATATAAACGTACACTTAAATATGATATATGCGTATATAATATGTTATATATTGTCATAACAAAATATCTAACACATTTAAATGAAAATATAAACGTACACTTAAATATGATATATGCGTATATAATATGTTATATATTGTCATAACAAAATATCTAACACATTTAAATGAAAATATAAACGTACACTTAAATATGATATATGCGTATATAATATGTTATATATTGTCATAACAAAATATCTAACACATTTAAATGAAAATATAAACGTACACTTAAATATGATATATGCGTATATAATACGTTATATATTGTCATAACAAAATATCTAACACATTTAAATGAAAATATAAATAACTGGAAAGATATTTATACGGCACATTTAAACTAAATAAAAAGATAGATATGAAAAATAATAACTAATATAAAAAGTAAATTAAACCAACTAACACAGAACTCCAGAAAAATATATATAAAACTAGCAGGGGTACCCGGCGTTGTCTCCCCCCCTCCCCCTCCGTAGGCACAAGTGTAATTATCTCTCTTTTCACGCAATATCAATCATGTCAAAAAGAAATACAACGGATTCATGCGACAAAGCAAAAATCGTCAAATTAAGAATGTAAAAGTTGACACTAGAAGACATCAGAAAACAGGTGAAATGTTTCAAAAAAGTGTTGTAAACCGAGTTCTCAAACTCTACAACTGGTGATACCAGATCAGGCTGCCCTGTGGCTCCCTGAGACGAAATTCACCTACATTGACGTTTTTTTTTTTTTTTTTTTTTTTTTTTGTAAAACTTAATTATGTTCTACAAAACCAAAAACAACAGCCCCTCTCCCTTTCTCCCTCCCCTTTTTTATTTTTATTTTTCCTACCCTACTCCCGGTCCTGGATATGACCTTAAACTACATCTGATGGTGAGATCCGGCTTACGGACTTTGGGGAATGTGGAGCCTCCTCTTAATTACCATTGCTCCCAGGTTCACCCTGACCCGGAGTGGTAGTACCTGTTAGGGTCCCAACTATGGGTTAAATAGAAACAGATATTAAAAGGGGAAAGAAACAAAAAAAAGAAGAAAACAAGACCAGATTCGGCATTAAATAACCCAAAAAGGGTTGATATGCCGTAAAACAAAACTACCAAACCAAAAACCCTGATTAAACATTTGAAGATATAAAGAACTTGAAGCATAAAAACTTTCACTATAATGACCAGATTCGGCATTAAATAACCCAAAAAGGGTTGATATGCCGTAAAACAAAACTACTAAACCAAAAACCCTGATTAAACATTTGAAGATATAAAGAACTTGAAGCATAAAAACTTTCACTATAATGACCAGATTCGGCATTAAATAACCCAAAAAGGGTTGATATGCCGTAAAACAAAAACCCTGATTAAACATTTGAAGATATAAAGAACTTGAAGCATAAAAACTTTCACTATAATGACCAGATTCGGCATTAAATAACCCAAAAAGGGTTGATATGCCGTAAAACAAAACTACCAAACCAAAAACCCTGATTAAACATTTGAAGATATAAAGAACTTGAAGCATAAAAACTTTCACTATAATGACCAGATTCGGCATTAAATAACCCCAAAAGGGTTGATATGCCGTAAAACAAAACTACCAAACCAAAAACCCTGATTAAACATTTGAAGATATAAAGAACTTGAAGCATAAAAACTTTCACTATAATGACCAGATTCGGCATTAAATAACCCAAAAAGGGTTGATATGCCGTAAAACAAAAACCCTGATTAAACATTTGAAGATATAAAGAACTTGAAGCATAAAAACTTTCACTATAATGACCAGATTCAGCATTAAATAACCCAAAAAGGGTTGATATGCCGTAAAACAAAACTACCAAACCAAAAACCCTGATTAAACATTTGAAGATATAAAGAACTTGAAGCATAAAAACTTTCACTATAATGACCAGATTCGGCATTAAATAACCCAAAAAGGGTTGATATGCCGTAAAACAAAACTACCAAACCAAAAACCCTGATTAAACATTTGAAGATATAAAGAACTTGAAGCATAAAAACTTTCACTATAATGACCAGATTCGGCATTAAATAACCCAAAAAGGGTTGATATGCCGTAAAACAAAACTACCAAACCAAAAACCCTGATTAAACATTTGAAGATATAAAGAACTTGAAGCATAAAAACTTTCACTATAATGACCAGATTCGGCATTAAATAACCCAAAAAGGGTTGATATGCCGTAAAACAAAAACCCTGATTAAACATTTGAAGATATAAAGAACTTGAAGCATAAAAACTTTCACTATAATGACCAGATTCGGCATTAAATAACCCAAAAAGGGTTGATATGCCGTAAAACAAAACTACCAAACCAAAAACCCTGATTAAACATTTGAAGATATAAAGAACTTGAAGCATAAAAACTTTCACTATAATGACCAGATTCGGCATTAAATAACCCAAAAAGGGTTGATATGCCGTAAAACAAAACTACCAAACCAAAAACCCTGATTAAACATTTGAAGATATAAAGAACTTGAAGCATAAAAACTTTCACTATAATGACCAGATTCGGCATTAAATAACCCAAAAAGGGTTGATATGCCGTAAAACAAAACTACCAAACCAAAAACGATGATTAAACATTTGAAGATATAAAGAACTTGAAGCATAAAAACTTTTACTATAATGACCAGATTCGGCATTAAATAACCCAAAAAGGGTTGATATGCCGTAAAACAAACTACCAAACTCTACAAAGAATCTGAAAGGTTAAGTAACACAAAGAAACCTGGTAGACGAAGAAAGACAACGGCAAAACATGTCAGAGTTATACAACGGCTAGTGTTAAAATACTGTTTCCTTTCCTTACAGCTGACAAAGTTTCTTAACAAATGGAAAGTGTCACGAATGTTTCACGACAAACTGTGTTCAGAAGGTTGCATGAAATAGGTCTTTTTGCAAGATCTCCTGTGAAAAAGCCACTAATGAGTAAATAAAAGCAGCTAGATTGGCGTTCGCAAAAAAAGCATGTTATATGGTCAGAAGAAAATTAGAAAACGTTTATTTCAGTGACGAATCGAAATTTAATGTATTTGAAACGGTCGCCCCCTCATTCATCCCCTAATCCTACGCCCCCCCCCCTCTCTACCTGTTGCCCAGGAAAAAAGTAAGTACTAACTCTCTCTCCCTGTTGCCGTTTGGCAGTTTTCGCAACGTCAACTCTCGCCCGCTTCCGAGACCTTGCCGGAACGTTGACGACGCAAAGTCACGGAAACATGGTGCGTTCGCTATAAGAGTACCCCCCCAAAATCAATAAATATTCATCATTTTATCATTTGTACCAGCAATGGAAAATTAAGTTAATAAAAACAAAAACAAAAAATAAAAATAAAAGTAATTAAAAGAATCATTTTTGGTATCGGAAAATAGGCACAAATTTTTCCGATTCCGATACCCCCAAAAGTTCTGACTTTTTCCCCCATTCCAATTAATCGTCCCAACACTACATTGTATAATACTCACTTTTTAGAGTGGACTTGTAGCGGCAAAGTTTACCCTTCGGTGCCCAAAATGAAAGTGCTTAAACTCGTTTCTGCGCACACGGCTTCGCGCACGCATCCACTTGAATTAATAAAAACAAATAATAATATTTTGAACAAATCAGCAGATTTTTCTTGATTTATATAAATTGTCCTTTTGGAGCCACCTCGACCCCATAAAAGGCCAGATTTTTCCTTCAATAAAAAGTTAAGACAAAAATGACAGGACAGTGCTAACATCATTTTCTCTCGACCCATTTCTTGCTACAATTCTTAACTCACTCAAACATACGTACACCAAAGACAACACACACACACGCACACACACACTCCTTGAATCCCCTTTCAATGTCGTCTGCTGATTTACGCTGATTGAAAACAAATTTATAAACTTAACCATTTTAATACTTCATACATTTCTCACTGAACTTTCTAATATGAAAACAAATGATTATTGACTCTATTTAATAACTTTCAATGAAATGTAATTAATATAATTGAGTGAGAAAGTTTTGATTACGATTTTTCAGACCCGCGGATAATTCACAGCCCTTAAATTATCGACTCAGGCTTCCTCGATATCTCAACTCATGAATCCCCCTTGTTTTGCAAGGACACTCAAAATATGAACAATTATTCTGTTTTCCTATCTTTGTAGACTTCCATTTTTAAACATATATAAAATATCTTCTTTTGTGAACTTGTGCTTTTGTACTCTTTATTTTATTTGTTTATCATATAACATTTCTCTTTGCTCTCGCACACATTTGAATATTACATTAAACTGTTTTTCTTTTAAATGTTTCTATAAAACTCGGCTCTCCCAAAATCTTCCCCCTCCAAAACTAGAAACCCTAAAAAGGGTCCTCCAAATACTTTTGAAATGGTTGGTTTTTACGAGAGTGAAGATGAAAACACATCAGGCTCCCGGCTGATAAAAGGGCTTTTTATAATAAACCCGATTTTATTTTACTTAAAATTTTCTTCCATTTTTAAGGCACAGGTTTTCATTTCTGATTCACTTGACCAAATCTAAATGGGTTTCTGTTTAGTACCCTTTAGCAAAATCTTCCCTCCAAAACTGGAAACCCTAAAAAGGGTCCTCCAAATATTTTTCAAATGGTTGGTTTTTCTCACTGAACTTTCTAATATGAAAACAAATGATGATTGACTCTATTTTATAACTTTCAATGAAATGTAATTTATGTAATTGAGTGAGGAAGTTTTGATTACGATTTTTCATACCCGTGGATAATTCACAGCCCTTAAATTATCGACTCAGGCTTCCCCGATATCTCAACTATTGAATCCCCCTTGTTTTTCAACTTGTCTCTGAGGTGCCGATGCAGAACTATTCGACTCCGAGACGGGTCGAACGGAATCTTTTAATTTCGTAGTTTTCTTGTTCCGTAATCTGGATGCACCTACCTTCGGCGACTGTTATCAGGTATTTCCCGTTCTGGCTGAAATCCATATCCACAATGAACGAACCATGCGCCTTCAAAGCACTCGCTAACCACGGATGCGTAAATAAGGGACCGCCAGATTTTTTTTGTTTCAAACTCAATTTTGGTTTTTTGCTTGCGTTTATTTTATCAGCATTTTCCTTGGAGGATTTCTTTTTGGCAACGACTGAAATCAAAGATAAAAAAAATAACATTATTAAAATCAGGGTTTAAGGGTTAGGGTTACGATTAGGGTTAAGAGTCAGAAAAATTAAAACGTTTGAGAAATAATAAAAACAAAGTCATACATCTATTACTAATAGAAATTTGTGTATTTGTCTGAAACCAAAAACTATGATATTACTTCTATTACTAATTGAGATTTGGTATTTGTCTGTCTGAAGACTAAACTATTATTTCTATTACCAATGGAGATTTGGTATTTGTCTGTCTGAAGACTAAACTATTACTTCTATTACCAATGTAGATTTGGTATTTGTCTGTCTGAAGACTAAACTATTACTTCTATTACCAATGGAGATTAGGTATTTGTCTGTCTGAAGACTAAACTATTACTTCTATTACCAATGGAGATTAGGTATTTGTCTGTCTGAAGACTAAACTATTACTTCTATTACCAATGGAGATTTGCTATTTGTCTGTCTGAAGACTAAACTATTATTTCTATTACCAATGGAGATTAGGTATTTGTCTGTCTGAAGACTAAACTATTACTTCTATTACCAATGGAGATTTGGTATTTGTCTGTCTGAAGACTAAACTATTACTTCTATTACCAATGGAGATTAGGTATTTGACTGTCTGAAGACTAAACTATTACTTCTATTACCAATGGAGATTTGGTATTTGACTGTCTGAAGACTAAACTATTACTTCTATTACTAATGGAGATTTGGTATTTGTCTGTCTGAAGACTAAACTATTACTTCTATTACCAATGGAGATTTGGTATTTGTCTGTCTGAAGACTAAACTATTACTTCTATTACTAATGGAGATTTGGTATTTGACTGTCTGAAGACTAAACTATTACTTCTATTACCAATGGAGATTTGGTATTTGTCTGTCTGAAGACTAAACTATTACTTCTATTACCAATGGAGATTTGGTATTTGTCTGTCTGAAGACTAAACTATTACTTCTATTACTAATGGTGATTTGGTATTTGTCTGTCTGAAGACTAAACTATTACTTCTATTACCAATGGAGATTAGGTATTTGTCTGTCTGAAGACTAAACTATTACTAATGGTGATTTTGTATTTGTCTGTCTGAAGACTAAACTATTACTTCTATTACCAATGGTGATTAGGTATTTGTCTGTCTGAAGACTAAACTATTACTTCTATTACCAATGGAGATTAGGTATTTGTCTGTCTGAAGACTAAACTATTACTTCTATTACCAATGGAGATTAGGTATTTGTCTGTCTGAAGACTAAACTATTACTTCTATTACCAATGGTGATTAGGTATTTGTCTGTCTGAAGACTAAACTATTACTTCTATTACCAATGGAGATTAGGTATTTGTCTGTCTGAAGACTAAACTATTACTTCTATTACCAATGGAGATTTGGTATTTGTCTGTCTGAAGACTAAACTATTACTTCTATTACCAATGGAGATTAGGTATTTGTCTGTCTGAAGACTAAACTATTACTTCTATTACCAATGGAGATTAGGTATTTGTCTGTCTGAAGACTAAACTATTACTTCTATTACCAATGGAGATTAGGTATTTGTCTGTCTGAAGACTAAACTATTACTTCTATTACCAATGGAGATTAGGTATTTGTCTGTCTGAAGACTAAACTATTACTTCTATTACCAATGGAGATTAGGTATTTGTCTGTCTGAAGACTAAACTATTACTTCTATTACCAATGGAGATTAGGTATTTGTCTGTCTGAAGACTAAACTATTACTTCTATTACCAATGGAGATTAGGTATTTGTCTGTCTGAAGACTAAACTATTACTTCTATTACCAATGGAGATTTGGTATTTGTCTGTCTGAAGACTAAACTATTACTTCTATTACCAATGGAGATTAGGTATTTGTCTGTCTGAAGACTAAACTATTACTTCTATTACCAATGGAGATTAGGTATTTGTCTGTCTGAAGACTAAACTATTACTTCTATTACCAATGGAGATTAGGTATTTGTCTGTCTTAAGCCCAAACTATCACTACCTATTACCAATGGAGATTTGGTATCTGTCTGAAACTATGCTATTACCATCTTTTAACGCCCAATCTAGTTAATTCAGACTAATGTATTATCTTTAAATAATCAATTTTTAGTGTACTAACCGTTCTCTTGTCATGAGTACATCCTCCCAAGTATTACCTCCTCGTTTTTGTTGTTGTTTTTTTTATGGGGTGGGTAGTATCTATTCTGTGGTCATGATACCATATATCTAGGAATTATCTTTTTTTTTTTTCGTGGGTGGGGGTGGGGTGGGGGTGTAGTTTAGTATCTCTTCTGTAGTCATGATAGCATGCTCTCAGGCATTACCTCATCTTATGGGGGATAGTTTAGTATCTGTTCTGTTGTCATGACATTGGTCTATCCTCCCAGGCATTACCTCCTCCTTTTGGGGGGGGGGGTAGTTTAGTACTGTTCTGTTTTCATGTAACCATCCTTCCAGGCATTATCTCCTCCTTTGAGGTGGGTGTAGTGCAGTAACCGTTCTGTTGTCATGAGTACATCCTCCCAAGCATTACCCTCTCGTTTTTTTTTTTTGTTTTTTTGTGGGGGGGGGGGGGTAGTATCGATTCTGTGGTCATGATACTATACTCCTAGGGATTATTGCTAGTTTTTGCAGGGAGTGCTGTTTAGTTTAGTATCTCTTCTGTGGTCATGATAGCATGCTTTCAGGCATTACCTCCTCTTATGTGCGGGGGGGGGGTTAGTATAGTATCTGTTCTGTTGTCATGGGTCTATCCTCCTAGGCATTACCTCCTCCTTTTTTTTGGGGGGGGGGAGTGTAGTACTGTTGTTTTCATGTGACCATCCTTCCAGGCATTACCTCCTCCTTTGAGGAGGGATTTAAAAGGAGGGAGTGTAGTATATGTACATTCGTTCCTCATATTCTTGCTCATGATGAAAAATGCCACCCCCCCCCTACCTTCCCCTTAAAAAAAGAAATATGAAGATTCTGATATTTGTTTTGGACATTTCCCATTATGTATCGTCTTTTTATTTCAATTCTTTAGCTTTCGTTCATGGGGAAAAAAATATTTTGAATTCAGATTATTGAAAAACATGCACGTCTTTTTCTTTTTTTTTTTTTAAATGTTATCTGCAATTTTTTTTCTCCATTTATCCCTTCTATAGTACAATCGAAACAGGTTACTCTTATTTAAATCAATAATACAACATAATATTTTGAAATACTCTATATATAGTAGAGACAAAAGAGCCAAAGGCAACTATTTGAATGCCTAATTTTTATAACCGTTTTTTAAGCAGTTTATCATAAATGAATGTTTGGCGTTATTTATTTGTAATTTTATTGTCCTATTCTTCCTAAATATATATATTTAAATGCTGAATTAAATAACGATAATCGATTTATCGTTAAATAATAATCTATCGTGATAATATAAAGCTCAATATATTGAATAGAGCAATTAATTTTAGAGGTGAAAGATGAGAATAAAGAATTGTAAAGATACAATATTTATTAAAACATCAAAAGTTCAGAGCAAGGAGCCTCATATCCTTAATTCATGGATTTTCAAAGATAAACTCTTCTCATCAGAGAATAGGGAAAAGCCGATAAAACAAAACAAAAATAAGGGCCAAAAGGTAAAGAGTCTCATGTTGAGGTGGGAACGTAAAGTCAGGGTGGATGATATCCAAAAAACACGTCAAAACAAAAATAAAAAAAGGTGTTATTTTAGAAATGAATGTTTGAAAAAGAAAACAATACTCAAATTGTTTAGGAATCCAAATATTTTTGTAAGATGCTGATGGTCCGACGGTAATTGGTAACTTCCATTTTATCCGGTCTGTGTATTAAATCCCATCCATATATATACATATATATATATAATAAAAGTTTTTAAAAAGGTTTAAGGCAATGCGAAGATCCGGGTTGCTGGAAGCTGTGAAGAACAAAAACAGAACAAAACCGAAATAAGTCGGATATAGATCGAAAGGTTTGTTTATTTTTCTAGACAGCAAGGGTGTTAGTTTGTTAGGGTTAGGGTTATCAAGAATCAATTTGATATTTCGAGAGATTTTTTATTTTTTTTTTCTTCCTCTCCTTGTCAAAAATAAATAAAAGAAAAATCCCGGGTACCGAGAAAATGCCAGGAGCGCTGGGGGGTTAAACCGCATTTTCTCGGTACCCGGGATTTTTCTTTTATTTATTTTTGACAAGGAGAGGAAGAAAAAAAAAAAAAAAAATCTCTCGAAATATCAAATTGATTCTTGATAATCCGGACATTACAAACTAACACCCTTGCTGTCTAGAAAAATAAACAAACCTTTCGATCTATATCCGACTTATTTCGGTTTTGTTCTGTTTTTGTTCTTCACAGCTTCCAGCAACCCGGATCTTCGCATTGCCTTCAACCTTTTTAAAAACTTTTATTATTACTCCCAGCAATGCTTACAGCAAACTACCAATTTCTATTATATATATATATATTCTCGTCATGTTGGCAAAACCAACGCACACATATCTGAGGCAATGGCTGAAACCTTAGAAAATGACCTCCAGTCTGTAGTGGAATGGGGTCAAAAATGGCTGGTAACTTTTAATGCCGCAAAGACAAAGCTATTTTCCTTCAATAACAACAAGAAACCTCTCCAACCACCGATTGTCATGGCAAATAACATCCTATCTGAGAGTTCATCATTCAAACTCCTCGGCCTAACTTTCACAGATAACCTAAATTGGAATAAGTACATTGAAGACATTGTCAGGGCTGCTGCAAAGAAGGTTGGCTCCCTCTACCATGCCAGTAAACTTATCACACCTGACATTATTCTATATCCTTACAAAGCCACCATCCGCCCATGCATGGAGTATTGTTGCCACATCTGGTCTGGTGCATCGTCCGCTAGTCTCTCCCTCTTAAACAAGGTCCAAAAAAGAGTCGCCAACTTGATAGGTCCTTCACTATCCACCAAGCTCCAGCCCCTGTCCCATCACTGCAATGTTGCATCCTTGTGCCTGTTTTACAAGTACTTCAATGGATTGTGCTCTGATGAGCTTGCTGCTCTGGTGCCTCAACGACGTAGATTCACTAGACCAACCCGACAATCTGTCAAATCCCATCCATACACTGTGAAGGTCCCCAGATGTCGAAGAGCTTCTTTCCTCGTGCAGCTGGACTGGAACTCCCTCCCTGCTCCCTGCTTTCCTGACGTTACTGACATGCAGAAATTTAAAACTAATATAAACAGACATCTCGCTGCGCAGCGCCCAAATTAGGTTGACCCCCCCAAAACCTTCACCCTTTTTTTCTCAGTAGCCCCTTACGTCTACAGTGGCAGCTTGCCTTGTTTGGGGTGAACTATGTTAAAAAATATGCAATAATTTTGACAATATTAACAGTAATTAATTAACGTGATTTGATAAAAAAAAAGAATAAATTACTAAAACCTTTCTTAAGGTACACTTTTTCTTACAAGGAGAGTAGAAAGCGACTAACTTGGGTTTACTTTCGGCAGCCTCATAACTCTCGGACACTCTACTTGAGAAATTGGCCATTCGAAAACTTGAAAACTCCTAACAAGGAAAGTAGAAAGTTAACTTTCGGCAGTCTCGTTACTCTCACTTCCCTTATTTTGTCCTTTAGTCCTCACATTCCATGAGCGACGTTTCTGTCAAAAGGGAAGAATCGTTGTTTTGGGGGTGAGAGAGAGCATGTGTGTGTGAGAGAGTGCGTGCGTGTGTGTGTGAAAGAGTGTGTGTGCGTGTGTGTGTGAGAGAGTGTGCGTGCGTGCGTGTGTGTGTGAGAGAGTGTGCGTGCGTGTGTGAGAGAGTGTGCGTGCGTGTGTGAGAGAGTGTGCGTTCGTGTGTGTGTGAGAGAGTGTGCGTGCGTGCGTGTGAGAGTGTGCGTGCGTGTGTGAGAGAGTGTGCGTGCGTGTGTGAGAGAGTGTGCGTGCGTGTGTGTGTGAGTGTGGGTGCGTGTGTGTGTGTGTGTGAGAGAGTGTGCGTGCGTGTGAGTGTGTGAGAGAGTGTGCGTGCGTGTGTGTGTGAGAGAGTGTGCGTGCGTGCGTGCGTGTTCGTGTGCATGAGCGAGAGAGTGTGCGTGTGCAAGAGAGTTAGGCACAAGGCCAGTTTTTATCTTACTCCCACAAGTAAGATGTGACCCAAGGTCGGGTCAGGAAAGTGGGGTTTAAAAATTGCCTGGGCAGCCCCGTCGGCATTCCTCGGTAGGGGCGCCTCAGGCAGTAAGCAATAAACTTACTCCTCCCCAAAGAGGGGAGGCGAAGCCTGGGAGGGTGGACCTCCCAGAACTGCACAGGACAGACCCATAGACCAGCGTAAATCAAGCCCCGAAGGCCAAGACAATACCGGTCTATGGGGTGTAGTATCCATCGGAACAGATACTACACTTTGATCTTAGCCAAAAGGCTAAGAAATGTAAGTGAGCAGAGTAGAGTGAGAGGTTTTAACCGAAAAAGGTAAATGCACTTTTTTAAACTCTTCTATTTCTAAAGCTTTATTTCGTCTTTTGCGTGTGCAGGGTGTGACCATTTTGATTCGACTTTGAAAAGTTGATTTTCATGTTACATATGCGTGGGCGCGTCTAAGAATGCCAGTTCAAACTTAAGCGTGACAGACATCTAGAGAGGCGTGGACACACCTCGAAAGAAAACTTGTTTAACGACGAAAGCGACATTTCATATAGTTGGCAGACCAACAGAATTGCGTGCATCTAAAAATAATTCAAAGTAAATTCAGTTTTGTTTAATTGAAAATAAAAATTAAAAATTTTTTTTTGGGGGGGGGGGTATTTTTTAACTAATTAGACATTACCTGACCTTAGGGCTAAGATTAAAATGTAGTATCTGTTCTGTCCTCGGTCATAGGAGGAGACATTTTTCTAGTCTGAAAGTATTTCATGTGGTTGACTCCTTTTCTGATCAGGATCTGATTTAATTCTTCAAGCATCAGCTTAAGTTTAAAATTAGATGTGATCGAAAGAGATGAGATTCAATGGAATTCAACAAAAGGTGCATACAGAAGGGAGTCAAGTATGAGTACAGGTCTCCTGCCTGAGCATGCCGCACATAGTTCTTGGTGCTGTTGGATGTCACCCCGTTTAGGGCAGCCGCTTAGCTAGTTGACTGAGCGATACCGTTTTTATTTTTCGGCAATAGAAATACTTTGAGATGGCTACTCCCCACTTATTTTTGCCCTTGGCCTCCCCTAATTGTGTTTGTCTTGGAAGGACACTATCCATTCCCTTGGCCTCCCCTAATTGTTTTTGTCTTGGAAGGACACTATCCACTCCCTTGGTCTCCCCTAATTGTTTTTGTCTTGGAAGGACACCATCCACTCCCTTGGTCTCCCCTAATTGTTTTTGTCTTGGAAGGACACCATCCACTCCCAAACTCCACCCCTATTCTTTTTGCTACCACTGGAGTCCCACTCCCACTTAGAGATTAACAGTATCAGTCTACTCCTGGGAAAGTTTGTGTGTCTAGGATTTCATTTGTTTTTTTTTGTTTGTTTTTTTCCCCCTTTTTTGGGGTGTTTTTGTTTGTTTCACTCTCCATCTTTTTCCAATGAAAATTGTAAATATATTTTGTAAATAAAATTGATTTTAAACTATTGATTGGGGATATATTTTAAATAGGGTCTAAAACTCTAAAAAAAAAAAAATATATATATACATATATATATTTGTTTTGTTTATTATCTATGTACGTATACGTTTCGTCCTTTATAATCGGGACTCATCAGCATAGAGATATGACTATTCACTACTGGTCGTGCGATTCAAAACCCCGGGCTCCGAGTATTTTTACAACTCAAATCCCAATATCTAGAACCACTCGGCCATCGCTGAAAAAACAGTGATAATTTTAGCACTTATTTCGGCGGCTATATATATATATGATGGTGATGGACTCTCCTGTCGATTTCGACGTATGAGTGCCCCGCCAGGGGCTGCCTGCGCATGTAATTGTCATTGCAAGGGTTGCACAATCCCCAACAACCGCTCCCCTGAGTCGACACTGCTTGATTCCAATGGCAAGTAGTAATACAAGACGACTGGAAACAATGCCGAGATAAGCAGAGAGCACATACAGCACCTAGTATTCCTAAATGGTCACCCATTTAGTACTGGCCAGGCTCGACGTCGTTTAACTTCGGTGATCTAACGGGAACTGGTGTGTCAACGTGATTGTGCCATATATATATATATATATATATATATATATATATATATACATATATATTTGACATTTTTTTGTGAAACCAGTTAACAGACGCGTGAATTTATATCAATAAATGAAAATTTATTTAATTTTTTTTTTTTATATATTTCCTAAATCCGAATTTTCAGTTTAAAAAACCATAATCATGGTAAACAGACATTGTATTTTTTCCTTTTTTTATTTTTCATGGTGAAAATCTGTCGGCGTGACCGAAGATTGACGATCTCCTCCGATGTTATTGGAGAGTTTGTTTATATGTCTGGTGCTTGTAGTGAATGTCCTGTCAGGCTTCAGATGAATAATATAAGTGTTACTACAGTTTTGAAAGCGTCGTCAGAAGAAATTTTTTTGAGAAACCAGTTAACAGACGCATGAATTTATAACTGTAGTAACACTTATATATATATATATATATATATAACAAAGAACAACAAAGAATCTGATTGGTTAACTAGCTAGCTGTGTATACAAAAACATGTGGCAAAAATAACTCCATGCATTTTAGCCTGAAGATTCCCCCCCCCCCCAGGGATGAAACGCGGGAGCCTCTGTGTAGATTAATTGCCATGAATATATTTTCATAGCTTACTAATATATTTATTTATATATATATATAGCCGACTTTAGACCGACAAAAATAATATATTATATATATATTATATATATATATGTCTCAGCAGTTTTTCAACCATTAAAACTATATCAAAAAAAAAAAAAAAAATTTTTTTTTTAGTACCAAGTCGTTCGATGGAAAATCACTTTTTTGTAAGTCAATTTACTTTTTGTAGTCACTATATTGCTTTGCTTCAATGAATTTACGCTAGTCTTAAGATTATTTAAGGGATCATCAGTTGTTTACCATGAAAAACTGTTTCGGGAATATATATATATATATATATATATCCTTGTGCTTGTTTTACAAATACTTCAATGGATTATGCTCCGATGAATTGGCTACTCTGGTGCCCCCCCTCGACGTAAATTCACTAGACCAACTCGACAATCAACTAAATCCCATCCATTCACTGTGGAGGTCCCCAGATGCCGGAGAGCTTTCTACTCAAATAGCTTCTTTCCTCGTGCTGCTGGCCTCTGGAACTCCCTCCCTGCCCCCTGTTTCCCCGACAGTACTGACATGCAGAAATTTAAAATTAATGCAAACAGACATCTCGCTGCACAGCTCCCAACTTAGGATGAACACCCCCCATCCCCCACCCCTTTGCTTTCTTCTCAGTAGCCCCTTACGTCTACAGTGGCGGCCAGCCTTGTTTAAGGTGAACTACGTTAAAATATATATATATATATATATATATATATATATATATTATTTGCCGGTCGAAAGTCGACGACGTGTATCATTACACGTGTCTACCGGCGACGCATTTGAACTTTGAGTGAAATTTTATATATAAAGGAAACAGATTACTACGTATATTTCAAGTGAATTGGCGTTTTTGTTTTTTTAACTTCAAATTTTAACTTTTTAATTTTAACATGACTTTTGTTAAAATTCAGGTAAAATAGAAAGTACCCACTTTATCATGGCTGCCGTATCTGAAACTGGAAATTGTGAAACGTTGTTACCCCCCCCCCCCCGCCCAAAAAAAAATCCGCAATTAAGTCTGATTTTTTTTCTTCTTTTTTTTTTTGCAAATAATTTTTTTTCAACAATTTGTTTTTTATTAAATAATCCAATCAGACTTTTTTTTTTTATAATTGGAATGTTTTTTATTTTTTTATTTTGAAATATTTTTTAAATAGTTTAATTATTAACCAAATATAATTATAATACAAATTAACAAACAATTATTAACAAGTAATAAATTAAAAACTGTTTTTTCATAAATGATAAAAATCTCACTAAAAGCTATGCGGCTTAAAACAATTGGGAATTTTTGGGGGGGATTAACACCGGTTAGCAATTTTCGATACGGTGGCCATGATAAAGTGGATACTTTCTATTTTACCAAAATTCATGTATAATTTTAAAAAAAAAGGTAAATTTATAGAAGTGCACCTCTCGTATTTCGCCCCCCTAAAAAAAAAAGTTTCTGCTTTTTGAGGCAAATTACATGTAAACAGCCTCAAAAAATATCTGCTATGAAAAAAAATTAAGGGACTACTGAGAAAAAAGGGAGAAGGTTTTGGGGGGGGGGGGTTAACCTAATTTGGGATCTGCGCAGCGAAATGTCTGTTTACATTAGTTTTAAATTTCTGCATGTCAGTACCGTCGGGAAAACAGGGGGCAGGGAGGGAGTTCCAGAGGCCAGCAGCACGAGGAAAGAAGCTATTTGAGTAGAAAGCTCTCCGGCATCTGGGGACCTCCGCAGTGAATGGATGGGATTTAGCTGATTGTCGAGTTGGTCTAGTGAATTTACATCGAGGGGGCACCAGAGTAGCCAATTCATCGGAGCATAATCCATTGAAGTATTTGTAAAACAAGCACAAGGATGCTACATTGCGGCGATGGGACAGAGACTGGAGCTTGGTTGACAGTGAGGGACCTATTAGGTTGGCGACTCTTTTTTGGACCTTGTCAAGGGAGAGAGAGACTAGTGGATGATGCACCAGCCCAGATGTGGCAACAATACTCCATGCATGGGCGGATAGTGACTTTGTAGAGATACAGGATAATGTCAGGTGTGAGGAGTTTACTAGCACGGTAGAGGGAGCCCACCTTCTTTGCAGCAGCCTTGGCAATGTCTTCAATGTATTTGTTGTAATTCATGTTACCTGTGAAGGAGTGTTATTCTCACAACGTTTTGGCCGATGTAACCTGTAGCCTTCTGAAGGTGTATCTTGTCGAACTCGGGAATCTGCACGGAATTTCGAACGTAACCCTTTATTTAATCCACGGGGGGTAGCATGCTCTCGTTTCGTCAGCCATGCCCGAATAAAAGTCTTCAGTAAATCGCAATTCCTAGTATCGCCTGCACTGGGGATTGAACCTTCAACCTTCAGAAGAATGACGAATTGCTTCGGGAGAATGAAACACATACGTTTCTGTGTAGCTCACTTGCCATAAGTATATTTATACATTTCTTATTATATTTCTTCGTTTTAATGCATAAAAACCATACAAATGAATTCTTGTATTATTTTGGATTATTCGGACCACTGTTCTCATCTTGGATGTTATTCTCACAACGTTTCGGCCGAGTTAACCTCCGACCTTCTTCAGGTTAGTCTTGTTCAACTTGGGAATCTGTATGGAATTTCAAACTGCACAAGGACCCGTAGCGCAAGGGATAAAAGTGCTAAATTATAATCAAGTGACAGGCATTTTTAACGATAGCTAACAGAACGAAAAAGGGGTCAAAAAACAAATGTGAAACAAATAAATGTTACCAAAGGCAAGATAAGTTACTCTTCTACTAACCTGGATAAGTTTATTTGTGTTTTAACTTATTTTAAAGCGTTGTTTTTTTGTTCAAAACAAACCTGGTGTCCACCTGTTCAGTTTGTAAGAAAAAAAACAAACAAAGTAAATGTGGTCCTTCCACGATACAAGGGGGTGGGGATCCAGCAGGAGGGTAATCAGTGCTTTGTTAGTCTGGGGTTGAAACAGGAGAGTATCTACCTGGCTTAATATCCATGTTGTCAAAGCGTTGCGAATTTAGTGGGCTTTTTAGTGCACCACAATTCTAAATCCGCGACCCACTCCTGCCGGGTCAAGTATTTTTGTTCAGAGTGTGTCTCTGCTATACAGAGACGTTTTTTAGTTGTTCAAATAGGATTCAGCAACAGACGTCGAATCTGTTTTTTTCGTTGGTCGAATAGACGTCAGCAACCGATGTCGAAAAAATACTCCAAAAAAAAAAAAAAGTGCCGAATCATGTTTCTTAAATAATGAAAAGTTCCCCACAATGACATGCGCAGAACGTAATGTTTTAGGGCATTAGACTATATTAAAGTGGGGAAAGGAGAGTCATAAGCCAGGCCAAATACCCCCCATAAACCTGCCACTCACTGCTGTCAAATGAATCACCACTGAAAGGGACTAGTAAGATAGATTTTTCTCACAAGTTAGAACAGAAAAAAAGTCTGAAATTACAGTTTCGATAATCGCTCAAAAATCGAAAATTAAGCAAAATACTGGTAGAACATTACATTTTTCCACGATTGGTGACATTTATTGGATGTGTTTCTAACCCTATTTTGTTTAATTTTCGATTTTCACCGATTATCATGAACAGCCATTTTTGTTTTTCGTTCTAACTGAACAGATTAACACCAGGTTTGTTTAGAACAAAAATAAAACGCTTTATAATACGTTAAAACACAAATAAACTTATCCAGGTTAGTAGAAGAGTAAATTATCTTGCCTTTGGTAACATTTATTGGTGCTTTGTTTGTTTAGGACCCGCGCTAACTTTGACCCCGTCGTTAGGGTTAGGGTCAAAGTGGGGGTTAGGGTTAGCTATAGAGTTAGGGGATAGGGTTTAGGGATAGGGTCATGGTCAAAGTTAGGGTACTGATATCGATACTAAACCAGTTTTCGGCTGTCCTACGCAAACGCCCGAGAGTTGACGAACCGAATGGTCCCAGTCGACAATTTTGATACGGTGCTGCGTCCTATAATAATGTTTTGCTTGTTTTGTTTTTGTTGTTGTTAGGGTTTAGGGTTTAGGGTTAGGGTTAAAAATATTTATTTGACAGTAATTTCGCTTTGTTTTATTTGTTTTGTTGTTTAAAAAATTTCTTGCAACTATAACTAAAAATTATAGGATGCAGCAACGTATCAAAATTAAAAAAAAAAATTTATTTGATAACAGTAACTTCGCTATGTTTTGCTTGTTTTTTTTGTTGTTTCTTTTAGAAAATTTCTTGAAAATATAACTTAAAATCACAGGACGCAGCACCGTATCAAAATTGTCGTCTGGTACCATTCGGCTCGTCAACACTCGGGCGTTTGCGTAGGACAGCCGAACGCTTCCGAGTCGAACCTCACGAAAACTGGGTCAGGATCGATATAAGTACCGAGTTGGGGATAGGGTTTAGGGATAGGGTCATGATCAAAGTTAGCGCGGGTCCTAATGTAACAAAGTACCCATTTATTTGTTGCCTTTGTTTGTTATCTTTACCCCTTTTTTTTCGTTCTGTTAGCTGCCCCGAGTGACAGTCTTCTGGAGGTTAGGGTTCAATCCTCAGTGCGCGTAATACTAAGAATACAATTACAGATTACTCGAGACTGCTAACCGGTCATGGCTGACGGGACGAGAACAAGCTACCCCCGTCCCGTGGATTAAAGAAAGGGGTCAACCCCATAGACTTGTATTGTCTTGTCCTTCGGGACTTGATTTACGCCGGTCTATGGGTCTGTCCTGTGCAGTTCTAGGAGGTCCACCCTCCCAGGCTTCGCCTCCCCTCTTTGGGGAGGAGTAAGTTTATTGCTTACTGCCTGATGCGCCCCTACCGGGGAATGCCGACGGGGCTGCCCTGGCAATTTTTGATGGTCAGAGTGCCCACCTCTCGGGCGCTGACTTTTCAACCCCCACTTTCCGACCCGACCTTGGGTCACATCCTACTTGTGGGAGTAGGATAAAACTGGCCTTGTGCCTAACTCCTGGAGAGGAGTAAATAAAAAGAAAGGGTTCCGCCCGAAATTCCGTACGGATTACCGAGTTGGATTCGAGGAAGATAGGAAGTTACATCGACCGAAACGTTGTGAGAATAACATCCAAGATGAGAACAGTAGTCCGAAAAATCCAAATTATCATAGCATAATCTAAAAAAAGTTTCGAAACGTAAACGAATTTAAATTTTTATTAAAAAAATATTTTTTTTAAATAATTAAAACAATAATTATTTAAAAATAAAATATAAAAAATAAAATAAATAATTCGAAACATTTACGCTATAAATAAAAATAGCATGATTCAAATACGAACGAAAATAAAAATACACGTTTTTGTTCGGTTGGCGAGCGCGAGCGCGCGAGAGAGAGAGAGTAGGCGAATGTTTATAATTTTAAAAGAAAATATGGATTTTTAAAAAATCATTATTTACCTGGTTCTTTTTCTTCTTCATCTTGGGTCTTCTTGCCGACACTGCATAAGAAAACAAGGAGTAAAACAACGGCCCCAACAGCTGCAGTCACAGCTATCACCGGCAAGGAAGACTCCTCCCCGGCCATGTTTTTTTAAAAAATTGACACGTTAAAGAACAGTTGCGTGTAAAACGAGGATTCTTTACAGTAATGAAACCGAAACGAAACCCAACAGACTGCTTTCGCTTGATGCTACCTCCCACAGCGGTAAGATGTGACACAAGGTCGGGAAAGTGGGATTTGAAAAGCCAGCGCCCGAGAATTTGAGCACTCTGGCCTACAAAAAAATGCCTGGGCAGCTCCGTCGGCATTCCCCGGTAGGGGCGCCTCAGGCAGTAAGCAATAAACTTACTCCTCCCCAAAGAGAGGAGGCGAATCTGGAAGGATGGACCTCCTCGACGTAAATTCACTAGACCAACTCGACAATCAACTAAATCCCATCCATTCACTGTGGAGATCTCCAGATGCCGGAGAGCTTTCTACTCAAATAGCTTATTTCCTCGTGCTGCTGGTCTCTGGAACTCCGTCCCTGCCCCCTGTTTCCCCGACAGTACTGACATGCAGAAATTTAAAATTAATGTAAACATACATCTCGCTGCGCAGATCCCAATTTAGGTTGACCTCCCCCCTCCAACCTTCTCTCCTTTTCTTTCTTCTCAGTAGCCCCTTATGTCTACAGTGGCGGCCTGCCTTGTTTGGGGTGAACTACGTTAAAATAATTAAAAAAAAAAAAGGACGAACCCATAGACCGGCGGAAATCAAGCCTCGAAGGCCAAGACAATACTGGTCTATGGGGTGTAGTATCCATCGGAACAGATACTACACTTTGATCTTAGCCAAAAGGCAGAGAAAGAATATTCCCCGGAACTTTAACGGTATTATTGTTTCGCTTTTGAAAAAAAACAAAAAATCTTCCTCTCAGAGCCTCCAAAGATCCCCCCCCCCCCTATATAAATAAGCCGTAAATGCTGTTTTTTTATCTTTGAGGACACCATCCATTCTCATATTCTATAGCCCTGATCTGTTTTATTTTTTAATGTACCTCTTAGCTCCCACTCCCATTTAGAGACTGACCTGCTTGTTTTTTCGTTTTGACCCGGAAAAAAATCGTGGGCGGTCTGACACTTAGCAGAGGGTTGGGAGGACCTTACTAACCTACCCCATTAAGCATTTTATTTGATTCTTCATTTTTCATTATTTTTGGCTGTTTGTAGATTGTCCCACTCCCCATCATCACTCATGTATACTTATTATTGTAAATAAAAACTCATTGAAACCATTGGGGATCTTTTAAGTAGGATTTAAGCCATGGAGTGAATGCGGTATTATGGTGATAGCGTCTAGCTTAGAGTAGGCAAAAGATTGACACTCGACAACCCCCCAAGCCAAATGGATTTGTAATTATTTTCATTTGTCTGAATAAAATTTGCCTTTTGGCTAAGATCAGAGTGTAGTATCTGTTCCGACGGATGCTTACTCTGTAGACCGGTACCGTCTTGGCCTTCGAGTCTTGATTCCGCCGGTCTGAGGTCGTCAACCCTCCCAGGCTTTGAGAAGGGGTTAGTTTATTGCTAATCGCCTGAGGTGCCCCTACCGGGGAATGCCGACGGGCTGCCCAGGCATTTTTTTGTAGGCCAGAGTGCTCATCTGCTCGGGCGCTGGCTTTTCAATCCCACTTTCCCGACCTTGTGTCACATCTTATACATCGTATATTAAAAAAAAAAAAAAAGACTGAAAAAAAAAAAGTGTAACTACGGTTGAAATTCTTTTTTTGGGGGGGGGGGGGAAAGTTAGCACTTCTACAGAATTTGAACCGAACCGTTTTTATTAAAAAAAACAACACCCTAAACTCACCCTAAGCTAACCTTAACCTAAGTTTTAAGTTTCGACAAAAGTCAGTTTGGCTCGGTTCAAATTCTGTAGAAGCACCCTTTTTTTTTCTACAATAATTAAACGAAAACGAAGACAATACACTGGTTTTGTTTGGCGATTACTAGCTTTTCCTACCCGGCGTTGCCCGGGAGACTTTTAGGTATTATTGTAGATTAACACCTTTAGGATTTTTAATGGAGAGGTTACGTGGCTTGTTGGTTAGGAAAAAAAAAAAGTCAAGATGAAGAACGTAACTTAGAATTAGTTGTAGCACAATTTTTGGTGCTTGTACAGATTAGCGTACATATGAAAAACGCTGAAAATCACAGTTCCAATAAAATTAACCGGAAAAATCTTTGAAATATTTATGTATCAAGCAAAAATAGGTTTGTACACCAAAAATTAGCAAAAACTATCGAGTAGAATTGTAATAAAAAATAAAAATCTGTTATATCGTTTAATCGGGTTCGGCCATTGATTCGAGCGGAAAACACGAAATTCAGGGGGAGGTAACTCAGTCTGTCATATTAACAAGTAATAAATCAAGGGCAGTCATCAAAATACGATGAAACTGATTTTTATTTTTAATTAAAATTCTACTCGATCATTTTTCCTACTTTTTGGTGAGGATACTTATTTAAATCTGCTGCGTAAGTATATAATACTGTTTTTTTTTTGTGGTATTGATAATTTAATACGGACGCTTTTCTGTACAAGCACCCAATTTTTTTTTTTTCATTTAAAAACAAATCAATAATTGCAAAAGATGGGCGCTTTTTCGTAATGGTCCACCACCCGTTTTTCTCAACTTTTTTACTGACCAATTTTAAAAAAAATTTTTTGGTGTACAATTGCCTATCATGTCGCTAGAGAATTCTGTACTTTTTGGTAGTTTGGTAGTTTTGTTTTACGGCATATCAACCCTTTTTGGGTTATTTAATGCCGAATCTGGTCATTATAGTGAAAGTTTTTATGCTTCAAGTTCTTTATATCTTCAAATGTTTAATCAGGGTTTTTGGTTTGGTAGTTTTGATTTACGGCATATCAACCATTTTTGGGTTATTTAATGCCGAATCTGGTCTTGTTTTCTTCTCTTTCTTGTTTCTTTCCCCTTTTAATATCTGTTTCTATTTAACCCATAGTTGGGACCCTAACAGGTACTACCACTCCGGGTCAGGGTGGACCTGGGAGCAATGGTAATTAAGAGGAGGCTCCACATTCCCCAAAGTCCGTAAGCCGGATCTCACCATCGGATGTAGTTTAAGGTCATATCCAGGACCGGGAGTAGGGTAGGAAAAATAAAAATAAAAAAGGGGAGGGAGAAAGGGAGAGGGGCTGTTGTTTTTGTTTTTGGTTTTGTAGAACATAATTAAGTTTTACAAACAAAAAAAAAACAAAAAAAACAAAAAAAAACGTCAATGTAGGTGAATTTCGTCTCAGGGAGTCACAGGGCAGCCTGATCTGGTATCACCAGGTACTTTTTGGAAAAAAAAATTTCAAATAATTTTTATTTTGGGATGGGGGATCAGTTTCCTATATAGATTTAACGTAAACTGATCCCCCACTTTTTGACCATCACAAATTTTTCCAAAAATTTCCAGGCAACCCGGAATTCTCTAGCGACATGAATGATAGATAATTGTACACTGAAAAAAGAATTTTAAAAATTTATGATGGTCAAAAAGTGGGTGATCAGTTTACGTTAAATTTATATGGGAAACTGATCCTCCCTCCTAAAAAGCGCCAAACGATGTACGGTAGTGGCTTTCGGTTTTAGTAGAAGTCAGGCAGCATTCGCTGTCCGTGTTTCTGCTTTGTGGAACAGCATACCAGAGGTAGTGACGATGTCTAAAGTCGCCAACAAACATTCAGACGGTATATAGAGAGACACATCTTTTAACTGTCCTTTTTACATGGCTTGTTGCACCTTGTTATTTTTTGCCAATAAATCTGATTTGATTGAATTTAAAAAAAAAATTTTTGTTATGAAAATCGCTCCAGACAAGGCATGAAGCCACTTGATGTAAGGAGCTAACAAGAACAAATATGAGTATCGCAAAGACAGAAGATGCCTATTGGCCTTAGTTTTGAAAAGACCACGGCTATAGGCAGGAGGAAAACAGTCAGCAGGAAGAGAGTTCCACAAGCCTGCAGTTCTTGGAAAGAAGCTACTGGAATAGGAAGCTGTATTACAATGAGGTATCAAGACAGCGAATTGATGGAGACCACTAGACCAACGAGTCAAACGAGCTGGAACAAAAGAAGCAAGGAATAGATCACATAATTCTGAAGAACACATGCCATAATAGTATTTATAGAAAAGACTGAGACTAGCAACATCACATCTGTGAGAGAGAGAGAGAGAGAGAGGGTGCAGAAAAGAAGAAAGAGTAGGGCCAATCAAATTACGGATACGTATCGGATTACTATTTTATCAACAAACGGCGTGGGCAGAAAAACAGAAACCAACCCGAATTCACTTCAACAACAAAAGCTTAAACTGGGGCCATAAAAATCAGCTCCCAGAGACAGTCTAACAAAAAGGTGCAAAAACGCCAAAAATGTTGATCACGTGGGTTGCTCTCAACTACGTCGGACAAACCACTGGTCAAACTATATAAAAGCAGACCGCGCAACAAAATCTGTCTCTTCTCTCTTTTCTCTTTCCTTTGGCCAAGATCAAAGTGTAGTATCTGTTCCGATGGATACTGCATCCCATAGACCGATATTGTCTTGGCCTTCGGGGCTTGATTTACGCCGGTCTGTGGGTGTCCTGTGCAATTCTAGGAGGTCCACCCTCCCAGGCTTTGCCTCCCCTCTTTGGGGAGGAGTAAGTTTATTGCTTACTGCCTGAGGAGCCCCTACCGGGGAATGCCGACGGGGCTGCCCATGCAATTTTTAAACCCCACTTTCCCGACCCGACCTTGGGTCACATCTTACTTGTGGGAGTAAGATAAAAACTGGCCTTGTGCCTAACTCCTGGAGAGGAGTAAATCAATACTACCCCCCCCCCCCCGGCCTTTGGGTGCGGGGAGGCTGCTTGACATTTCAACTCACGTACGCACAGCGGCTACTTTCAACTAACGCGCACACATACACAAAGGCTTACACGCCTATCATTCTTCAACGCACGTAACCTCACACTTCTGACAAAGAAACACACATACAAATGCCTACACGAATTATTAACTCTACGCTCGCACGCACATCCACACACTTCAACGTACTAACGCCAAGCCTCACACATGGTTATACTACGCACATACATACACATTCATAAATCACAGACATGAACATTTATCGTTTCTCTAACTGGACACTTGAAATGAACACTTAATGCTCTGTAATTTATAAATATATAAATATATTGTGTTACTTTTGAACTACGATTCATTCTTCCTTGTCTTTCATTCAACTTTCATACATGTTTTTTCATGTTTTATCTGTTTTTATTTTTTTAAACATCTCTTTAACAATTCTAATGTAAGCGTGGATCTCAGCACATTCTCTAAGCCACAATATCTTAACAAGCTAAGGTCCGCACCCCTACACACGTTTCTGCACCTTATCCAAATGTAAGTGTGGATCTTAGCATTTTCTCTAAGACACAATATCTTAACAAGCTAAGGTCCGCACCCCTACACACGTTTCTGCACCTTATCCAAATGTAAGCGTGGATCTTAGCATTTTCTCTAAGACACAATATCTTAACAAGCTAAGGTCCGCACCCCTACACACGTTTCTGCACCTTATCCAAATGTAAGCGTGGATCTTAGCATTTTCTCTAAGACACAATATCTTACTAAGCTAAGGTCCGCACCCCTACACACGTTTCTGCACCTTATCCAAATGTAAGCGTGGATCTTAACATTTTCTCTAAGACACAATATCTTAACAAGCTAAGGTCCGCACCCCTACACACGTTTCTGCACCTTATCCAAATGTAAGTGTGGATCTTAGCATTTTCTCTAAGACACAATATCTTAACAAGCTAAGGTCCGCACCCCTACACACGTTTCTGCACCTTATCCAAATGTAAGCGTGGATCTTAGCATTTTCTCTAAGACACAATATCTTACTAAGCTAAGGTCCACACCCCTACACACGTTTCTGCACCTTATCCAAATGTAAGCGTGGATCTTAGCATTTTCTCTAAGACACAATATCTTAACAAGCTAAGGTCCACACCCCTACACACGTTTCTGCACCTTATCCAAATGGAAGTGTGGATCTTAGCATTTTCTCTAAGACACAATATCTTACTAAGCTAAGGTCCGCACCCCTACACACGTTTCTGCACCTTATCAAGAACCCTCAAATGGGACAGATTCACCAGCACAAATATGACAACAATTCTCCATACATAGTCTGATAGTAGATTTGTAGAGATAAAGAATAGCCTCACGTGTGAGAAAGTGTTTGGAGCGATAGAGAGAACCGACTTTACGAGAAGCAGAAATAGCAATGGATCTAATGTACGAACTTCAAGAAAGATTTGATGAGAGAGAAAGACCAAGACGTTTCAGAGTCGATTTCTCTACTCGGCAACACAGTAACATGGCCATATTATCTATTTATTTATTTATTTATTTATTTGTAAACTTTAACATTTAGAGGGTGCCTGTACATGTATATGTTTATATGCATATTTCGTTGTACAGGATAAACTCCTAAACTAATGAACCGATCATAATGAATTTTGGAATATATATTCTCGGCAGAGATTCACCAGCCCAAATATGACAACAGTACTCCATACGTGCTCTGATTGTAGATTTGTAGCGATAGAGAATAGCCTGTATGTTTATGTATATGCGTAAATGAATAGGAATGAAGATATGCGTTTATATGTAGCAGCAAAGTTTGCACTTCGGTGCCGAAAATGAAAGTGCTTAAACTCGTTTCTGCGCATATAGCTTTGCGCACACATCCGCCATAATTAATCAAAAACAAATAATAATATTTTGAACCAATTAAAGGATTTTTCTTAATTTATAGAAATTGCCCTTTTGGAACCCCTTCGACCCCATAAAAGGTCAGATTTTTCCTTCAACTGAATTTTTAGCCCTAATTCATGAGAGAGCTAACATCGACGTTTCTTCAGCACCCATCGCCTCTCTGCAGGGCCTTGGGAATGCTGAGAAACGCCTTTTCTAAACTCACACACACATAGTCACATTGACATCAACGCACACACAGACGCAATCCATTAACTCTTTCACTGTCTTACGCATACGCACACTAAAGACGACACACACACACACACTCCTTGAATCCCCTTTCAATGTCGTCTGCATATTTAAAACAAATATAAATTTAACCATTTTAGTACGTCATACATTTCTCACTGAACTTTCTAATATGAAAACAAATGATGATTGACTCTATTTAATAACTTTCAATGAAATGTAATTCATGTAATTGAGTGAGGAAGTTTTGATTACGACTTTTCACACACAAATATGAACAATTTTTCAATGTTTTCTTATCTTTGTAGACTTCCATTTTTAAACATATATAAAATATCTTTTTTGTTAATTTGTGCTTTTGAATTCATTAGTTTGTTTGTTTATCCTATAACATTTCTCTCGCTCTCTCACACATTTGAATGTTACTTAAAACTGTTTTTCTTTAAAATGTTTCTATAAAACTCGGCTCTCCCAAAATCTCTCGCCCCCCCCCCCCCCCAAATTGGACCCCTAAAAAAGGGTCCATCCAAATATATTAGCATGCCTGTTGTTGTTATTGCTGGAACAGGTGTTCCACACTTCTTTTCCCCTGCTGTATCCAAGATTGATTCCCATGGAACTGTCAGCTTCAGCAAATGGGCGATCTTTCTCTCGCTATCCAAAATGACCTGGTTCGGTCCACGCATAAATAAAATTCATTTATCTTTTATTAAAAAAAATCTCCTCTACACTGTACAAATCTCTGCACTTGAAATCAAACTTTGAATAAATTTGAATATATTTGGACTAATTTTAATATATTAGCCTTAACCTCGTGGTCTGATAGTTTCATTAATACAGAGATCTTGTGAAAAACTAATTATTTTGAGAAAATCAGAAGACAGTGGCAAGATCTCAGGTTCTTTCTGATTAATAACGAGGACAAAAAACAAACAAAAAAATACATAAAAACAGGAGATAGAGGAGAAATTATGCGTTCATTTAAAGGCAATTGCTTAATATTGGTTGTGAATATTTACAACTGTCGTCAAGTGTGACCGGTAAATGTCGTGACTCGTGAGTTTAATACACTTCCGGTTTATGTCCATGTGTAATAATATGTCCGATTAAATTATAATTTGTGTTTTTTTTCCCCCCAACAACACGTACACGCAAGGTAAGCCAAAAAAAATATCTATATTGACAGAAAATGATTTAAATCATATTAAGGTGCTTATCTAGATTAAGGAAGACATTTGAAATAAAATATAAAACAAACTTAGGAATATCTGTTTTATATACATACATGTCACGGGTTGAATATATCCTATGCCAAAAATCACCTAAATTAATAAGTAGTTTTTATTTTATAAAAGAAATTTTACCAAATAACATGCAAATAGTACGCCCGCCATTACGCCAGTTAGGGTTATCTCCCTTGAATACGCCGTAATGGAGGCCGTATATCCACGTTAATCGGTAAAATTTAATTTTCTTTTATAAAATAAAAATAAAGACAACTTTATTAATTAACGTGATTTTTTTTTGTATAGGATATAATAATCAGTCCGTGACAGGTACGTACATCAAACACTAAACAGATATTCCTCAGTTTTTTTTTTTTCGAATTTCGAATGTCTCCCTTCATCTGCATAAGCACCCAAATTAATAATGAATTATTTCACATTTTTTATGTTTTCTATTTGTTTTTAAATTGTAGCAGTTTATATATATATATATATATATATATAATAAATATATTGTTGAATATAAGAGACAACTCATGTCTAGATATCCTTTGGTAGATCCTTTCAATAGTCCAAATCAGGATCTTAGTTTCGGAGGGGAATTGGCTGATGAATTTGCCATAATTTGCATCTGTCTTTCAAGTACTTTCGGACCCATCTATACCTGATTAACCTCATTCCCTCGAAGATGGACCCGGATGGGTCTGAAAGTACTTGGGAGACAAATCCAAACTATGGCAAATTCATCAGCCAATTCCCCTCCGAAACTAAGATCCTGATTCGGACTATTGAAAGGATCTACCAAAGGATATCTAGACATGAGTTGTCTCTTATATTCAACAATATATATATATATATATATATATATATATATATATTAGGCAAGATAGGATGAGAATAAAAGTTGTAAAATAAATACAAAATCCATTACATCTTCAGTTGTTCAAAACAAGACATTTATTTTTCCTAAAACCATGGCTTTTCAAAGAATTGAATTCTTATTTTTGTTCCTTATATATATTAAATTAAATTTTGTTATTTGAATAATCTTTTTTTTAATTTTCTTAATTCTGCTGTATTTGGTGGGGGGTGGGCTACCCTCAAACCCCAACTCGGGAATCTATATGAAATTTCAAACGGAACCCTTTATTTAATCTTGGGGGTCAGGCTACCCTCAACACCCCAAAAGACTGTCACTTAGAACTGATTATTACTTCTAAATGATTTCTGGGGGTTGAAGGTTCAATACTCAGTACTGGGTCCTGGGTATGACCTTAAAAGACATCCTATTGGGAGCTGTGGGGAATGTGGAGTTGCCCCATAGTTGCCATTGCTCCCAGGTCCACTCTTACCTTACCTTCCACTTTTGGTACTTAGGTAACGGGTTCAAATCATCAAATAAAAAGAGTGGTGCTACCAGATCAGGCTGTCTGAAGATACCGACTTTCTGACTTAAAATGCACCAAACATTGATGTTATTGTTTTCACCCCCCCAACCTCCCATTTCTCTTTGCAAAACTTGATGATGTTCTGCAAAGCTATATAAACAGAAAACAACATGAGTTGTCTCAACAATACTTGCCTGCAAGAGAAGATGCTGCCTAGATATATGTATCAAGGGAGGCGCGAGAGCGCTCTATCCCTTAATAGACTTCAAAAACGGCCTATGCTAGAAATCTCATTTCTTTGATCAATCATAACTCAAAAACCAATAAACCAAATTAGTTAAAACTTTGCACAAAATTTTTTTTTTGATAGGTTCTATAAGTGTGTAGAATTTCAGCATCATTAGTCAAGGCAACTCAGAGATCCAGAAAGGTCAGGCATGATTTTGTGTTATCCGTGTGTACGTACGTACATATGTGCCACCCTGTATCTCATCAACTATTTGATGGATTCAGCTGATTTTTGGCAGAGATAGAGGTTCTAGGGCCTAGTTGATGGCATTTTAATTTCAGTTTATCATATACCTTAGTTTTCCAGAAAATTCCAAAAAACCTTTAAAAGTACCATTGTATTGAGGCATAGCCTTTACAAAAGTAGTGACATTCCATGAAAAATGCCAGTATACTGAAATCATATGCCCTTAATAGGGTTAAGATGAAAATTCATATGCACTAAATGTACAAAAGCAAGGAAATTCCTAAATTTTGAAACGTGCTTTTTGGTATCGGATTTATTCAGCCCGTGACAGGTACGTACATGAAACAGATATTCCTCAATTTGTTTTATTTAAAATATCCGCTAAAGTGTAAAAGCACTGAAGTGACACCTGGCCAGTGAGGGTTGAGGACATGCGTTGCATGGAGAGAAATTATATGGAATAATGCGTTGGATGTGTAATGCGAGTTTTAAAAGACAGGCTTAGATCTGATGAGCTCAGAGGAAGATTAAATCTTGACAGGAGAATCTTTTACTATAATCAACAGAACAAAAAAAGGGTGAAAAAACAAATTTATTAAATTGTTAGATGAAAGTACAGAATAGTTAACAAAGCCCCCCCACACACACACACACACACACACACACAACTCCCCATGTTAAGTATGGGTTTCTAAATTATAACGTTATTATTTCAGCCCGGTCCGTAAACTGTAGAAGTAACAAAAATAATTGAATTTGAACCGAACTGTTTTTGTCAGGTCTGGTTCAATTTCTGTAAGAGCACCAAATAAATTAATTACGAAATTAAATCCACCAGAATGTATTTCGGTTTCTTCATAAACAACTCAGACATTTGTTAATAGTTTATAAAAAAATGGTAATTCTGCAGTTTACGGACAATGCTGAAATAATCTATATATTAATACGCTAGCTTCCATCAAAAGCTCTGCGCATGCGTGCCGCACCTAGATTTGGAAAAGCATTCAAGTCACCTAATTTTCGTAATATTTCAAGTATTTCCCTTTGACGCAACGGTTAGCGACGTAGGATTTTGACGTCTGTTTTTGATGTCGGCCCGACTGGTTTATAGTTCGATCCCAACCAACCTCTATGATTGTTTTTTTCTACATCGAAGGGGGTGGGGGTAGGGAGGGGACGACCGGGAAGATATTAATACGATAGCGTGTGTGTTATTTTGTGTGTCACGCTTACATCAAAAGCAACGACCTTCCGAATCTTTGTATGCTACTCATGAACTGGAGCCAAATTTAATTTAATCGAAAACATTTACAAAGTAAGATTTAGTCGTCGAAATATTACCTTCACTAGAAATATTGTATATAAAGAAGTTTTGTAAATTGTTTCATGTATTGTTCATTTTTAAAAATAAATATACAAGTCAAATCTTATCATATTTTATTCAAACTTGTATAGGTTAGAAACAAGATAATTAGTATTGAAAACATCATTTCGTGTAATTTACACGGGTCCCGCTAGTAACATTATTATTTAGAAACCGATTCTTAACATGAGTATTGATTTACTCCTCTCCAGGAGTTAGGTACAAGGCCAGTTTTTATCTTACTCCTACAAGTAAGATGTGACCCACGGTCGGGTCGGGAAAGTGGGGTTTAAAAATTGCCTGGGCAGCCCCGTCGGCATTTCCCAGTAGGGGTGCCTCAGGCAGTAAGCAATAAACTTACTCCTCCATAAAGATAGGAGGCGAAGCCTGGGAGGGTGGACCTCCTAGAACTGCACAGGACAGACCCATAGACCGGCGTAAATCAAGCCCCGAAGACCAAGACAATACCAGTCTATGGGGTGCAGTATCCATCGGAACAGATACTACACTTGGCTCTTAGCCAAAAGGCCAAGAGAGGGTGGCTTTGTTAACTATTCTGTACTTTTATCTAACAATTTATAAACAAAATATATCGTAAAAATTTAATTCAACTTGAACGTCCTATCTAAAAAATAAAACGGTCCGTAAACTGCAGAAGTGCCATAAAAATAAAAAATTACTTAGCGAAGCATTAAAACTGTTGAATAAAAACCTGCCTTTCAAATTCTTAGCAAATCCTCATGTATTTAAAAGATTTAAACTTTTGGAAGCTATTTGCATCCAATAAACCAGAATGCATTTCGATTTCTTTGTAAAACAAGTCAACCATTTTAATCTTTTGTTAATAGCTGCAAGCTATTTCCATCCGATAATGTTATAAGTAGAGATTGAAACAACATTATCTTATAAAAATTTGGTGCTTGTACAGAGAAACGTCCGTATTAAATTATCAATATCACAAAACAAAAACAGTATTATATACTTACGCAGCAGATTTAAATAAGTATCCTCGCCAAAAAGTAGGAAAAATGATCGAGTAGAATTTTAATTAAAAATCAAAATCAGTTTCATCGTATTTTGGTGAATGCAAGTGATTTATTACTTGTTAATATGACAGACTGAGTTATCTTCTCCTGGATTTTGTGTTTTCCGCTCGAATCAATGACGGAACCCGATTAAACGATATAACGGATTTTTATTTTTTTATTACAATTCTACTCGATAGTTTTTTTTCTAATTTTTTGGTGTACAAACCTATTTTTGCTTGATACATAAGTATTTCAAAGAGTTTTCCGGTTAATTTAATTGGAACTGCGTTTTCAGCGTTTTTCATATGTACGCTTATCTGTACAAGCAACTTTACTTTTTCATGTGAATTCATATTTACTCTTTGAATTAAAATTAAATAATGATAATAATTAATAATAAATAACAGAAACCGCAGTTTCTATGAAAAAAAAAAAGCCTGGATAAAAGATTATTTTTAAATTTAAATAAAATGAACCTTTTTTAGTATTTGATTATATACCCTTAAAACGCTATCTGGTTAAGAAGTGGGTGATCATTTTAGGTTAAATCTTTATGCGAAACTGATCCCTCACGCTAAATTTTAAAATGATTTTTGTTCTTATTCATTTTTACCGCCAAGTTTTTCAGGCTGTTGTTTACATGTGATCGCCTAAAAATGTAGAATCTCATTTTTATTTTTGGGTGAATTAGCATACGGTGAAAGGGTACAATTTTACCATTAACTTTTTTTAATGGAAAAAGTTGTAAAATTAACACAAAGGGAAAAAGGGTGCTCATTCAGATTAGGACCCGTCGTCAAGGTTGGGATCAAAGTTAGCTCGGGTTCTAATCTGATAAAGTAAAAAAACAATTAGGCAACAAATAAATGTTAGGCAAAGGCAAGATAAGTTACTCTTCTACTAACCTAAATAAGTTTATTTGTGTTTTAACTAATTTTAAAGAGTTTTTTTGTTCAAAACAAACCTGGTGTCCACCTGTTCAGTTAGAACGAAAAACAAAAATGGCTTAAAGTACAGTTTCGATAATCGCTCAAAAAGTGAAAATTAAGCAAAATACTGGTAGAACATTACATTTTCCCCACGATTGGTGACATTTATTGGATGTGTTTCTAACACTATTTTGTTTATTTTTCGATTTTTCATCGAATATCAAGGATCCCCATGCAAGGCTCATTAACAGCCATTTTGCTTTTCGTTCTAACTGAACAGTTGGATACCTGGGCTGTTTTGAACAAAAAAAAAAAACTCTTTAAAATAACTTAAAACACAAATAAACATTTATTTTCAAACAAATGTATAAACTTAACCATTTTAATACTTCATACATTTCTCACTGAACTTTCTAATATGAAAACAAATGATGATTGACTCTGTTTAATAACTTTCAATGAAATGTAATTTATGTAATTGAGTGAGGAAGTTTTGATTACGATTTTTCAGACCCGTGGATAATTCACGGCATATAAATTATCGACTCAGGCTTGCTCGATATTTTAACTAATAAACCCACCTTGAATCTTTGTAGACTTCCATTTTGAACATATATTAAATATCTCTTTTGTGAATTTATGCTTTTGAATTCATTATTTTTTTTTGTCATATAATATTTCTCTCGCTCTCTCACATATTTGAATATTACTTAAAACTGTTTTTCTTAAAAATGTTTCTATGAAAATGGTTCTTCCCAAAAGTCCCCCCCCCCCCCAAAAAAAAAAACTGGAACCCTTAAAAGGGTCCTCCAAAGCATATTACCACTGAAGCGGGTATTTAATACTTCATACATTTTTCATTGAACTATTTTGTTTATTTTTCGATTTTTCACCGATTATCAAGGATCTTTTTAATTTGATTTCAGATCTGCTGCTGTGATGTTGGAGAAATTATTCCAATATGAAGTGACAGAATTGCTTCATATTCCGGTATGGCTTATGTTACTGGCTTGTATCTCGATAGGTTACCTATGGAAGGCCAGACCACGAATCAAGGTAAATAATAAAATGGTGGATTTATGGCGTTCCATATTCATTGGCAACGGAACACTATGGTGGATCAGTTCTTTGATCCTAGCAGATGGCGGTTCATAATGTAGACAGCCAGAGTCTTGTTGGTTTGATAAGAGTTGCAGAGTCGGTCGGAGATTTTAAAAGGAGTCGGACTCACAAGAATGTTTGAAGTTGGATTTTTTAATCTCTGACGAATGAACAGTCTCATCATCATCATCATCATCAACCGGTTTATTTGTTGAATCAGGCCACAATTAATCCTCTGATGAGGGTGGGGCCTGATTGTCTAGTCTCGAAATCTAAGTCTTCCTCTCCACTCCTGTCTTTGGCAAGGTTTGATGGAATCCATACCCATGGCCTTCCTATCACGTTTGACTACGTCCTCCCAAGTCAACTTGGGTCTTGCCGTTGGTATCTCTCCATCATCATCATCATCATCATCATCATCATCATCATCATCATCATCAACAACAACAACAACCGGTTTATTTGTTGAATCAGGCCACAATTAATCCTCTGATGAGGGTGGGGCCTGATTGTCTAGTCTCGAAATCTAAGTCTTCCTCTCCACTCCACTCCTGTCTGAATATTGGAAAACGTTAGAACAAGAGGTCCGAGTCTGCTATTTTAGAATTGTAGGATTCCGAGTCGTCTGTCTTGGAATTGTAGGATTCCGAGTCGTCTGTCTTGGAATTGTAGGATTCCGAGTCGTCTGTCTTGGAATTGTAAGATTCCGAGTCGTCTGTCTTGGAACTGTAGGATTCCGAGTCGTCTGTCTTGGAATTGTAAGATTCCGAGTCGTCTGTCTTGGAATTGTAGGATTCCGAGTCGTCTGTCTTGGAATTGTAAGATTCCGAGTCGTCTGTCTTGGAATTGTAGGATTCCGAGTCGTCTGTCTTGGAATTGTAGGATTCCGAGTCGTCTGTCTTGGAATTGTAGGATTCCGAGTCGTCTGTCTTGGAACTGTGGGATTCCGAGTCGTCTATCTTGGAACTGTGGGATTCCGGGTCGTCTATCTTGGAACTGTGGGATTCCGGGTCGTCTTTCTTGGAACTGTGGGATTCCGGGTCGTCTTTCTTGGAATTGTAAGATTCCGAGTCGTCTGTCTTGGAATTGTAGGATTCCGAGTCGTCTGTCTTGGAATTGTAGGATTCCGAGTCGTCTGTCTTGGAATTGTAGGATTCCGGGTCGTCTTTCTTGGAATTGTAGGATTCCGAGTCGTCTGTCTTGGAATTGTAGGATTCCGAGTCGTCTGTCTTGGAATTGTAGGATTCCGAGTCGTCTGTCTTGGAATTGTAGGATTCCGAGTCGTCTGTCTTGGAATTGTAGGATTCCGAGTCGTCTGTCTTGGAATTGTAGGATTCCGAGTCGTCTGTCTTGGAATTGTAGGATTCCGAGTCGTCTGTCTTGAAATTGTAGGATTCCGAGTCATCTGTCTTGGAATTAGAAGATTCCGAGTCGTCTATCTTGGAACTGTGGGATTCCGGGTCGCCTGTCTTGGAACTGTGGGATTCCGGGTCACCTGTCTTGGAACTGTGGGATTCCGGGTCGCCTCTCTTGGAACTGTGGGATTCCGGGTCGCCTCTCTTGGAACTGTGGGATTCCGGGTCGCCTCTCTTGGAACTGTGGGATTCCGGGTCGCCTCTCTTGGAACTGTGGGATTCCGGGTCGCCTCTCTTGGAACTGTGGGATTCCGGGTCGCCTCTCTTAGGAACTGTGTGGGTCCGGGTCGGCAATTTAGGAACTGTCCGAATCGAGAGGGCTGTCTTAGAATCGGCTAGAACGAAGAAAAATAGACAGTTGTTATGTGATGTAGGAGAGATGTTTAAGCTTCACTCTGCACCAACTGGCAGCCCATCTGGCATAATGGTCAGTGATCGCTAATGGTAGCATTCCCAGTTGATTTTTTTATTTTAAATTATTGTTATTTAATCGCAATAGTTGTTAAGAGCTCAGTAAATGGAGTTCAAAACTGTTTGAATTATGCAAATATCCCTAGTGGTTCAAAAGTTATGAGAATTTAAAGGTCTAAAATTTGGGGTTAAAAGTTGACATCATTTTGGCGCACAAATTACTTGAAATCACGGACCAATTCACAACAATAAATTCAGTAATTTTGTCATAGTTTCTTTATTCCTGGAGCAATTTGGATAAAACTTGGCATTATTATGTAAAATTGTATGTTCTTTCAGATTCTGCATCAGATTTTATGTATCTCTATGTTGTAACCGATTATTTAGAGAATAAAGATACGAATATTAGCGTTTTTTTTACTTATTACTTTATCACAAGATTATTCAACATTTTTATTTAAACATATGAGATTCAACCGTTCTTTTAGGCAATTACATGTAAACTTGGCAGAAAGAAACAAAAACAATTATTTTAGAATTTAGAGTGAGGATTAGTTTCACATAAATTTAATGTAGAATAATCCTATCTTTCAGGGCCATTATAGCGTTTTAGGGCAGTTAATCATTTTTTTCTATAGGAGATGAATCCTGTGCGTTTTTTTTGGGGGGAGGGTCTCTCTTTAGTTTTCTTTTTTTGGGGGGGGGGATTATTTGTAGTTTCAAGAGGGTCTTTGTAGGAGGAAGAGGAGCTTGCCACTCAGACTTAGTGGTAGGGCCAGGTGCTATTACGTGTGAACACCTTGAAAACTAAGCAGAAAGAAATAACATTTTAGAATTTAGAGTGGGGGATTAGTTTCACATAAATTTAATGTAAAATAATTCACTATTTTTATGCCATTCTAGCGTTTTAGGACAGTTAATCAATTTTTTTCTATGGGAAATAAATTCTGTGCCTAACTCAATTTTTCAATCCGTTTTTTTTTTTAAAACTAAAATTTCATAAACTTTTCTGACATTAAAATGTCACATTCTTAATATTTATGGAGAGCGTGGAAATGAAAATGTCACGAAAAATACACTCGTGACGGCCACGTATTTGTTTACATTCGGCATAATATACCTAACTCATAATTTTTCAGTCCGTTTTTTTTTTTTTTTTAAACTAAAGTTTCATAAACTTTTCTGACATTAAAATGTCACATTCTTAATATTTATGGAGAGCGTGGAAATGAAAATGTCACGAAAAATACACTCGTGACGGCCACGTATTTGTTTACATTCGGCATAATATACCTAACTCATAATTTTTCAGTCCGTTTTTTTTTTTTTTTAAACTAAAGTTTCATAAACTTTTCTGACATTAAAATGTCACATTCTTAATATTTATGGAGAGCGTGGAAATGAAAATGTCACGAAAAATACACTCGTGACGGCCACGTGTTTGTTTACATCGGCATAATATACCTAACTCATAATTTTTCAGTCCGTTTTTTTTTTTTAAACTAAAGTTTCATAAACTTTTCTGACGTTGAAATGTCACATTCTTAATATTTATGGAGAGCGTGGAAATGAAAATGTCACGAAAAATACACTCGTGACGGCCACGTGTTTGTTTACATCGGCATAATATACCTAACTCATAATTTTTCAGTCCGTTTTTTTTTTTTTAAACTAAAGTTTCATAAACTTTTCTGACGTTGAAATGTCACATTCTTAATATTTATGGAGAGCGTGGAAATGAAAATGTCACGAAAAATACACTCGTGACGGCCACGTGTTTGTTTACATCGGCATAATATACCTAACTCATAATTTTTCAGTCCGTTTTTTTTTTTTTAAACTAAAGTTCCATAAACTTTTCTGACGTTAAAATGTCACATTCTTAATATTTATGGAGAGCGTGGAAATGAAAATGTCACGAAAAATACACTCGTGACGGCCACGTGTTTGTTTACATCGGCATAATATACCTAACTCATAATTTTTCAGTCCGTTTTTTTTTTTTTAAACTAAAGTTTCATAAACTTTTCTGACGTTGAAATGTCACATTCTTAATATTTATGGAGAGCGTGGAAATGAAAATGTCACGAAAAATACACTCGTGACGGCCATGTGTTTGTTTACATCGGCATAATATACCTAACTCATAATTTTTCAGTCCGTTTTTTTTTTTTTAAACTAAAGTTTCATAAACTTTTCTGACGTTGAAATGTCACATTCTTAATATTTATGGAGAGCGTGGAAATGAAAATGTCACGAAAAATACACTCGTGACGGCCACGTGTTTGTTTACATTCGGCATAATATACCTAACTCATAATTTTTCAGTCCGTTTTTTTTTTTTTTAAATAAAGTTTCATAAACTTTTCGGACGTTGAAATGTCACATTCTTAATATTTATGGAGAGCGTGGAAATGAAAATGTCACGAAAAATACACTCGTGACGGCCACGTGTTTGTTTACATTCGGCATAATATACCTAACTCATAATTTTTCAGTCCGTTTTTTTTTTTTTTTTTTTTTTAAATAAAGTTTCATAAACTTTTCTGATGTTAAAATGTCACATTCTTAATATTTATGGAGAGCGTGGAAATGAAAATGTCACGAAAAATACACTCGCGTTTTGTTTACACTTGGCCGAGTATAACGCGTAATTTTTCAGTCAGTTTTTTTCCAAAAGTAAAAGTTCAAACAACTTTCCGGCTATTTAAATATTATTCAAATTTCACATGTTATATATCAAAATAATTCTAGATCTATTTTCTATTTAAAAATATTTGCGAATAAGATGCGTACCTTATAATTTTTGAAGAAATGTCGGTTGAGTTTACTCTATCGTGTTTCGCCTTCAAATGCTCTAAGAAAAAAATATATAACTGCCTAGTTATAGTTTAAGGTGTGTTCTGATTGGCTGTAGAATTTTAAGAATATTGATAAATATTGGCTGCTTTAACTTTGAAAGGCAAACGAACGTGTAAAATTGAGTCTTAAAAAAAAGCTCATATTTTTGATTTTCGGCTGTTTTAAGTAAAAACCGTTTTAACTCGCTGTAAAAAATAATTCAATGGATTAAAGCACACACAAATTACATATTCGGAAAGATTTTTTATTTTCTTTCCAACCATATATATATTTTTTTTAAATTGGACCAGAAATAAGCGAGAAATTGCGATTTGAACGCATTAAGGTACAAAATCACAAATGTTGCACGATATTGGCAGCAGGCTGGGAATGCTACTAATGGGCTGGGAAGCTAGGGTTCAATCCTTGGTCAAGTCATACCAAAAACATAAAAAAAATTGTATGTGATGCTTCCTTGCTAAAAACTCGGCATTGTAATGTGTAAATGGAATAATTCTGGGAAAGGAGTGGTGCCCTCCCCTATATCTTGGTGTAATAGTTAATGAAAAGGACCCATCATTCATTCTATGAATAAGAGTCCAGAAACAAATCCTAGTTAAGGAAATGAAGGTCCATTTTATTTTTTTATTTTTTTTATTATTATTATGGAAGTCACTCCAGACAAGGCATGAAGCCACTTGATGTAAGGAGTTGAAAAAAAAAATACTTCAAGGACAAAAACTAGCCAAAAATAAGTGTTAGATGGATAGATTGCGACCCAGAAAACAGCAATTCTTCCCCCTTTGTCAGAAACATTGTTCATGGGATGTGAGGACTAAAGGACAAAATAAGGGAAGCGATAGTTACGAAGTTGTCGAAAGTAAATGAATTTAGTTAAGTAAATGAAATGCTAGTTATGAGACTCGTTCTTGGCTTGAAAGATCATGAAAAGAGTGCAACAATAATGAAAAGGACTGCGTAAAAAAAAAGTGTGGGGAATGCTTCAAAGACACGCAAAGATGAGACTGAAATCTGGTAGCTTGATTTTTTTTATTTTTTTATTTATTTTATTTTATTTCTTTTTTATTTTATTTTATTTTATTTTTTTTTAATTTAAAAAAAAAATTTTTTTGATTTAAAATTTTTTAATTTTTAAAAAAAATTTTATATTTTTATTTCTATTTTTTATTTTTTTAAATTTATTTTTTTGATTTCATTCTTTTTTTTTTTTATTATTCTTAAATCCAGTACTGTCCGAGTTGTCCGATAATCCTGCTAGACGACCTGCCAATAAGCTATTTTGTTTTATTAAAATCTAGGATTTCATTTATATGTCCGTTACCCCCCACCCCACCCCCCAACTGTAAAAAAAGATACTACTTCAAACAGAAAACAGCAAACTAAAAGACAAAATAAGGGAAGCGAGAGTTACGAGGTTGCCGAAAGTAAATGAATTTAGTTAAGTAAATGAAATGATAGTTAAAGTTTGCTTTTCTATGCATGAAATTACAATCGTTGTATTTACTGTAATTACAAAGTATTGTTATGTCAGGAAACACCGTTTCATTTTAGAACATTTTTTTCTTTAACCTACGTGTAGGTAAATGTTGCAAGCAAAGAGACGGTTCATCGAAGGGAGGCCGAAGAATCACCAGAAAATGATCAACTTCAGACGTCGCAGGAAACGTGGGAAAGATCTTTACACATTTTATATGGGACCCAGTCTGGATGCTCTAAGGTAAGGGAACTGAATTTGTAACAATATCTATTATATAAAGTAAAGTAAGTCCCTTTATATCTTCTGACTCCGCAATTCTCGTTTTAATGACATGTCGCAGTAGTTCTCTTCTTTGTTCGTCGTCGTCGTCGTCTTTATAATAACAGCGGATTTAAAAGTCGTTAAATAATGAGAGCACATGATTATTTGGGGTTTAACAAGGCTTTCAGAGTTTTTGTTATTTTTCTGTATACAGTATATACACATAACATTCAAAACCCATCCCCAATAGAGTGAGGAGTCAGCTGTCCCAAATCCAGCCGTTTTTCCTCCCGTGGTGAAAAAAAAAAAAAAAGAGGAAGATTTTATCAGCTTATTAACTTCTAACAGAATTTTTCGCTTCTCTGCTTACGCTAACCTTGCAAACCTTGCATGAAAAATACCAATCTTTACATGTTTTATATGGGACCCAGTCTCGATGCTCTAAGGTAAGTGAACTGAATGTGTAACAATATCTATTATATAAAGTAAAGTAAGTCCCTTTATCGCTTCTTTGTCTTTCTTTCTATAAAATCAATATTTGATTCTCGGTTGTCAGTTTTTTTATTGTGGATAGTTCTAGCATTTTTTTGTTTTTAGTCACCCCCAAACAAGGCATATTGCCACTAAAGCGTAAGAGCAGAAAATGAGATTTGAAATTAAATTTTTTTTGTTTTTGTTTTGTTTTTTAATTGTGTAGCGTGTGTATAAAGGTAATTTATAGAAGGCAATGCAATGCAGAGGTGTAACGGATAAACACAAACTGAATCAAATTATGACATATAACGGTGGAATGAGTTTTTCAGTTTCCACCTTTTTTTATTAATACAATATATATATTTATTATATATATATTACAATTTTACTTGCGTCAGTGTAGTTTGATGGAAGTTCCGTATAATATGATATTTCGAGAAGAAAATTACCCGTCTTCAGATGTGTGTTCAACCTTAATTCAAACTTGCATAAGAAGACCGTTGCCAGTGAGAACTATTCAGCAGAAAATGAGATGGATTTGAAATTAAATTTATTTTGTTTTTTAATTGTGTAGTGTGTATATATATGTAAAGGTAATTTATAGAAGGCAATACAATGCAGAGGTGTAACGGATAGACACGAACTGAAGCAAATTATGACATATAACGGTGGAATGAGTTTTTCAGTTTCCACCTTTTTTTATTAATACAATACATATATATATTTATTATATATATATTACAATTTTACTTGCGTCAGTGTAGTTCGATAGAAGTTCTGTATAATATGATATTTCGGGAAGAAAATTACCCGTCTTTAGATGTGTGTTCAACCTTACATTCAAACTTGCATAGGAAGACCGTTGCCAGTGAGAACTATTCGGCAGAAAATGATATCAATTTGAAATTAAATTTATTTTGTTTTTATTTTGTTTTTTAATTGTGTAGCGTGTGTATATATATAAAGGTAATTTATAGAAGGCAATACAATGCAGAGGTGTAACGGATAAACACGAACTGAATCAAACTATGACATATAACGGTGGAATGAGTTTTTCAGTTTCCACCTTTTTTTATTAATACAATATATATATATATATATTTATTATATATATATTACAATTTTACTTGCATCAGTGTAGTTTGATAGAAGTTCTGTATAATATGATATTTCGAGAAGAAAAGTACTCGTCTTCAGATGTGTGTTCAACCTTACATTCAAACGTGCATAGGAAGACCGTTGCCAGTGAGAACTATTCAGCAGAAAATGAGGTGGATTTGAAATTAAATTTTTTTTGTTTTGTTTTTTAATTGTGTAGTGTGTGTATAAAGGTAATTTATAGAAGACAATACAGTGCAGAGGTGTAACGGATAGACACGAATTGAAGCAAATTAAGACATAACGGTGGAATGAGTTTTGCGGTTTCCACCTTTTTTTTATTAATACAATATATATATATTTATTATATATATATATATTACAATTTTACTTGCGTCAGTGTAGTTTGATAGAAGTTCTGTATAATATGACATTTCGGGAAGAAGGGAAATTTTTTTTGCCTGGAATTGTTCTGAACTGAATGTGGGAGCTAGGAGGGTTAGAAGACAGAAGAAGCGGAACAAGGATTGTTTGAAGGAGGATATGAAGAGGTGTGGAATTGATAATACAACATGGGAAACGAGTGCACTCTGAAGAATGGAGTGGTGTGGAAAGATTTGAACGTTAACGGCGTCATCACGTTGAAGAACTAAAAGCAGCAAGAATAGTGTGCCGCAAAATCAATTGATAAACAATAATGCATTAACTTATTCTTTTAGTATTAATAAATAAAAAAAATTCATATTTTTGGACACATACAAATTTCGGTGCTACGGTACGAAACGGGTACCCATATTTTTCCTCTGCAAACAGGAAGTCGTGTCATATTAAAGGCACCGCTTTTTTGTCCCCTTCCCTTGGTATCTTGAAGCAGCCACCCCCACATCCTCCGAAAAGCCCATATACCGGGAATGTCGCAGAAGCGGTATTTTGACCTGACTCTCTCCCCCCCCCCCCCCCCCGAATTTTCCTGTAATGTTTTTATTTTGTATTTTATTGGTTTCTTTAAGTAAATAACAAATAAACAAAAATTAATGAATAAAAAATTAAAAAATTCCTCCCGACGAATTCTACCTGTTGGGGGCAGGGGAACACATTGATTTAGTAACTTAAAGTTTTCAACATGGCCATATCAACCATGACTAAGATTTGGGGAACCCATAATGGAGCAAAAGCTTTTTTAAGGGACAAAAAATATACTTAAAACCGAAAGTCCGCTGTGTTCTGTATGCAGCAGACAGATGACAGAGGTGAGAAGGTCCAAAAAAAATGAAACATTTGTTTGGAGATGCCCTTCACATAAAGGCAAGCACATATCCATAAAAAGTGAGAGCTTTTTGGAAAGGGTGAAGCTGCCACTTGATACTTTCATCCAACTTTTGTATTTTTGGTCGCATAAGACTCCAGTAATTAAATGTGCTCAGATAACTATTTGCCGGTATTTTTGAAAAAAGTTTTCCGCCCGGTATTTTTGGGGGAAGGGGACAAAAAAGCGGTGCTTTTAATATGACGTGACTTCCTGTTTGCAGACGAAAAATCTGGGGACCCCTTTTCTATCTAAGCACCCAAATTTCTTTTTAGAAATTTGTCTGTAATGAAAAAATGCCATAACGTTAATTTTATTTAATTTTTGAATATAAATAAATTTTTTTTAAATTGCATGTCCGATTTATGTTTGGATGTGTGGATGTCGAATTGAACTGTTTTCTCATTTGATCACCCACCAATGAAGCCCCTGGAAACCCGTAGACTCGATTCGAGTGACAACCATGATATTCCTATCTATCATCTCTAGCGACACATTCTTCAGATGTGTGTGAAACCTTAATTCAAATGTGCATAAGAAGACCGTTGCCGGTGAGAACTATTCAGCAGAAAATGAGATGGATTTAAAATTTAATTTTTTTTTGTTTTTGTTTTGTTTTTTAATTGCATAGTGTATATATATTCCTATCTATCATCATCAAACATTTTTTTCCAATTTCTTTGACGTTGCCGAATGTAATGGAATTTTTTCGGTAATATCTTAGACGATATCCGTTTGTATTATGAAGTTTAAAAAAATAAATTATTTGTAAACACAGAAAAAATACATAAATTTTGGACAAAAACAAATTATTTAAAAATCCCATGACATTAATTTTATTAACTTATTTTTTAGTATTAATAAATTAAAAAAATTCATATTTTGGACACATAAAAAATTTATTTCGAGAAATATGTCTGTAATGAAAAAATTCCATGACGTTAATTTTATTTATTTTTTTAGTATAAATATAAAAAAATTGTATGCAAAAAAAATAATTCCAACACTTTTTTATATATTTTTTATTCCAGTATATTAACTTTATGTGATTACTTAAAGAAAAAAGAAGTCATTGACCTAGATTTGAGATTTTTACCGAGATTATTGTACTTCCAAACATCCATACTTACAAAAGCTAAACGTATAAATCGGGGGGGGGGGGGTATTCCTCCAAATAACCAAACCTTTTTTTTTCCAATTTAGTTGATGTGCAGAAAATGAACATTTGAGAAACTTTGTAGATGAGCATTTCAGAGGACTTCTTCAACCTATCGCTATTACATATGCAAATGAGTTACCTCCCTTTGATTGGAACAAAAAATAATCCTGCATAATTAAAAAAAAAAAAAAGAAAAGCAAAATAAATTGCAAGCAAATACACTAGTCTAGTCTATGACAGCTGCAAAACAAGTAAACGATCTGGATAAAAAGTTGCTCTTAAATGATCCGAAAGTTGCTCTTAAATGATCTAAAAGTTGCTCTTAAATAATGTTAAAGTTGTTTTTAAATGATCCAATATATAAAGTTAAGTCAGTGTCTTTCTCGTTTTTTTTGTTGTCATCGATAGCTTTCTTACTACAAATTCAATATTTGATTCAGTTTCGTTAGTTTTTCTTCTGGATCGTTGTAGCATGTTATTAAGATGAATAGAATGTAATCTGATTTAATTCCTTTTAAAAAAATACTTGTCTGGATCGGAATTATTTTCAAATGGCTACCATCTTATTTATCCATACAGAGTTACTCCTCTTTGATTGGAACAATAATATTTTGGATAAAAAAATCCGACATAGTTTAAAAAAAAAAAAAAGCAAAGCAAAATAAATTGCAATACGCTACGAGGCAATGCCAGGTAGGTATATAAAGCTAGTCTATCTCTATAAAATTATGTCAGACGGATTTTTAAGGTTGGACCTGAATAGCATTTAAGCTGACAAATCAAACTTTGGTTTTGACTAGCGAATTTTCCCTTATTATTGTTGTATCGTGTTATTGTATGTTATATAACATACTTCGCTACAGTTTCTTTAAAGAATTACTTAGTCTGGCTAAGACAATGTATATTATGAAAGAGTTTTAGCTAATCACTGAAAAAAAAAATCAAAATGAGCAAGGGCAATAACTCCTATTTTTAAATGAAGAGTTGTCTCCCTTGCGACTATAATTTTATTTTTTTTTTGTCTTCTGTCTAAACCAAACTAAAATGACTTCACCACCTCCAGGGCAACGCTGGGTAAGTACGCCTAGTTATAAATAAATATAAGCCAAATAATTGTACGGAATATTTTTCTTTCCTTTTTCAACAGAAATTTGCCGAACATCTGGGGATCGAAGTCGGTAAATACGGTGTGGTTACCGAAGTGACGAATTTGAAGGACTATGACCCTGAGGACCATATCAAACATTTTGTAAGTACTGACCATTTCTATTAGATCATTAGACATGAAATATCGCTGTTTGCAATAAAAATAAAATGGCGTATAAAATAAAATAAAAAAATAAAAATTCTTTAATGATTCACTTCAATCACGACGAATGAATAACAATTAAAAAATGCACTAGAAAAAAAAAACTGTGGACCACTGGGTCAGCTATTGGGCTGAGATTCGAACATTGAATCCGGATAAAGTGAGCATGCACAGATAGTTGAATTTTACAGTTTTCCGATTTTAGCATATCGGAGATGTTATCGAAGGATTCAAATTGAAAGAGAAAAGAAGCTAAAATAACAATTTGGCAAGTACTTACTTTTGCCCCGAGCAATGGGGTTAGGGAGGGGAATGGGGTAGAGGGAAAGGAGATGGTTAAAGGCAGGGGGACTTTTTTCTTTTTAAAGGTTTTCTGTTGCAATAAGCGCAGACGACAACGAAGCGGAAGGAGTAGAGGAAGTGGAAGGAAGGTCGTTTGGGTTTTTTATAAGTTTTTTTTTCCCTATTTTTTCTTTGTTTTAGAAAAAAAACATAAAAACTTTGACCAGTTAGAAAACAGGTCAAAGTTTTTGTTTTTTCATCTTTCGTTCTTTTTTTGTACTTTCAAAGAATACTGGTCCATAGACAGCTTTCTTGGACATAGCCTCTTTTCGGAATTTTTTGCGTAATGCACGTTGGACACGTGTCCATGATTCCGTTTTTGAAAATTCAAGGACGCAAAAAAAACTTTTCTGAAAAAGTTCTTTTGTTGCTCTTTCAAAGAATAATGGTCCATAGACAGCTTTCTTAGACATGGCCTCTTTTCGGAATTTTTTCAGTTTTTGAAAATTCAAGGATGCAAAAAAAAAAACTTTTCTGAAAAAGTTTTTAAAACAAAGAAAAAAAAAAAAAAAGTCAATTTAAACAAGTTGCATCTGTTCCAAAAATGTAATTTGAAGTTATTTTATAGTTTCAACATAGATCATCATTTGTAGAGTTTGGTATATTCAGACTACTGTTCTCATTTTGGGTGTTTTTATCACAACGTTTCGGCCGATGTAACCTCCGACCTTCTTCAGGTGTACCTTGTCGAACTCGGGAATCTTTCTGTTGAACTCGGGAATCTGGACGGAATTTTGAACAGAATCCTTTATTAAATCCATGGGGGTAGCATGCTCTCGTTCCATCTGCCATGACTGGGAAGAAGTCTTCAGTAATTCGCAATTCTTCGTATTGCCCGCACTGAGGATTGAACCTTCAACCTTCAGATGATTGTCACTTAAAACTGAATTTTACTTAGTACTATATCCACTGCACCAAGGTTCCTTGCGATACGAAGTATTGCAAATTAATGAAGACTTACTAAGCAGACCTAGTATCGAATTCAATACAACATGGGAACCTATAATTCCGAAACATAAAGGTAAATATATTTACCTTTATGTTTCGGAATTTTGTAGATGAGGGTTGATAATTCGTAGAATTTGGTATATTCGAACTACTGTTCTCATCTTGGGTGTTTGTTATCATAACGTCTTGGCCGATGTAACCTCTGACCTTCTTCAGGTGTTTAAATCTAATACCTGTTACACACACTACCAATAGTTACCCGAGTTCGACAGAAAGATTCCCCGAGTTCGACAAGTTTCACCTGAAGAAGGTCGGAGGTTACATCGGCCGAAACGTTGTGATAAAAACACCCAAGATGAGAATAGTAGTCCGAATATAGCAAATTCTACAAATTATCAACCCTTATCTAAAAAATTCCGAAACATGATATCAAATCGGTACGGACCACAAAATAATACGAAAATGGAAACTGTAGTGTCGTGCATTTGGAAATGGCAACAACGTTTACACTCGAGATACGCGAATCCAAACAGTATCCTAATTACCTCCCTTACATTCTGTAGTTATCTCCCTTGTATATTTTTCATGCTATATAAATAAATGCTTACGTGTCAATTGACCTCTTACGAAGGAAGCGATCGGAGCGCACGCATCAATTGTTTGTCTCTCTGATTTATTTCTGTGTTCCTCGTTGAATTGTTATGTATGTGAAGCCGTTACTCCGCGAGCCGGACACTAATGGAAACACAATAACAACCGACAAAGCAGCAACGCCACAGAAACAAATCGAAAAACTCTATCAAAAACTGGCAAGAATGAGCAACCACCTGACATTCCTATACAGATACCGTGACCTAAAGCTACTTCCATCAGGCTTTACGTTGAAACTACCAGTCAGTTCCAGGAAAACACAAAAGATCGCAAAACGAGTAGGACATGAGCTCGTTCAGGATAGAATCCACAACATCCGGTGGAAGAAACATCAATTACAAACCGAAATCTCAAGCGAGCTCGCCCCGTTCCTGGAAAGTATATCACTGTCGGACGACAAAACTCGAATATGTAGTGCAACATATATATATATATATATTGTGAAAAAAAAAGTGGATGGTTATGCCTACTGATGGGGGGGAGGGGGGGTGACCCGACAGTTGGACGAGTCAGGAATAGGGTAGGAGAGGTTGTTATTGACCCTATAAATTTCGGTTCTGCCATTCTTTTGGAAGAGCATCCTTCGGCTCTATCGTATAAGCATGAATTTAAGGGGGTCAAATCTCGCCAAATAAAGAAATTGGCAAATCCGAAATTTAAGGACATAAGACCCCCAGGTCGACCATTCCACTAATAAGAGCCATTGTCACTATAAGTAAACGTCAGCTGACTTCCTCTCAGGAATCAGTGCTGAATAAAGGTCTTAACTTCGCCACAACCATCAAACGGATTCCATATGTAATTTGAAGTTATTTTATAGTTTCAACATCATATTACAAATGATCTTGATTTTTAGTTTGTTATATGTCTACTGAGTTTTGGTACTAAAGAAAATTGTTTTTCGAATTGACCTCCTGCTACCAGATCAGGCTGTCTGAAGATACTGGCTTCCTGACCCAAAAAATGCAGTTACACAGGTGAAAATTGCATCATTTCATTCAATTTGTAATGGGTAAAACGAGGGCGGTAGTTGTTTGTAAAAATTAAGAAACATCCGATTTAGGAGAATTTTTTAAGATAGTTTTTAAACTTTTCTATTAGAAAATTGATATATCTATATATATATATATATATATTAGAAGGCTATCACAATACAAGAAATGGAAATATGTCGGCGTTGAGAAGTAAGACAAAAACAAGTGATTTTAGTTATATATTTTTTCAAAAACTTTTTTAATAATTTTTTTTTATATATAGCAAATCTTACTTGATTAGGCAAGACTTCAACACTGATCTAATCTGTGTGACCGTGTTCCATAATATATTTCGAGGAAAACCTCTTTGTCAAATGGTAGGTGTTTTAAATCTAAAAAAAAACTAGTCGATGGCAATATTGCTAATAACGCAGTAAATATTAATATCCGCAGCAAATGTAATAAAACTAAAACTATAACTGATTTTTTTTTAATGATTTTAATTACTTATTTAAATTTATTTATTTTTTTTCTGAATATTTTATATTTGAACCCACCGATGAAATGCCACATATTCATATATAAAAAAGAAAAAAAAAAAGAAAAAGAAGAGCAAAAGATACATTAAAAATCTTTTATTTAGTTTTGATTAAAATTAGATAAAGGTTCATTAATATAAGTTCTTGTAATATTTTTTTTTCTTTTTTTGCAGAGGGATCCAAATCGTGTTTATGTGATAATAATTTCTACATTCGTGGACGGTTCACCCCCAGAAGATGCTGCTTGGTTTTATAAATGGCTGAAAGAAAGTTCCGTGGATTTCCGTGTGCAAAAGGACTTTTTGGAAGGAATGAAATATGCCGTTTTCGGTCTGGGCAACTCCATCTACAAAGGAAATTACTGTGTTGTAAGTAGTTTAGGGTTTCGTGTACACCAACTTCCAGACGAAAGAATCTGTTTTATTATCAACTAGCAAGGCTAAATACGCAAGTTCATGTCCGAGTATGCAGTTAGCCCATTGAAATGTTTGTCTCCAAGTGTGCAGTTAGCCCATTGAAATGTTTGTCTCCAAGTGTGCAGTTAGCCCATTGAAATGTTTGTCTCCAAGTGTGCAGTTAGCCCATTGAAATGTTTGTCTCCAAGTGTGCAGTTAGCCCATTGAAATGTATGTCTCCAAGTGTGCAGTTAGCCCATTGAAATGTTTGTCTCCAAGTGTGCAGTTAGCCCATTGAAATGTATGTCTCCAAGTGTGCAGTTAGCCCATTGAAATGTATGTCTCCAAGTGTGCAGTTAGCCCATTGAAATGTTTGTCTCCAAGTGTGCAGTTAGCCCATTGAAATGTTTGTCTCCAAGTGTGCAGTTAACCCATTGAAATGTTTGTCTCCAAGTGTGCAGTTAGCCCATTGAAATGTTTGTCTCCAAGTGTGTAGTTAGCCCATTGAAATGTTTGTCTCCAAGTGTGCAGTTAGCCCATTGAAATGTATGTCTCCAAGTGTGCAGTTAGCCCATTGAAATGTTTGTCTCCAAGTGTGCAGTTAGCCCATTGAAATGTATGTCTCCAAGTGTGCAGTTAGTCCATTGAAATGTTTGTCTCCAAGTGTGCAGTTAGCCGATTGAAATGTATGTCTCCAAGTGTGCAGTTAGCCCATTGAAATGTTTGTCTCCAAGTGTGCAGTTAGCCCATTGAAATGTATGTCTCCAAGTGTGCAGTTAGCCCATTGAAATGTATGTCTCCAAGTGTGCAGTTAGCCCATTGAAATGTATGTCTCCAAGTGTGCAGTTAGCCCATTGAAATGTTTGTCTCCAAGTGTGCAGTTAGCCCATTGAAATGTATGTCTCCAAGTGTGCAGTTAGCCCATTGAAATGTTTGTCTCCAAGTGTGCAGTTAGCCGATTGAAATGTTTGTCTCCAAGTGTGCAGTTAGCCGATTGAAATGTTTGTCTCCAAGTGTGCAGTTAGCCCATTGAAATGTTTGTCTCCAAGTGTGCAGTTAGCCCATTGAAATGTTTGTCTCCAAGTGTGCAGTTAGCCCATTGAAATGTATGTCTCCAAGTGTGCAGTTAGCCCATTGAAATGTATGTCTCCAAGTGTGCAGTTAGCCCATTGAAATGTTTGTCTCCAAGTGTGCAGTTAGCCCATTGAAATGTTTGTCTCCAAGTGTGCAGTTAGCCCATTGAAATGTTTGTCTCCAAGTGTGCAGTTAGCCCATTGAAATGTTTGTCTCCAAGTGTGCAGTTAGCCCATTGAAATGTTTGTCTCCAAGTGTGCAGTTAGCCCATTGAAATGTTTGTCTCCAAGTGTGCAGTTAGCCCATTGAAATGTTTGTCTCCAAGTGTGCAGTTAGCCCATTGAAATGTTTGTCTCCAAGTTTGCAGTTAGCCCATTGAAATGTTTGTCTCCAAGTGTGCAGTTAGCCCATTGAAATGTATGTCTCCAAGTGTGCAGTTAGCCCATTGAAATGTATGTCTCCAAGTGTGCAGTTAGTCCATTGAAATGTTTGTCTCCAAGTGTGCAGTTAGCCGATTGAAATGTATGTCTCCAAGTGTGCAGTTAGCCCATTGAAATGTTTGTCTCCAAGTGTGCAGTTAGCCCATTGAAATGTATGTCTCCAAGTGTGCAGTTAGCCCATTGAAATGTATGTCTCCAAGTGTGCAGTTAGCCCATTGAAATGTATGTCTCCGAGTATGCAGTTAGCCCATTGAAATGTTTGTCTCCAAGTGTGCAGTTAGCCCATTGAAATGTATGTCTCCAAGTGTGCAGTTAGCCCATTGAAATGTTTGTCTCCAAGTGTGCAGTTAGCCCATTGAAATGTTTGTCTCCAAGTGTGCAGTTAGCCCATTGAAATGTATGTCTCCAAGTGTGCAGTTAGCCCATTGAAATGTATGTCTCCAAGTGTGCAGTTAGCCCATTGAAATGTATGTCTCCAAGTGTGCAGTTAGCCCATTGAAATGTTTGTCTCCAAGTGTGCAGTTAGCCCATTGAAATGTATGTCTCCAAGTGTGCAGTTAGCCCATTGAAATGTATGTCTCCAAGTGTGCAGTTAGCCCATTGAAATGTTTGTCTCCAAGTGTGCAGTTAGCCCATTGAAATGTTTGTCTCCAAGTGTGCAGTTAGCCCATTGAAATGTTTGTCTCCAAGTGTGCAGTTAGCCCATTGAAATGTTTGTCTCCAAGTGTGCAGTTAGCCGATTGAAATGTTTGTCTCCAAGTGTGCAGTTAGCCCATTGAAATGTTTGTCTCCAAGTGTGCAGTTAGCCGATTGAAATGTTTGTCTCCAAGTGTGCAGTTAGCCCATTGAAATGTTTGTCTCCAAGTGTGCAGTTAGCCCATTGAAATGTTTGTCTCCAAGTGTGCAGTTAGCCCATTGAAATGTTTGTCTCCAAGTGTGCAGTTAGCCCATTGAAATGTTTGTCTCCAAGTGTGCAGTTAGCCCATTGAAATGTTTGTCTCCAAGTGTGCAGTTAGCCGATTGAAATGTTTGTCTCCAAGTGTGCAGTTAGCCGATTGAAATGTTTGTCTCCAAGTGTGCAGTTAGCCGATTGAAATGTTTGTCTCCAAGTGTGCAGTTAGCCCATTGAAATGTATGTCTCCAAGTGTGCAGTTAGCCCATTGAAATGTATGTCTCCAAGTGTGCAGTTAGCCCATTGAAATGTATGTCTCCGAGTATGCAGTTAGCCCATTGAAATGTTTGTCTCCAAGTGTGCAGTTAGCCCATTGAAATGTATGTCTCCAAGTGTGCAGTTAGCCCATTGAAATGTTTGTCTCCAAGTGTGCAGTTAGCCCATTGAAATGTTTGTCTCCAAGTGTGCAGTTAGCCCATTGAAATGTATGTCTCCAAGTGTGCAGTTAGCCCATTGAAATATATGTCTCCAAGTGTGCAGTTAGCCCATTGAAATGTATGTCTCCAAGTGTGCAGTTAGCCCATTGAAATGTTTGTCTCCAAGTGTGCAGTTAGCCCATTGAAATGTATGTCTCCAAGTGTGCAGTTAGCCCATTGAAATGTATGTCTCCAAGTGTGCAGTTAGCCCATTGAAATGTATGTCTCCAAGTGTGCAGTTAGCCCATTGAAATGTTTGTCTCCAAGTGTGCAGTTAGCCCATTGAAATGTTTGTCTCCAAGTGTGCAGTTAGCCCATTGAAATGTTTGTCTCCAAGTGTGCAGTTAGCCCATTGAAATGTTTGTCTCCAAGTGTGCAGTTAGCCGATTGAAATGTTTGTCTCCAAGTGTGCAGTTAGCCCATTGAAATGTTTGTCTCCAAGTGTGCAGTTAGCCGATTGAAATGTTTGTCTCCAAGTGTGCAGTTAGCCCATTGAAATGTTTGTCTCCAAGTGTGCAGTTAGCCCATTGAAATGTTTGTCTCCAAGTGTGCAGTTAGCCGATTGAAATGTTTGTCTCCAAGTGTGCAGTTAGCCCATTGAAATGTTTGTCTCCAAGTGTGCAGTTAGCCCATTGAAATGTTTGTCTCCAAGTGTGCAGTTAGCCCATTGAAATGTTTGTCTCCAAGTGTGCAGTTAGCCCATTGAAATGTTTGTCTCTAAGTGTGCAGTTAGCCCATTGAAATGTTTGTCTCTAAGTGTGCAGTTAGCCCATTGAAATGTTTGTCTCCAAGTGTGCAGTTAGCCCATTGAAATGTTTGTCTCTAAGTGTGCAGTTAGCCCATTGAAATGTTTGTCTCCAAGTGTGCAGTTAGCCCATTGAAATGTTTGTCTCCAAGTGTGCAGTTAGCCCATTGAAATGTTTGTCTCCAAGTGTGCAGTTAGCTCACTAGGATATAGAAATAGCAATACACATGAAAAAATTTAAATTGTTTAAAATATCTCAATAATCACATATATAGAAAGAGCTTGATGATCTAAGAAAGAACCTTTTTAAATTTTAAAAATCTGACTAAAAATAAGGAAGTTATGACTATTTTTGTGCCTCGCACGATTGGATATTTTCCCCTCTTTAAGACCATGTGTTTCGTCACATTTTTTACACTAATTTTTCTGTAAAAATGTTATATCTTTGTTAAAACACAAGATTAAGCAATGAAATTTGCCATATAAGTCTGTTTTTGTACAAGGAATACAAATATGCGACTGAAAATCTCTAGAAATTAACGGTTTCCAAGTAATCTGCACTAAGTGCACATAAATATGCTGCAATACCTTAAAAAATACCATGTATTCATTAAAAAAAAAGTTGGAAAACTCAAAGTTGAATTGTAATACATTTTATGTACAAGAAACTAAAATCTAATACTAGGACTGTTTAAAAATGAATATATTGCAACATTTATTTGGCATTATTGTAGATTAACACCTGCTAAATCGCCCTCTTGCCTCCCCAAAATATGAGATTCTACCATTTCTTTTAGGCAATTACATGTGAACACCCTGAAAAACTTGACAGAAAGAAAAAAAACAAAAACAATTCTTTTAGAATTTAGAGTGGTGATTAGTTTTACATATAAATTTAATGTAAAATAATCCCCCATTTCAGGGCCATTCTAGCGTTTTAGGTCAGTTAATCATTTTTGTCTATGGGAGATAAATCCTGTGCGTTTTTTTTATGGCCGTCTGCTTTGTTTTCTGCTTTTTTTTTTTTTTTTAAGAAGATTATGTGTGGTTTTAATGGGCTTTTTGTAGGATTGGGGGCTTGCCACTTAGTGATAAGGTTAAGGAAAGGTTTTTTCTTTGGATGGAGGTTGCCATTCGGTGTTAGGGTTAAGGGAGTTTTTTAGGAGGTGGCTTGTCACTCAGATTTAAGGTTAATGGTACGACACGCTCAAGAGAAGGCATTTTTAGGAGGTGGGCTTGTCACTCAAACCTAGTGTTAGTAGTAGAGTAATTATGTATTTTATATCAAGCGTTAAAAAATATTTTTTAAATTGCACTAAAAGGCAAGAATGGCCAGGAAATGCGAAATCATTTTATATTAAATTTATATGCTAAACTGATCCCCCCACTCTAAATTCTAAATTATTTTTTGTTGTCTTGATTTTCTTTTTTCCGTCAAGACTTTTAGGGTTTTCACACGTAAAAAAGTAGAATCTTTTTAATTTTTTTTTTTTTTAATTGGCGACTAGAAAGTCATTACTACTAGAAGTTCAAAAGTTGAGTGAAATCCAGTATTTCTTGAAGTATTTTTATAAAAGAACCACAAACAGCATTACTATTTTAAGAACAAAAAGTATTTTTGTCTTTTTTTTTCAAAAGAAGTTCGTAAATGAATTTTACAAAGCTAACTATAAACTTTACAAAGTTAGTTTATAGCTTGCTGCTGCTGATTGATTGTTATATCAGCAATACTAGCAGCCATTATTGACTTTCGCTCAAAAAGGGACAATATTTTTTCAGATAAGGTACTTTAAATTTACTACTACCGAAAGACAAAGCAACATACAATTATAATTTTAATGCATAAAAAAGATAAAAGATTGATTTATTTACTAGTTGGGGTACGAAAAATAGATTTTAAAAAATGCTCGATACACGTCACGTTGAAAGTTTATTTTTAAGATTACAAAAAAAATAATGGATCAATTAATTCTGTACCTCGACAATAATTGAAATTAATATTTTTCCTGATTGTTTTCCAAATTTCATGACGAAATTCCCCGAAGACGAATGTTACAATATCTTTAAAAGAAGAGGGGAAGTGCCGATAATGGTGTTAACATTTTTGTGACTTTATTTTCTGAAAACTCTCAAAATATATAATGTAGATTATTATTTATTAATGCATGTGAAAGGATATTCATTTACAAAGAAAATGGTGGTATTTTGACGACTTAAAGTGATTTGTTTTTTTTAATATGACTATTTTAGGAGAACTGCCTTGAAATCTGTGATTATCCAAACTGTTTTATGGCGGGTGGGTATTGCTAATAGAAATTGGCTAGTTCATGTCTATGGCACAGTAAACCCAGATAGTTACAGGTAATGAATTTCAACCCTAATCACAGTTCAACAACACATTTCCTGTCGTCAGCTATTAGGTTTATACCATATACCTCTAACCCTAACCTTAACTAACCCTATAACCCCAACCCTAACCTACCTCAACCCCAACCCTAACTAGCCCTAACCACAACCCTAACCCTAACCTACCTCAACCCCAACCCTAACTAGCCCTAAACCGTAACCCCAACCCTAACTAGCCCTAACCCCAACCCTAAACCTTAACCCCAACCCTAACTAGCCCTAACCTTAACCCCAACCGTAAACCCTAAACCTTAACCCCAACCCTAACTAACCCTAAACCTTAACCCCAACCCTAACTAGCCCTAACCCCAACCTCTAACCTTAAATCCCAACCCTAACTAACCCATAACCCTAAACTCCAACCCTAACACCAAAACCCCAGCCTTAACCCATAACCTTAACTAACCCCAACCCTATACCCTAACCCCAACCCAGTGAGGGTGTAGAACATGCATTGCATTGAGAGAAATGATGTTTGAATGATACGATGGATGTGTAATGTGAGTCTTAAAGACAGGCTTGAAAGAATGGATGAAAGTTCTTGAGTTAGTAGATGTAGAACAGTTGAGGTAGCAGGCTTAGTTGGCAGGGGAAGGTAAAGGAAAACAGGGAAGGAAGGTATAAGGAGGGATTTGAAAGAAAAGGGGGATAAATAAAGACCTGGTCAGAGATAGGTTAGTTTGGAAGTCAATTTAAAAACAAAAAAACATTCAACACATGCAATTATCAAGCATTTGAGACTTCCGCTTTCTAGCGGAATTCCGTTTTTTTGTAAATCAGAAAAAATAAAATCCCGCTTTTTCTTTGAATTCAGAAAAGGAGTTTTTTGTTTTTTTTATGTAAGCGGACTGATTTCTGCCGAATCACTAGAGGTTTACGTTTTATTTTTTGTCATTTGGTTTGATTTAGAAGGGGGGGTTTTTGTATCATTAAATATGTTTATTATTTCACTTGTGTACTCTGAGACTTGTATGTTCATATCCTGTTTTAAAGATAAATCTCATATATCGATTTCTTTTTTGTCTGCATCCGAACCCTTTTTGCACAAAACCGGGGGGAGGGGGGGGTCTTTGCACGATCCTCTGTACATCCGTTACATAACACCTTTTTCCTTTTCCTTCCTCTTCTTTCAGGTGGCTAAAAACATTGACCAATGGCTGCACCAGTTGTCTGCAGGTAGAATTCTACCGGTTGGTCTCGGGGATGAAAACGTTGCCGAGAGTGTGCATGGGGGTAAATATAACAAAGAATAATAATGGTCAAGCGGTTTTTATTTTAAAATTGTTTCGCCTGTCATAAATACAGTAACAGAAATACAATTTTATTAGCAAATATTGCCGGATGTACGTGTTTTTTTTATCTTCGTTCTTGTATTTAATATGAATTTTCATGTAGAATTGAGTTTGATAATTGATGGTACTTACCGAGAAGACATACACTTACACACAGACAACTCTCCTTTATGTAGATTTTTCGAGGAATGAGGCGGCATTTCTTTCAAAGTTAGTATATAAAATGGCTGAAAAATCGACACCCCCTGACGAAACCTGCTCTAAATGAATTGCTTTTTTAATATTAGATGTTATTAACCCAGGGCAACGCTGATCAAGAATAAACCAACTTTGTGGCTGTTTGTTTCGTAGTTTTTGACTTTTAGCTAGACACATACACACACACACACACACAGACAACTGCCCTTAGATAATTATATATATATATATATATATATATATATTAGTATTTCATGTATCCACATAAAATTTTATGAGATATAATTTTTTTATGTATCAATTTTCAGTATTTACTTCAACAGTGCTCGATACGTAAGTAGAGCTAGGTAGTAAGCTATGAAAATATATTTATGGCAATTAAGCTACACAGAGGCTAACGATAAATAATTAAATAAACAAATAAGTAAAAATACAAAACTAAACAAAAACTTAACAAGTTAAAAATTAAAACCTAAAATAGAAATACAAGGAACCACGTTAAAATAAATTCACCCATTATATCGACACAGCAAAGGAAAAAGGATATAGGCAAATCTATAGAAAATAGAATAATAGAATAGGATATAGGAAGTAACACCAACAAGACCTTTGTTCGTGGGAAGGCCAACGATTGGCTGAGAGAACAACAAAGAATCTGATTGGTTAACTGGCTAGCTGTGTATATAAAAACACCCGGCAAAAATAACTATGCATTTTAGCCTGAAGATTCCCCCCCCCCCCCCCCCCCCCCGGGGATGTAACACGGGAGCCTCTGTGCAGCTTAATTGCCATAAATATATTTCCATATATATATATATATATATAAATAAAGATAGGGATAAAATGATCCAACGTAATGAAAAAGGAAAGCCAAAAACTATATCATTTATGTATTCATCAACGTTTCGTCTTTATTGTGAGACTTCCTCAGGATGAAGAAAAATGCAAAAAAAAATAATCATACAATCATCAATTTTTATCTGCCCGAAATACCAAGGTCTTATGTACGACATGAAAAGAAACTGGAATCTTAGGGAGATCTCCATCCTTCCAGTAATTATAGGAGCAACCGTAGTCATGAAAAATAATTTGATAAACTGAGTGGCGAATATACCCGGTGAACCAAGTGCAGGAGAGATACAAACAATTGAACTTGAAGGGACGGTTAGAATCTTAAAAAGATCTCTCAGCTGGAATGTCTGAAATAAAAAAAATTGTAGACAGGCAAAATTGGCTGTGTGTCATCAGCAGCAGTTAACAGTTTTTTTTTTGGGGGGGGCGGGGGTGAAGGGGATGGTTTGGTTGAATATGAGTTTATTATCTTTAGCCTTGAAACTCCGTTAACTGCTGCTGATAATACACAGCCAATTTTGCCTGTCTCAATTTTATGATTTCTTTTCACTCACAGTCTGGCCTGAGGCTCGCCGCCCTCGAGCAAATCAAATTTGATAATTCTATGATTATTTTTTCCGCATTTTTCTTCATCCTGAGGAAGTCTCACAATAAAGACGAAACGTTAATGAATACATAAATAGTATAGTTTTTGCTTTCCTTTTTCATTTTCCATATATATATATATAGTCTAAAGAAGCTTTGAGTCATTAAAAAAAAAAAAAAATTGTAAAATGCAGTTTAAATTCCCAGACAAAATAACTAAATCCAAGATATTGCAGACTTAACATTCGTTGGAAAATAAATAAGAAAAAATATAAGTAAAATAAACAAAAAAAAAAGGGGGGGGGGTTAATTATCTAAGAGTGAAACAAAAACAGGAGACCTTAAGCGTCTAATATTAACACGGGGATCATCAGCTGTTTACCATGTAACTGTTTCGGAGATTTAAAAACAGGACAGTTATAATATTCATGGCTCTCCAATGGTACTGATTATACGACCATTTCCCCAATAATCAAGTGTCGAAATAATTCAGCTTAAAATATCACTAATATATACATAAAAAAATATATAAAAAATAATAATAATGATAAAATAAAAATAATAATATATTACCCTTAAGACTACCGTATGATATAGTAATTTGCATATCAAATAACAATTATTATTACAGTAATAATAAAAAAAAATATATATATATATATATATAAGTAACCTCCATGGGCTCGTGATTTGCACATTTTTTTAGGAAATTTCAAATTATTTTAGTTGGACATACACACACAATATCGCAGATGTACATGGTTTTTGATCTTCATCGCTGGTGTTATCAGATCAGACTGTCTGAAGATACCGGCTTCCTGACCAAAAATTCACCAAACATTGATGTTATTGTTTTTTTTCCTTTCCCTTTGCAAAACTCAATCCTGTTCTGCAAAGCCAAAAACAAAAACATTTTTCTTCTTTGTTGTGAGAATAACACCCAACATGAAGACTAGTCCAAAAAATACAAAAGTATCCCTAAGATGAAGCCAATGTGTGTTTAGCGACGAAAATACCATTTAAAGTTTAAGTGCGTCAAACCAAAATAATTTCTATTTCAAACTTAAGCACAACAAAGAGACCGAAGGACAATACCGCTTAAGTTATAGTAGCTATCCCAAACCAACATTTTATTTTCATTAGTAGCTATCCCAAACCAACATTTTATTTTCATTAGTAGCTATCCCAAACCAACATTTTATTTTCATTAGTAGCTATCCCAAACCAACATTTTATTTTCATTAGTAGCTATCCCCAAACCAACATTTTATTTTCATTAGTAGCTATCCCCAAACCAACATTTTATTTTTATTAATAGCTATCCCCAAATCAACATTTTATTTTTATTAATAGCTATCCCCAAACAAACATTTTATTTTCATTAATAGCTATCCCAAACCAACATTTTATTTTTATTAATAGCTATCCCAAACCAACATTTTATTTTTTATTAATAGCTATCCCCAAACCAACATTTTATTTTTTATTAATAGCTATCCCCAATCCAACATTTTATTTTTATTAATAGCTATCCCCAAACCAACATTTTATTTTCATTAGTAGCTATCCCAAACCAACATTTTTTTGCACCTAAAGAAGGCCAGAGGTTACATCAGGGGAGAAAATTAGTCTTAATGTTTTCGTATTTTTTGTTGTTGTCTTTTTGCTATGTGCTATCTTCAGGTTTCTGTGATTCTATAATTTCCCTGGCTTTTGTGTCTTCATAGGATGGAGAGGGGGCATGAAAAGTAGATTGACGGACAATTCCTGTCTCTGATAATTATAGATTTATTTTTTTAATTTCTTTTCAGACTTAACATCTGATTTTAATGCTTGGCGTAAGAAATTCTGGAAGAGAGTTGCGCCAATTCTCAAGGGTGAGGATTTACCTGCGACATCTGGAAAATGCTGCAAAGACAATTGTGATAACAAAAACTGTCAGAAGGAGAAGTCACATGATCATAATTCTTCACTGGAGGTAATCTGATTTTGTACGTTATTAAATGTGATTTTGTACGTTATTAAATGTGATTTTGTACGTTATTAAATGTGATTTTGTACATTATTAAATCTGATTTTGTACGTTATTAAATGTGATTTTGTACATTATTTAATGTGATTTTGTACGTTATTAAATCTGATTTTGTACGTTATTAAATCTGATTTTGTACGTTATTAAATGTGATTTTGTACGTTATTAAATGTGATTTTGTACATTATTAAATGTGATTTTGTACATTATTAAATGTGATTTTGTACATTATTTAATGTGATTTTGTACGTTATTAAATGTGATTTTGTACATTATTAAATGTGATTTTGTACGTTATTAAATGTGATTTTGTACATTATTTAATGTGATTTTGTACGTTATTAAATGTGATTTTGTACATTATTAAATGTGATTTTGTACATTATTAAATGTGATTTTGTACGTTACTAAATCTGATTTTGTACGTTACTAAATCTGATTTTGTACATTATTAAATGTGATTTTGTACATTATTAAATGTGATTTTGTACGTTATTAAATGTGATTTTGTACATTATTAAATGTGATTTTGTACATTATTAAATCTGATTTTGTACATTATTAAATCTGATTTAGTACATTATTAAATGTGATTTTGTACATTATTAAATCTGATTTTGTACGTTACTAAATCTGATTTTGTACATTATTAAATGTGATTTTGTACATCATAAAATGTGATTTTGTACGTTATTAAATGTGATTTTGTACGTTATGAAATCTGATTTTGTACATTATTAAATCTGATTTTGTACATTACTAAATCTGATTTTGTACGTTATTAAATGTGATTTTGTACATTATTAAATGTGATTTTGTACATTATTAAATGTGATTTTGTACATTATTAAATGTGATTTTGTACGTTATTAAATGTGATTTTGTACGTTATTAAATGTGATTTTGTACATTATTAAATGTGATTTTGTACATTATTAAATGTGATTTTGTACGTTATTAAATGTGATTTTGTACGTTATTAAATGTGATTTTGTACGTTATTAAATGTGATTTTTTACGTTATTAAATGTGATTTTGTACGTTATTAAATGTGATTTTGTACATTATTAAATGTGATTTTGTACATTATTAAATCTGATTTTGTACATTATTAAATGTGATTTTGTACATTATTAAATCTGATTTTGTACGTTATTAAATCTGATTTTGTACGTTATTAAATCTGATTTTGTACGTTATGAAATGTAATATTTTACGTTATGAAATCTCATTTTGTTTGTTATGAAATGTGAGTTTGTACATTACTAGATGTCATTTTATACATTACTAACTGTCATTTTGTACATTACTAGATGTTATTTTGTACATTACTAGATGTTATTTTGTACATTACTAAATGTCATTTTGTACATTACTAGATGTCATTTTGTACATTACTAACTGTCATTTTGTACATTACTAGATGTCATTTTGTACATTACTAGATGTTATTTTGTACATTACTAACTGTCATTTTGTACATTACTAGATGTCATTTTGTACATTACTAGATGTCATTTTATACATTACTAACTGTCATTTTGTACATTACTAAATGTCATTTTGTACATTACTAAATGTGATTTTTTACATCACTAAATATCATTTTGTACATTATTGAATGTCATTTTGTACATCACTAACTTTGATTTTGTACATTTTTAAATGTGATTTTGTACATTATTAAATGTGATTTTGTACATTATTAAATGTGATTTTGAGTGTTACCAAAAAGTGATTTTGTACATTACCAAATGTGATTTTTGTGTAGTCCAAATTCTAATCGTTTTTTTTTTTCTTTTTTTTTTCTATTTTTCTCTCTTCCCAGACGTTTGAAGAGACGTCAAGTGAAGAAGAAACTGAAGAAACCGTTGAAGACATATTTAGTTCTAATGATGGATTGGTTGACCTTGAAGATTTGGGAAAAGTCATGAAGAAGGTCAAAACCCCAAAAGTAATTTTTTTTTTTTTTTTTAATTCACCCCCCCCCCTCCCTCCCAATGTTTTTCATGGACCTTTCATGATTAACTTGACATGAGTTTATCTTAATTACCTTTGATGTCTTTCAGTAGTTTTCTAAGCCATGGCCCAAAGGTTCAGCATTTGTGATGGTTGCTTTTTATACAATTTCTTCTTCAAAGCCTAAACCCAACTTTGCCCAAGTTGCATATTACTTAGCAGTACTGTGCTTTTGAAGTTAAGTGTAGATTTATCTATTTCCTATTCATCATGGAATTTCAACGTGTCCTGCTTGTATAATTTATAGGCAAGAATCAAGTTTTTCTTTTTTTTTCTTTTCCAGGCCAAACCATTGACCAATGGCTATTCAGTGCTGACCAATAAGCAGAAAGAAAAACTGGATGAACCTACGGCAATGATCACCCCTGTCTTCCGGAAATCTTTAGAGAAACAAGGTTATAACTTGATTGGGACACATTCAGGCGTGAAACTTTGCCGATGGACGAAGGTAAATGACATTATGTGGTCTTGTAAATTTGGATGCTGTCTTTTTAAGCTTCCTGTTGAGTTCTCGACCTTGTGTCATACATGCGGTAACCAAGTTGCCACCATGATGACAGAGACGTTAAAGTTCGCAAATTGTTATTCATACCTTGATTGCTGAGGTTTCTCCTTGGTATTTATCTACCTCCCACAACGGTAAAGGGTGACACAAGGTCAGGAAAGTGGGATTGAAAAGCCAGCGCCCAAGAGGAAGAAAAAAAAATACCCGGGCAGCCCCGTCGAGGTTATGGTTTTTTTTCTTTTTTCTTCTAGTAAGGAGTCACCACTTATCAAGGTCAAAAGCCACTCGAGGATAAGGGTTGAAGGAGAAGGATGGATTGTCAGTTTAATGATGAAGAATGTTGTGAGAGGATTGAAAATGATTAATAGAACGAACAAGGTTCGGTATTTATCTGTCTCCCACGGCGGTAAGATGTGACACAAGGCCAGGAAAGTAGGATTGAAAAGCCAGCGCGCTCGAGGAAGAAGAGCGCTCTGGCCGTCAAAAATTTCCATAATGAGCCGTTTTTGGTCCCCTGATTTATAAAATCGGGGTACTTATGTTTTGAGGCATGTCCGTCCGTCCGTCCGTCCGTCCGTCCGGATTTTTCTCCGCAACCATCCATTGAATTTCTCTGAAATTTTGCATGAAGTTGTAACTTTGGTCAGGTTAGAAGGTGACATTCTCCGATTTTTGAAAAACAATCTGGTTAGCCTCCCAGGGTGTCAAAAGACCCCGAAATGGCAAAAAATGACATTTTTTGCCCCATAACTTTTTATCCATCCATTCAATTTCTCTGAAACTTGGCCAAAATGTGGAGGCAATTGTTCCTAATAGAAAATAAGTATCGCTGACCTTGGAAAACATCTGGTTCACGCCCCCAGGGGATCAAAAAAACCCAAAATGGCAAAAAATGACTCTTTTCTCCCATAACGTTTGATCCATCCATTCAATTTTTCTGAAACTTGGCCAAAATGTAGAGGCAATTGTTCTGGATATAAAATAAGCATCCTTGACTTCAGAAACATTCTGGTTCGTGCCCCCAGGGGGTCAAAAATGCCCCAAATTGCCCAAATTTATTGCATTTTACACTCGCCACATCGACTCACATACAGAGGGGGACCACGCATGCACGACTTGTTTCCACTGCAAATCGACTGACCACCATGTAGAGGCAATTGTTCTGGATATAAAATAAGCATCCTTGACTTCAGAAAAATTCTGGTTCGCGCACCCAAGGGGTCAAAGGGGACTCAAAAATGCCCCAAATTGCCCAAATTTATTGCATTTTACACTCGTCACATCGAATCACATACAGAGGGGGACCACACACTTGCGGCTTGTTTGTTTTTTTTTCTTTCTGCTTTGTATACTGATTCATGCGTTTTTGGGGGGTTTTTTCCTCTTTTTTTTTTCCTCTTTTTTTTTTTAACTTCACCAATTCAGGGGATCTGAGGTGTCCACTTTTTAGCGGAATTCTGCTTTTTCTGAATTCAGAAAATACGGATTTCTGCTTAAATCGTTAAATGTAAGTTAGGGGGGTCAAATGTGAGTTCTTAGTCTTTTGATCGAAATTCGCTTTTTTTTTTCTTCCTTTTTTCTTTTTTTTTCCTTTTTTCTTTTTTTTTCCTTTTTTCTTTTTTTCTCTCTTTTTCCCCTTTTTTCTTTTTTTCTCTTTTTTTCCCTTTTTTCTTTTTTTCTTTTTTCTTTTTTTTCGTAAATAAGAAAAAGCTGATTTTTTAATCTTCTTACAGCAGTTTTGTCTGAAAATTGAAAATGCTAATTTAGCCGTGAAGCCCAAGACTTCAAGCAGGGGTGTTAGATGACTTTTGTTTTTTATCAAAGAATGACTTCCTGTTTCTTCCCCCTACCTACGTACACACTCAGTGTTTTTATCTTAATTTTGATTTGATTTTGTTTATGAAAAAAAGTTGTTTGTCCTCTCTCCCCACACACACGGGGAGGTCGTGCCCCCCAACCCAGGTTGGGACATTAATCTTGATTTCAGCTTTTTTTGTCATTGGCCACTCATGTCCCTGCTGTTGAATATGAATATTAGTGCGAACACTGGCGAAAAATAATTTTTTTTTTTTTCGTAATTTTTTATGGAAGGGGTAGACACTGTATGGCATTAATAGATCATTGTTTAACAGGGCACAAAAACTTTTTCAGAAAGAGGAGATATATATATATATTTGAATAAGTTTTTAAAATTGATTTTAATAATAATGGCGAGGTAGCCATAATTACCAAGGACGGAGACGCCTAAAGAAAAAAGAATAAATTATTCATTCCTTACTCTAGTAAAACGGTTAAAATATAAAAAAATGTGAATAGAGGAGTGCTCGCTCGAAGAATCACCTTAAGATTCTTAAAGCGGTCACCATCAATTTACAAAAACCGTCTCTGTGCAAGCAGTACACCCACAGTTTGGAACTGATGGGTACATAATTTTTTTTTTGTTTTTTACTCATTCGATAATCCATGTATTCACCACAATTTTAATTCGCTATTCAAACACCCTATTTTAGTCGACGAGATATCTTGAAAATGACGACTCGAAAGACGTCTCGATTTCACCACCATCTTTTCTTTTTTTCTTCCATTCACATTTTTTTAATATTTTAACCGTTTTACTAGAGTAAGGAATGAATAATTTATTATTTTTTCTTTCTCGCTTTAGTATTATAGGCCTCTCCGTCCTTGGTAATTATGGCTACCTCGCCATTATTATTAAAATCAATATATATATATATATATTGTTTTAACAGGGCGCACAAACTTTTTCCATAGTTGATTAAATGAATCTAATACAAGATTTTTTTTTTCTCTTCTTTAAATCCCAGTCAATGTTGCGTGGCCGAGGCGGTTGTTATAAACATACCTTTTACGGCATCGAAAGTCACAGGTGCATGGAGACAACTCCGAGTTTAGCGTGTGCAAACAAATGCGTCTTTTGCTGGAGGTGAGTATTTAAACAGATTCTCCTTTAATACTTGTGTGACAATGTTGAAAGAACTTAACCCTGAAAACCAAAATACAACACTAATATGAATTAGAAGTGTTACTATGAATGTCGACGATCAGAGTATATGAATTAGAAGTGTTACTATGAATGTCGACGATCAGAGTATATGAATTAGAAGTGAGCCTAGAAGGTCGACGATCAGAGTATCACGCGAGTAGGAATTAACAGAGAAAGACATGGATATTTTCATTAAACCAAAAACAACACTAATATGAATTAGAAGGTCGACGATCAGAGTATCACGCGAGTAGGAATTAACAGAGAAAGACATGGATATTTTCATTAAACCAAAAACAACACTAATATGAATTAGAAGGTCGACGATCAGAGTATCACGCGAGTAGGAATTAACAGAGAAAGACATGGATATTTTCATTAAACCAAAAACTGATAAAAGCAGATAATGGGTCTAGGACGGTCAGCACTAGATGTCACTGTGGTTGCCGAAATAACGGGCAATATAGAAAACAGGTGGCCGGGGTGAAATTAAGATTTGATAACGAACACAAGGATTGTGGAGACAGGCACCATGTCTGACTTGGTTGGAAAGAATGTCATTTTTCCGCTCCAAGTCGTGGCTGTACACAGAACAGGTGTGATTTGAACCGATAACGGCCAACCGTTTCGGTGGATGTAAGTTAAGAGGACTTACGGCCGTTGGTGGGATTACATTTTCTTGGTTATCTGTGAATGAGTCGATGAGACGGACCTCCCCCACCCTCTCCTCTTACCAGTGAGCGGTGAGGGATGGAAGGGCAGATCGAAAATCCCAAATATGAAAGAGAAAACGAAAATGAGGAAACATTTTTTTTCCATTTGTTCTCTGACTAAATTCTGTGAGGAGAGGGGTTAGGTTTAGGGGTTATAATATAAGATGAAGCGTCACAGGCTTCGGAGACTCCATTTTGCTCGTCCACTGAATTCATGTCACTCTGAGACGTTCCTCCTCCCGAATCTCCCGAAGGACTAATTAAGTTTTTTTGAAAAACATTGAAAAAAAAAACATTGAAAAAAAGTTAAAAAAACAAAAATATTTGCTTGACAAATCAAACAATCATCTTTTGAAACTTTTCGGTGCACAAACAAAAAAACGTTTTATTTAAAAACATTTGATTAACAATGGTTCCTTTGACAAAAAAAATGAATAAATAAACATCTAATTACTAACAGTTGTTTAGCTATGGTTTGTTTGTTCTTTATTTTAAGAGCGTCGATCTAAAAACACAGAGCTAAGAGTTAGAAATTATTTGTGTGTAAAAATAATGTTGAAAACGGTATTTTCCACGTGAAGTTAGAATAGTGGAAAATTCTATCAGAAGTCAAGTTAAAGTTAGGACCGTGTTAGGTTTTGCGTTTTGGTAATAACACATAGCTGATAAGCTGATCAAATCTTTCTCTATTTTCTTTACCAAATAATTCTTCTTCTAAAAAAACCCAACATAACGAGTTGAAGATTTTATTTTTATTTCAAATGACCCTTCGCTTCGCAGTGGTACTAAGTTGCTGACTCAACCCGAATAATTGCTCACTGATCTATCAAACACAGCGTGGGAGTGTGGTAATATCTGGACCAGGCCTTTTGGCATCTGCGGCCTTCATCAGAGCGGCAACTTTTCTCGAGCAGTACCAGGTGACCAACCAAACTCAGGAATGGCCAAATTGGTGATGTCACCCGACCTGCGAGCGATAGAGGCCTCACTCCTATATGAAAAAAAACTTTACGCAATGTTTGAGACAAATTTGACACTTTTTGGAAAGGAAAGAAAAACGTCATATCCTGGCCAATAATTGACGTATTCTGGAAATTCAAAGTGCATCTCTGAAAGGATCATTTACTGAATATAGCTCACTCGAAAAAAAACCACCTGAACCTGGAGCACACAGCCTTCACGGTGTCCTTCGAGAGACGCCTGAACGCCAGTTTGATCATCACAAAAATGCACCAAACATTGATGCTATTATTTTTTTTCCTTTCCCTTTGCAAAACTCAATCATGTTCTGCAAAGCCAAAAACAAAAACATTTTTCTAATGCAAAACCACCAAACACCATGAATAAATATTTGAAGGTATAAAAAAAAATTGAAACATAAAAACTTTTACCAAAACGACCGTATTCGGCATTAAATAACCTGAAAAGTGTTGATATGCCGTAAATCAAACCAACCAAACGACGCATAATATTACATAGGGTTGTAATTCAACGACTTCGAGGGCCATATGTCGGGACTGATAAAGTCGTGCAAGTTTTCAGACAACCACTTCTGGGTTTTCCTGCTGCTGCAACCCCCTCTCCGTCCAGCGTTTTACAACTCAAGACTAATGTTTTTAAACCAATAATTTTATTTAAATTCTTTTCATATAAGTCACGAACAGTTTACTTATTTTCATCGAACCTGATCTATCGAAACATGTAATCATCTAGGAAATAAGCTGATAGCACTAACATATTTACTCATCTAAAAAGTGTGTTTCTTCAGATTACATACGTAATACTACATTGATTTTAACCGGCAGCACTTTTCATGACTGTCTCTAACTTTGCCCTCGATTTAAATATTTGACGATTATACAATATCTTTTTCCTTTTAGGTTTATTTTCCTTTTATTCCTTTTCGAAATGAAATTATCATTAAAGTGTAGTATACTATACTTTATCTTGTCTGTCCTCGGTCAGTGAAGGAGAACCCCTTCCACACTGAATTGAGCCTGAATTTCTTTTCATGGGAATGGGAGCCACATGAATTGACTTTCGTTGCAAATTGCAGTTTAAATGAACTTTGTCTTCATCATCTGCTGGACTTTGTGCGGACTGAGACTAGCCTCCTGTTGTTCTGTGTGCAACTGATCCTGGCAGAAGTTCTTGTCTTCGAACAACCAGAGCATCCTCGGCTCGACTGGTTGGGGTAGGGTTAGGGTTAGTTTCTTGGCTTTCATCGAGTGGTTCTCTTCGTCCTTGGCACTGAGTAGTTGGCCTTTACGACTCTAGTAGTGGAAATCTGCGTTCAGTGCTTTTTTCATAGTTGCCATTTTGATGCCCATCTGTCTTGCCAAGGTCCGTCCGCATTGCCTTGCCTGGATCTTGCCACACTTTTTTTTGCAGTCGGAACACCTGCTATGATCCTTCCTGCTAACGACTGTGTAAGCTGATGATCATCTTCACGGTCGCACTACAACAATGTATATATCAACAAAGTTACAAGAAAATATAGTCACTTATGGCGGACCCCGTATACATCAAGATATCAAGAAGACGAGGTTTACAGTATCTCAGTGTTAGGATAACTAACGAAAACGCAATTATGTCCCTTGGACCATTTCAGAGTTATCGCCCCTTGTCGAGTGGCTTGCCGGAGTGAAAAGTAAACATTGACACGGATCAGACTGTCTCATATTTCATCTCGCGTTACAGCGGCTAAATAACTCATTTCATTCTAAATTCACTTTTAATAAATCTGTTAAACCTTTCTGTTGAAAAGTCATCCATTTTGTTTTACGAGTTATTAATTATTATAACCTAAATTACATGGTTTACAACACTCAGCATGATTTAAAACCAAATAAAATAAAAAAAATTTTATCGCTAAATTTTCAAAATGTATCTTTCTTTTTCACACGTCTCATAATATGAGTTTCTCGCAATCTCTCTTACCAGACATCACACAAATCCTGTCGGCACGGAATGGCGTTGGCTGATGGATGGCGCGGACTTTGTTTTGAAAGGTGCATTGGATGGTCATCGGAAAATGATTAAACAGTTTAGAGGTTTGTTGTTATTTTCTATCGTTGTTTCTTTAACATGGGTTACACGTTGGCCATGGCGGCACAAAGTTATCTTCATCTTCAGCAGCATCCATTTTTGGTATTTAAGGTGCTGCGAGTGTCCTGGACTCCAGGGTAGGCAACGTCTCATGCCTTCTCTCCATGCAATCCGATCCGTAGGGTTCATACCAATCGTGTTGTAAGCAGTCAAGTCACTTTATATGCACTCAAAACAGGTCTTCTATGCACACTTGTGTCTCGGGTATTCTCTTCATCATCATCCTCCACCACATCCTTATCCACATCCTCCTCCTCCTCATCATCATCCTCCACCACATCCTTATCCACATCCTCCTCCTCCTCATCATCATCCTCCACCACATCCTTATCCACATCCTCCTCCTCCTCATCATCATCCTCCACCTCATCATCGTCCTCCTCATCTTCCTCCACCTCCTCAGCAGCATCATCATCCTCCTCATCTTCCTCCTCATCATCCTCCATCTCCTCAGCTTCACCATCATCCTCCTGATCATCCTCCACCTCCTCAGCATCATCATCCTCCTCAGCATCTTCCTGATCCTCCTCATCTTCCTCCACCTCATCTTCCTCCACATCATCTTCCTCCTCATCATCATCCACCTCAGCATCATCCTCATCTTCCTCCTCCTCATCATCCTCCACCTCCTCATCATCATCATCCTCATCTCCTCTGGTGATACCAGATCAGGCTGCCCTGTGGCTCCCTGAGACGAAATTCACCTACATTGACGTTTTTTTTTATTTTATTTTTTTTTTTTTGTAAAACTTAATTATGTTCTACAAAACCAAAAACAAAAACAACAGCCCCTCTCCCTTTCTCCCTCCCCTTTTTTATTTTATTTTTAGAACTTGAAGCATAAAAACTTTTACTATAATGACCAGATTCGGCATTAAATAACCCAAAAAGGGTTGATATGCCGTAAAACAAAACTACCATACCACCTCATCTCCTGTCTTCCAGTTTTGGTATTTAAAGTGCTGCGATTGTCCCGGACTCTGGAGTGGACAACATTATTCTCCATGTGGTCCGATCCAAAGTCATGTTGCAAGCCATGTCTTCCGTGCACCCCCGTGCCTCCATGCGTGTTATAGAGTTGATGCATGAAACTGTATCGTTTACATCGATATATCGATGTGCCATTGCTTGAGGTCATCTTTGACTGAGTCGTTCCAAGTCTTTCTCGGGTTGATTTTTTCTTCGCTTACCCTCAATTAGGATGTGTGAACATCTGTTTATCCAATCAGAGTTTCGTTCAACATGTCCATACCATCGTAGGCCGTTGCAACGCAGAGCTGACTCCAGTCTGGACGGGTTCAGCCTCAGCAGAAGGCAGTCATAACTAATTCTATCGGCAAGATGCATATCGCAAATCCGCCGAACCGTAGCCATGTTTAACCATCTGCATATCGCAGAAAGACCGAATTGGTAGGCGCCCAGCATTCGCTCGCATATAACGTTGCACGACGGACATTTACGCTGCTGTAAACTCGACCCCAGAGTAACAAGTGAAAGTGAACGACAGGTTAAGATGGGAAGAAGTTCATGAGACTTGCTCCAAGCAATCCGTACGTAGAAGTGAAAGTTGAAAAAAAAAAAACGCTTGTAGAGAATTCCGACCATTAAATAAAAATGTTTGTTTGTAGTCTATTAAAAAGCTTAACAAGTTAAAACAATAATAACAAGCCACGCATGCGTGGTCCCCCCCTGTATGTGACTCGATGTGGCGAGTGTAAAATGCAATAAATTTGGGCAATTTGGGGCATTTTTACCCCCATTGTACCCCCCTGGGGGCGCGAACCAGAATTTTTCTGAGGTCAAGGATGCTCATTTTATATCCAGAACAATTGCCTCTACATTTTGGTCAAGTTTCAGAAAAATTGAATGGATGGATCAAATTTTATGGGCGAAAAGGATCATTTTTTGCCATTTTGGAGGCTTTTGACCCCCTGAGGGCGTGAATCAGATTTTTTCCAAGGTCAGCGATACTTATTTTCTATTAGGAACAATTGCCTCCATATTTTGGCCAAGTTTCAGAGAAATTGGATGGATGAAAAGTTATGGGGCAAAAAATGTAATTTTTTGCCATTTCGGGGCCTTTTGATCCCCTGGGGCAGGGGGGGGGGGGAGGCTAACCAGATTTTTTTTCAAAAATCGGAGAATGTCACTTTCTAACCAAAGTTACAACTTCATGCAAAATTTCAGAGTAATTCAATGGATGGTTGCGGAGAAAAATACGGACGGACGGACGGAAATGCCTCAAAACATAGGTCCCCCGATTTATAAAATCGGGGGACCAATAATAAGTTAAAACAATCCGAGGTAATCTTGCAGTATACTTAACAGCTAAGAAATATAAATAAAGTTGAAAGAACTTGCTAAAAGAAAGAAAAAAAAATTTTTTTATGGTGGCTTTCAAATCGTAGGCTGCATAAGCTATTTCTGGGATCGACTCTAGATTCTTCATCAAAATACTGAAAACCTCCAATTTCATTTAATTTATTTATTTTTTGTTAATTTTTGTTTTTTCTCCCTGTCTCAGGTGTTCCCGGAGTGATTGCTGAGAAATTCAACGAGGGAATGTCTCCCAAACACTGCGCATTATCGTTGGTCGGAGAACCGATTATGTATCCTGAAATCAACAAATTTATCAGCTTGCTTCACGATAAAGAAATTTCAACATTTCTCGTGACAAATGCGCAATTTCCTGACGCCATTCAGTAAGTTTGTTTGAGAATTCTGTCATTACGTTGCAAAACGAGGCCCGGTGTTTGAATAGAAAAATTTTGAGTGACACCTAAGGGTCAGAGGTTACCCCAGAATGAAATTCAATGAAACCATGTGACTTCTGGATGGAGATTTTATTTCTCTTTTCTGTCAAATGCTTCAAGGAGAGAAGATGCATCCAGGGCACTGTACCCAATGGGGGGGGGGGGGTCGTAATGTAACTAGCGAGACAAGTTATCCGACTATCTGTCTGTCTCTCTCTTTTTCTCTCTCTCTCACGTACGCAAGTAACCCGTCTCTGATTCTTTTCTGTGACTGTCCTTCATTCCTTAAAAATAGTAAGAAAATGTCCCAAAAATTCATAATGATCGGTTTATTAGTTTTGTACCCTAACCCTCTGCGCTCGCCAGACGATGTGATGACGCCACCTGTCTGACTGTCCCCGAGATCGATCTGTCACTGGGCGTTGATCTGTTGAATTTGTTGTCTGGATGACGGCCGCTGATTTCGAGGGTTCTCGTCTAGTTACTAACACACTTCCCACGTCGTGACTGTTTATAACAGCGAGCAATCATAGGGCGGACAGTAACCGGTTATCTCTGCAGAAGGAAAGGACATTCAAGCAGAACAAGAAAGAAAATGAATAATGACATTCAACTCGGTCTGCGTTTTTGCTTAGGAAAAATAATTATTCAACGAAGAAATTACGATATCAATTTACACTCGGTTGGTTACAAAATAAGTCCGTCCAGTACTCAAAAAGTTCACTCTGTGTATAAAACAAGTAAAACAAAAATAGGAAGAGTCTAAGTTACACTTCCTTAATCTTTCTGTTTTTTATCATTTTAATTCAGTTTATCTAAAGAGATCAAGGGGCCCCTTCTTGAGGCTAACACTTGACCATCAACAATCTTACAAAGTCAAACACACATTAATAGACTGTCAAGATCTGCAGCAAACCCGAAACAAGTATTACGACTCCCAAAATTTAAAAGTCTTGTTTGAAAACATAAATGTGACGAAAATTTTAGACTTTATTAAGGAAGTTGGACTGTTCCAAAAAATCTGATTGCAAGTTCTTCATTTCACTTTTCATTATCTCTCAAGACAATGAAATAATTGAATTATATTTGACAACTATATTCGGCATTACATAACCCATAGTTGGTTGCTATGCCATAAACCAAACCAAACCTAACACTTGATTTCCCTATGAGTAAAATTTATATCCGAGGGCTCTCTTAAGGATAGATGTTGTTCCTTTTAGGGCTGCTATCTGTACTTCCCTACAATTTGGTCTACCGTGGATTGTGTCTAAGTATTTACTTAGATTTATTTTCACTAAACTAGTTGCCCCCAATACAACCGGTATGATGTTTATTTACTCGAGGGGGCCATGTTATTTTTAAGTCATTTTTGAGATCTTGGTATTTGGTTATTTTTTCCCCTTTCCGCTCTATTGAGGCCATAGTCGTTTGGGATGGTTACATCAATGATGAGAGCAGTTTTTTCTGGTTTGTTCCAGATGACAATATCTGGTTTGATGGCCTTGTCTTTTATGTATCTGCCCGCCCGTATGTCTTTATCATAGAACACTGTCACTTTTCCATTCGATGTTATGGGTGAGGGTTCATGTTCCCAGATGTTCAGTGATCTTTCAAGCTGCATCTCTCCGCAGATCTTCCAATGTAGGTATTTACATACTTTGTTGTGGCGGGCAGTGTGATGACCATCAGCCAAAAGGATCTTGAATCCAGACATTAGGTGGCTTGGACTTTCAATGGCAGAGTGGCAGAACCTGCACTGGTCAGTTTTTTGTAGACCAGCCATTTTCTTAAATCCATTCGTAAGTAGACCTTGGTCTTGTGCTGCTATTAGTATCCGTTCCTCATCGAACGGGAAGTTGCTACACTTGAGCCATTGTAGTGAAGCCTCCTTTTCTCTGTGGGAGTGACAATATGACTGTTGATTTGTCGTGAAAAGAATTTCTCTAAGTCGGACAGGCACGCGTTATTTCTTTACGACGGGCGAGGGCGATGGTGGGGGGCAGAATTTCTTTCATGCATACCTGTTCGCGGTTCTGTCCACCTCTCCTTCTCTCTGCTTCTACTCTACTGACTGACTGACTGACTCTGCTTACTAACTCACTCTCTCTGACGTGCGCAAAATCTTATCCTGTTTTATTGAAAAGCCCGTGGCTGGTATCTCTCTCTCCCATCACCTCTTTTCTCTCTCTCACCATAGCTCACCCACGACGCGCTAAGACGATCTTTAGTTCCCTTTGTCTTGTTACAACTAATTAAATCCTTCTAACTCCATTTATTGGAGAGGGTTTGTGTTTTAGACTTATCCTCGAAAAATCATAACAAAATAAAACGAAAGGACAAAAATTCATTTGTTGTTCTCAACAGCTGGACAATCTCCCCGGGCCCTTATATTAAATTGGGCATGATGGTTTTTGCAGACTCATAGGCGCCTTGCCTTGAGGCACTGATAATTCAAATATTAAGCAAAATTCACACTAGTTTCATACCCACGCTCCATTTCGTAGGGCTCTCTCTACATGCATACTAGTACACTATCGGATTCTTCCTGACTCTCGTGGGGCCGGCGGATACTTGTCACAGTTTAGGAGTGAATCCTGTACATACAAATATATAAACATACCTATCTTTATGAATTTTGGAACATAACTGCTAGGTGTAAGGCTGGGTAATATGGGCTGTATTTAGTTTAATTTGGTTTCATGCAAAAGGGGGCAAAGAGAGGATGAAAGCCCTTCGTGGAAATTCATCTACCTCCGATTTTTATCGAAACTTTAACAATAGACATCGATAATAAATATTCCCCAAATTTCAGTTTCTTTAAAGTGTTTTATAGGAATTTTAGGAGCCATATAATGGGCACAACCTCTCATCTAAAATTTCAAATATTTCAGATTTGCATTAAATTTTATCCATAGTCATTAAGCAAGATTCCTTGAATTTCAATTTCTTAAGGTCCATTAGCCTTATATTTTAAACATTTTCTGAAAGCAAAATCATGTAATGGATTTTGATCAAAATTAGAATAAGAATTCCAGACATAAGGTTTAGTATCATTATATCTTGATTTTAATCTTCTTAAGGGGACATTAAAGTGGTACAAACTGTTCTGTTTGGAGTATCTTACCTGTCCTGAGACAGGTATTCTAATATATATATATATATATATATATATATATATATATATAGTACATGTATTGTATTAGTTTCTGTAGATGTAAATCCGTTGAAACGCAAGTGTTTACAAAAAGTGCTCAATAACAAGTAGAGCTGTTCTTAAGTATAAATTGTTATTTATACAAACATTATTGGTTACATATGTGCATACATGTTTCGGTTGTACTCTTCACAGAGAGTCAACCTCTTCAGACCAAAGAAGACAGAGAAGCCTATAATATATATATATATATATATATATATATATATAATGGAAATTGAAAAAGGAAAACCAAAAGAATATTATTTAAGTATTCATCAACGTTTCTTTTAGTTTTTCTTTTTCAATTTCGATTATGTCGGAACATTTTCTCCCTTTCCTGATCATATATATATATATATATATATATATATATATATATATATATTATTTAAATTCCAATGACCAAAATTCAGTCTTTACTCATATCATTTACTTTTTGCAATTGGCAGAATTGACGATGGTCTTGCGATTGTTTTGCAACGTGCTACAATTAAACGCAATTACACGCTGCTCTTCAGAAACCGCAATAAAGAACATTTATAAAGATGTTATATTGTGTAGACATCTCAATTGTTTACTCAAAGCAATTTTTTATTACTTATTTTTTGTTGTGATTTTCAGGACCTTAGTACCGGTGACCCAATTGTATGTGAGTGTGGACGCTAGCGACAAGGATAGCTTAAAAAAAATTGACCGTCCACTTTTCCGAGATTTTTGGCAGCGATTTTTATCCAGCCTTGAGGCATTGAGCACAAAGCAGCAACGGACTGTGTACAGGTTGACGCTGGTCAAGGGCTGGAACACTGACGAGATTGAAGCCTACGCAAAACTTGTCGACCATGGCAAACCTGATTTTATCGAAGTTAAGGTAAGGCTGATTATTTACATCTTACACACCATCATTTTGTTTAATGTCAGGAAGAAGATTTAAGAATTTGAATCCTTCAGGAATCATTTTAATTTTTTTTTTTTTAATGGAAATCGCTCCAGACAAGGCATGAAGCCACTTGATGTAAAGAGCTAACAAGAACAAATATGATTATCGCAAAAACAGGAGATGCCTATTGACCTTAGTTTTGAAAAGACCAAGGGTATAGGCAGGAGAAAAACGGTCAGCAGGAAGAGAGTTCCATAAGCCTGCGGTTCTTGGAAAGAAGCTACTGGAATAGGAAGCTGTATTACAATGAGGTATCAAAACAGCGAATTGATGAAGACCACTAGACCAACGAGTCAAACGAGCTGGAACAAAAGAAGCAGGGAATAGATCACATAATTCTGAAGAACACATGTCATAATAGTATTTATAGAAAAGACTGAGACTAGCAGCATCACGTCTGTGAGAGAAAGAGAAGAAAGAGAGAGAAAGAGAAGAAAGAGAGAGAGGGTGTAGAGAAGAAGAAAGGGTGGGGCCAATCAAATTACAGATACATTTCTGCACCTTATCAAGAACCCTCAAATGAGACAGATATTCACCAGCCTAAATATGACAACACATCTGTTCGCCAAGCTCATTTCATGCAGACTTTTCGTCCGTGCTCTCCCATCTTTCGTCCGATTTCACTTACGTAAGGTCATCGATCTCATGCAAAGCAATGTAAAAAGATTTTTGATGGAAATAGCTCCAGACAAGGTATGAAGCCACTTGATGTAAGGAGCTAACAAGAACAAATATGATTATCGCAAAGACAGGAGATGCCTATTGACCTTAGTCTTGAAAAGACCAAGGCTATAGGTAGGAGGAAAACAGTCAGCAGGAAGAGAGTTCCACAAGCCTGCAATTCTTGGAAAGAAGCTACTGCAATAGGAAGCTGTATTACAATGAGGTATCAAAACAGCGAATTGATGGAGACCACTAGACCACCAAGTCAAACGAGCTGGAATAAAGGAAGCAGGGAATAGATCAAACAATTCTGAAGAACACATGCCATAATAGTATTTATAGAAAGGACTGAGACTAGCAACATCACGTCTGTGAGAGAGAGGGGGCAGAGAAGAAAGAAAGGGTGGGGCCAATCAAATTACAGATACGTTTCTGCACCTTATCAAGAACCCTCAAATGGGACAGAGATTCACCAGCCCAAATATGACAACAGTACTCCATACGTCGTCTGATTGTAGATTTGTAGAGATAGAGAATAGGCTTAGGTGTGAGAAAGTGTTTGGCGCAATAGAGAGAACCGACTTTACGAGAAACAGAATAAGCAATGGATCTAACGTATGAACTTCAAGAAAAATTTGATGAGAGAGAAAGACCAAGAAGTTTCAGAGTCGATTTCTCCTCAAGAGCAGAACCATCCATGAGAATCTCAGGATTTATATGAATTTAATTTCTATTGATGTAATCATCATCATCATCATCATCATCATCATATTCGGCTTAACGTCCGTTTTATATGCTGGCATATGTTGGACAGCTTTTAGAAATTGACTTCTAAACTAACCTATCTCTGTCCAGGTCTTTATTTATCCCTCTTTCTCTCAAATCCATCCTTATCACCCCCCCCCCAATGTTTTCCGTGGACTTCTCCGTGAACTGAACCTGTTACCTCAACTGTTCTATATCTACTAACCCAAGAACTCTTATCCATTCTTTCAACGTGACCAAACCATCGAAGTCTCCTGTTCTACACACGTCGCCCTATGCTGTTCACATTTAATCTTTCTCTGAGGTCATCAGATCTAAGCCTGTCTTTAAGACTCACATTACACATCCATCGTATCATTCGCATATCATTTCTCTCCACGCAATGCATGTCACCAACCTGCTCCGGCCAGATTTCGTTGAAATACATCACACTGTTTACACATGTCTGATAGATTCTTCATTTGGTCGACAGTGGTAACACCTCGCCTTGTTAGTAATATCCATCCGCTCCTAACTCTTGCCATCAAAGTAGCACCTGCTCCACCCTGTGCTCCAATGGTATCACCAAGGTAACAAAACTTTCCAACGATCTCAATAACTAATTTTTTATTTTTTATTTTATTATTTATTTTTTTAAATATTTTATTTTTTATTTTATTTATTTTTTTTTTACTTTTTAATTTTATTATTTATTTATTTAAAAAAAATTTTTTTTTAGTTTTAAATTTTATTATTTTTAAATTTTATTATTTATTTTTTATTTTATTTATTTTTTTAAATTTTTAAAAAAAATTTTATTTGTTTTATTTATTCTATTTTTATTTTATTTATTTATTTAACTTTTTTTAATTTTTTATTTTATTTATTTATTTTTTAAAATTTTAATTTAATTTATTTATTTTATTTTTTATTTAAAAATTTTTTTTTTTTTAAATTTTTAATTTAATTTACTTTTTTATTTATTTATTTTATTATATACTTTCTCCACATCTGAGTTCTCATCCGTACCCGCAATTCCATTGCACTCGTCTACCCAATGCTTACAAGCGCCACAAACAATTGAGGTGCGTCCACCTCCCTTTCCACAAACAAAGCAGGGGGACCTTTCCTCTTTTTGGAAGCTTTTCAACCCTAACCCTAACGCTTACCTTAACCCTAACCCATTGATACATACATCATCACACTGCGTACACATGCTTGATGATCTTTATGATTAAGTTATGGACGCGTAATCATCATCATCATACTCATCGTCGTCGTCATCATCATCATCATCATCATAATATTAGGTTTAATGTCCTGCTAGTCTATATATAAAGATCTCCCTATACTGTCCAGATTTAATCTTCCTCCGAGTTCATCAGATCTTTCTTTAAGACTCACATTACACATCCATCGTATCATTCTCATATCATTTCTCTCCATGCAACGCATGTCTTCAACCCTCACTTGACAGGTTTCACTTCCATACATCATCACACTGCCTGATAATCGACTATAGCTCGGTACATATGACGGACCCTGTACATTTAATTTCCTGCATCTGTAAACGCTTTTTCATTGTTTTCTTATTATTTCTCAGGGTGTGACGTATTGTGGGGAGTCGAAAGCTTCTACGCTGACCATGAAGAATGTCCCATGGCATGAAGAAGTGGCTGGCTTTGTTGAACAGTTGGCCGATTACCTGCCTGGCTATGAGATCGCCTGTGAACATGAGCATTCCAACTGTCTGCTAATTGCCAACAAAAAAGTAAGTGATGCCTAGTTTCTTCCTGTCGCTTAGAACTGATTATAACTTAGCACTTTTATCCGTTGCGCAACGTACCTTTACTTGAATAAATGGTTTTGTTCAAAATTCCGTACAGATTCCCGAGTTTGACATGACACACCTGATGCAGATCGGAGGTTACATCGGTCGAAACGTTGTGAGAATAACATCCAAGATGAGAACAGTAGTCCGAATAATACAAATTATCAATCCTCATCTCAAAATTACCCCTAAACAAGATCGGAGGTTACATCGGCCGAAACGTTGTGAGAATAACATCCAAGATGAGAACAGTAGTCCGAATAATACAAATTATCAATCCTCATCTCAAAATTACCCCTAAACAAGATCGGAGGTTACATCGGCCGAAACGTTGTGAGAATAACATCCAAGATGAGAACAGTAGTCCGAATAATACAAATTATCAATCCTCATCTCAAAATTGCCCCTAAACAAGATCGGAGGTTACATCGGCCGAAACGTTGTGAGAATAACATCCAAGATGAGAACAGTAGTCAGAATGATACAAATAATACAAATTATCAATCCTCATCTCAAAATTACCCCTAAACAAGGTCGGAGGTTACATCGGCCGAAACGTTGTGAGAATAACATCCAAGATGAGAACAGTAGTCCGAATAATGCAAATAATACAAATTATCAATCCTCATCTCAAAATTACTCCTAAACAAGATCGGAGGTTACATCGGCCGAAACGTTGTTAGAATAACATCCAAGATGAGAACAGTAGTCCGAATAATGCAAATAATACAAATTATCAATCCTCATCTCAAAATTTACCCCTAAACAAGATCGGAGGTTACATCGGCCGAAACGTTGTGAGAATAACATCCAAGATGAGAACAGTAGTCCGAATAATACAAATTATCAATCCTCATCTCAAAATTTACCCCTAAACAAGATCGGAGGTTACATCGGCCGAAACGTTGTGAGAATAACATCCAAGATGAGAACAGTAGTCCGAATAATACAAATTATCAATCCTCATCTCAAAATTACCCCTAAACAAGATCGGAGGTTACATCGGCCGAAACGTTGTGAGAATAACATCCAAGATGAGAACAGTAGTCCGAATAATACAAATTATCAATCCTCATCTCAAAATTTACCCCTAAACAAGATCGGAGGTTACATCGGCCGAAACGTTGTGAGAATAACATCCAAGATGAGAACAGTAGTCAGAATAATACAAATTATCAATCCTCATCTCAAAATTACCCCTAAACAAGATCGGAGGTTACATCGGCCGAAACGTTGTGAGAATAACATCCAAGATGAGAACAGTAGTCCGAATAATACAAATTATCAATCCTCATCTCAAAATTTACCCCTAAACAAGATCGGAGGTTACATCGGCCGAAACGTTGTGAGAATAACATCCAAGATGAGAACAGTAGTCAGAATGATACAAATAATACAAATTATCAATCCTCATCTCAAAATTACCCCTAAACAAGGTCGGAGGTTACATCGGCCGAAACGTTGTGAGAATAACATCCAAGATGAGAACAGTAGTCCGAATAATGCAAATAATACAAATTATCAATCCTCATCTCAAAATTACTCCTAAACAAGATCGGAGGTTACATCGGCCGAAACGTTGTTAGAATAACATCCAAGATGAGAACAGTAGTCCGAATAATGCAAATAATACAAATTATCAATCCTCATCTCAAAATTTACCCCTAAACAAGATCGGAGGTTACATCGGCCGAAACGTTGTGAGAATAACATCCAAGATGAGAACAGTAGTCCGAATAATACAAATTATCAATCCTCATCTCAAAATTTACCCCTAAACAAGATCGGAGGTTACATCGGCCGAAACGTTGTGAGAATAACATCCAAGATGAGAACAGTAGTCAGAATGATACAAATAATACAAATTATCAATCCTCATCTCAAAATTACCCCTAAACAAGGTCGGAGGTTACATCGGCCGAAACGTTGTGAGAATAACATCCAAGATGAGAACAGTAGTCCGAATAATGCAAATAATACAAATTATCAATCCTCATCTCAAAATTACTCCTAAACAAGATCGGAGGTTACATCGGCCGAAACGTTGTGAGAATAACATCCAAGATGAGAACAGTAGTCCGAATAATACAAATTATCAATCCTCATCTCAAAATTACCCCTAAACAAGATCGGAGGTTACATCGGCCGAAACGTTGTGAGAATAACATCCAAGATGAGAACAGTAGTCCGAATAATACAAATTATCAATCCTCATCTCAAAATTTACCCCTAAACAAGATCGGAGGTTACATCGGCCGAAACGTTGTGAGAATAACATCCAAGATGAGAACAGTAGTCAGAATGATACAAATAATACAAATTATCAATCCTCATCTCAAAATTACCCCTAAACAAGGTCGGAGGTTACATCGGCCGAAACGTTGTGAGAATAACATCCAAGATGAGAACAGTAGTCCGAATAATGCAAATAATACAAATTATCAATCCTCATCTCAAAATTACCCCTAAACAAGATCGGAGGTTACATCGGCCGAAACGTTGTTAGAATAACATCCAAGATGAGAACAGTAGTCCGAATAATACAAATTATCAATCCTCATCTCAAAATTACCCCTAAACAAGATCGGAGGTTACATCGGCCGAAACGTTGTGAGAATAACATCCAAGATGAGAACAGTAGTCCGAATAATACAAATTATCAATCCTCATCTCAAAATTTACCCCTAAACAAGATCGGAGGTTACATCGGCCGAAACGTTGTGAGAATAACATCCAAGATGAGAACAGTAGTCAGAATGATACAAATAATACAAATTATCAATCCTCATCTCAAAATTACCCCTAAACAAGGTCGGAGGTTACATCGGCCGAAACGTTGTGAGAATAACATCCAAGATGAGAACAGTAGTCCGAATAATGCAAATAATACAAATTATCAATCCTCATCTCAAAATTACTCCTAAACAAGATCGGAGGTTACATCGGCCGAAACGTTGTGAGAATAACATCCAAGATGAGAACAGTAGTCCGAATAATGCAAATAATACAAATTATCAATCCTCATCTCAAAATTACTCCTAAACAAGATCGGAGGTTACATCGGCCGAAACGTTGTGAGAATAACATCCAAGATGAGAACAGTAGTCCGAATAATACAAATTATCAATCCTCATCTCAAAATTACCCCTAAACAAGATCGGAGGTTACATCGGCCGAAACGTTGTGAGAATAACATCCAAGATGAGAACAGTAGTCCGAATAATACAAATTATCAATCCTCATCTCAAAATTTACCCCTAAACAAGATCGGAGGTTACATCGGCCGAAACGTTGTGAGAATAACATCCAAGATGAGAACAGTAGTCAGAATGATACAAATAATACAAATTATCAATCCTCATCTCAAAATTACCCCTAAACAAGGTCGGAGGTTACATCGGCCGAAACGTTGTGAGAATAACATCCAAGATGAGAACAGTAGTCCGAATAATGCAAATAATACAAATTATCAATCCTCATCTCAAAATTACTCCTAAACAAGATCGGAGGTTACATCGGCCGAAACGTTGTTAGAATAACATCCAAGATGAGAACAGTAGTCCGAATAATGCAAATAATACAAATTATCAATCCTCATCTCAAAATTACCCCTAAACAAGATCGGAGGTTACATCGGCCGAAACGTTGTTAGAATAACATCCAAGATGAGAACAGTAGTCCGAATAATACAAATTATCAATCCTCATCTCAAAATTACCCCTAAACAAGATCGGAGGTTACATCGGCCGAAACGTTGTGAGAATAACATCCAAGATGAGAACAGTAGTCCGAATAATACAAATTATCAATCCTCATCTCAAAATTTACCCCTAAACAAGATCGGAGGTTACATCGGCCGAAACGTTGTGAGAATAACATCCAAGATGAGAACAGTAGTCAGAATGATACAAATAATACAAATTATCAATCCTCATCTCAAAATTACCCCTAAACAAGGTCGGAGGTTACATCGGCCAAAACGTTGTGAGAATAACATCCAAGATGAGAACAGTAGTCCGAATAATGCAAATAATACAAATTATCAATCCTCATCTCAAAATTACTCCTAAACAAGATCGGATTTTACATCGGCCGAAACGTTGTTAGAATAACATCCAAGATGAGAACAGTAGTCCGAATAATGCAAATAATACAAATTATCAATCCTCATCTCAAAATTACCCCTAAACAAGATCGGAGGTTACATCGGCCGAAACGTTGTTAGAATAACATCCAAGATGAGAACAGTAGTCCGAATAATACAAATTATCAATCCTCATCTCAAAATTACCCCTAAACAAGATCGGAGGTTACATCGGCCGAAACGTTGTGAGAATAACATCCAAGATGAGAACAGTAGTCAGAATGATACAAATAATACAAATTATCAATCCTCATCTCAAAATTACCCCTAAACAAGGTCGGAGGTTACATCGGCCGAAACGTTGTGAGAATAACATCCAAGATGAGAACAGTAGTCCGAATAATGCAAATAATACAAATTATCAATCCTCATCTCAAAATTACTCCTAAACAAGATCGGAGGTTACATCGGCCGAAACGTTGTTAGAATAACATCCAAGATGAGAACAGTAGTCCGAATAATGCAAATAATACAAATTATCAATCCTTATCTCAAAATTTACCCCTAAACAAGATCGGAGGTTACATCGGCCGAAACGTTGTGAGAATAACATCCAAGATGAGAACAGTAGTCCGAATAATACAAATTATCAATCCTCATCTCAAAATTTACCCCTAAACAAGATCGGAGGTTACATCGGCCGAAACGTTGTGAGAATAACATCCAAGATGAGAACAGTAGTCCGAATAATACAAATTATCAATCCTCATCTCAAAATTTACCCCTAAACAAGATCGGAGGTTACATCGGCCGAAACGTTGTGAGAATAACATCCAAGATGAGAACAGTAGTCAGAATGATACAAATAATACAAATTATCAATCCTCATCTCAAAATTACCCCTAAACAAGGTCGGAGGTTACATCGGCCGAAACGTTGTGAGAATAACATCCAAGATGAGAACAGTAGTCCGAATAATGCAAATAATACAAATTATCAATCCTCATCTCAAAATTACTCCTAAACAAGATCGGAGGTTACATCGGCCGAAACGTTGTTAGAATAACATCCAAGATGAGAACAGTAGTCCGAATAATGCAAATAATACAAATTATCAATCCTCATCTCAAAATTACCCCTAAACAAGATCGGAGGTTACATCGGCCGAAACGTTGTTAGAATAACATCCAAGATGAGAACAGTAGTCCGAATAATACAAATTATCAATCCTCATCTCAAAATTACCCCTAAACAAGATCGGAGGTTACATCGGCCGAAACGTTGTGAGAATAACATCCAAGATGAGAACAGTAGTCCGAATAATACAAATTATCAATCCTCATCTCAAAATTACCCCTAAACAAGATCGGAGGTTACATCGGCCGAAACGTTGTGAGAATAACATCCAAGATGAGAACAGTAGTCCGAATAATACAAATTATCAATCCTCATCTCAAAATTTACCCCTAAACAAGATCGGAGGTTACATCGGCCGAAACGTTGTGAGAATAACATCCAAGATGAGAACAGTAGTCCGAATAATACAAATTATCAATCCTCATCTCAAAATTACCCCTAAACAAGATCGGAGGTTACATCGGCCGAAACGTTGTGAGAATAACATCCAAGATGAGAACAGTAGTCCGAATAATACAAATTATCAATCCTCATCTCAAAATTACCCCTAAACAAGATCGGAGGTTACATCGGCCGAAACGTTGTGAGAATAACATCCAAGATGAGAACAGTAGTCCGAATAATACAAATAATACAAATTATCAATCCTCATCTCAAAATTACCCCTAAACAAGATCGGAGGTTACATCGGCCGAAACGTTGTGAGAATAACATCCAAGATGAGAACAGTAGTCCGAATGATGCAAATAATACAAATTATCAATCCTCATCTCAAAATTACCCCTAAACAAGGTCGGAGGTTACATCGGCCGAAACGTTGTGAGAATAACATCCAAGATGAGAACAGTAGTCCGAATGATGCAAATAATACAAATTATCAATCCTCATCTCAAAATTACCCCTAAACAAGATCGGAGGTTACATCGGCCGAAACGTTGTGAGAATAACATCCAAGATGAGAATAGTAGTCCGAATGATGCAAATAATACAAATTATCAATCCGCATCTCAAAATTACCTCTAAACAAGATCGGAGGTTACATCGGCCGAAACGTTGTGAGAATAACATCCAAGATGAGAACAGTAGTCCGAATAATCCAAATAATCCAAATTATCAATCCTCATCTCAAAATTACCCCTAAACAAGGTCGGAGGTTACATCGGCCGAAACGTTATGAGAATAACATCCAAGATGAGAACAGTAGTCCGAATAATACAAATAATACAAATTATCAATCCTCATCTCAAAATTACCCCTAAACAAGATCGGAGGTTACATCGGCCGAAACGTTGTGAGAATAACATCCAAGATGAGAACAGTAGTCCGAATAATACAAATAATACAAATTATCAATCCTCATCTCAAAATTACCCCTAAACAAGATCGGAGGTTACATCGGCCGAAACGTTGTGAGAATAACATCCAAGATGAGAACAGTAGTCCGAATGATGCAAATAATACAAATTATCAATCCTCATCTCAAAATTACCCCTAAACAAGGTCGGAGGTTACATCGGCCGAAACGTTGTGAGAATAACATCCAAGATGAGAACAGTAGTCCGAATGATGCAAATAATACAAATTATCAATCCTCATCTCAAAATTACCCCTAAACAAGATCGGAGGTTACATCGGCCGAAACGTTGTGAGAATAACATCCAAGATGAGAATAGTAGTCCGAATGATGCAAATAATACAAATTATCAATCCGCATCTCAAAATTACCTCTAAACAAGATCGGAGGTTACATCGGCCGAAACGTTGTGAGAATAACATCCAAGATGAGAACAGTAGTCCGAATAATGCAAATAATACAAATTATCAATCCTCATCTCAAAATTACCCCTAAACAAGATCGGAGGTTACATCGGCCGAAACGTTGTGAGAATAACATCCAAGATGAGAACAGTAGTCCGAATAATACAAATTATCAATCCTCATCTCAAAATTACCCCTAAACAAGATCGGAGGTTACATCGGCCGAAACGTTGTGAGAATAACATCCAAGATGAGAACAGTAGTCCGAATAATACAAATAATACAAATTATCAATCCTCATCTCAAAATTACCCCTAAACAAGATCGGAGGTTACATCGGCCGAAACGTTGTGAGAATAACATCCAAGATGAGAACAGTAGTCCGAATAATACAAATTATCAATCCTCATCTCAAAATTACGCCTAAACAAGATCGGAGGTTACATCGGCCGAAACGTTGTGAGAATAACATCCAAGATGAGAACAGTAGTCCGAATAATACAAATTATCAATCCTCATCTCAAAATTACCCCTAAACAAGATCGGAGGTTACATCGGCCGAAACGTTGTGAGAATAACATCCAAGATGAGAACAGTAGTCCGAATAATACAAATAATACAAATTATCAATCCTCATCTCAAAATTACCCCTAAACAAGGTCGGAGGTTACATCGGCCGAAACGTTGTGAGAATAACATCCAAGATGAGAACAGTAGTCCGAATAATGCAAATAATACAAATTATCAATCCTCATCTCAAAATTACTCCTAAACAAGATCGGAGGTTACATCGGCCGAAACGTTGTTAGAATAACATCCAAGATGAGAACAGTAGTCCGAATAATGCAAATAATACAAATTATCAATCCTCATCTCAAAATTTACCCCTAAACAAGATCGGAGGTTACATCGGCCGAAACGTTGTGAGAATAACATCCAAGATGAGAACAGTAGTCCGAATAATACAAATTATCAATCCTCATCTCAAAATTTACCCCTAAACAAGATCGGAGGTTACATCGGCCGAAACGTTGTGAGAATAACATCCAAGATGAGAACAGTAGTCCGAATAATACAAATTATCAATCCTCATCTCAAAATTACCCCTAAACAAGATCGGAGGTTACATCGGCCGAAACGTTGTGAGAATAACATCCAAGATGAGAACAGTAGTCCGAATAATACAAATTATCAATCCTCATCTCAAAATTTACCCCTAAACAAGATCGGAGGTTACATCGGCCGAAACGTTGTGAGAATAACATCCAAGATGAGAACAGTAGTCAGAATGATACAAATAATACAAATTATCAATCCTCATCTCAAAATTACCCCTAAACAAGGTCGGAGGTTACATCGGCCGAAACGTTGTGAGAATAACATCCAAGATGAGAACAGTAGTCCGAATAATGCAAATAATACAAATTATCAATCCTCATCTCAAAATTACTCCTAAACAAGATCGGAGGTTACATCGGCCGAAACGTTGTTAGAATAACATCCAAGATGAGAACAGTAGTCCGAATAATGCAAATAATACAAATTATCAATCCTCATCTCAAAATTACCCCTAAACAAGATCGGAGGTTACATCGGCCGAAACGTTGTTAGAATAACATCCAAGATGAGAACAGTAGTCCAAATAATACAAATTATCAATCCTCATCTCAAAATTACCCCTAAACAAGATCGGAGGTTACATCGGCCGAAACGTTGTGAGAATAACATCCAAGATGAGAACAGTAGTCCGAATAATACAAATTATCAATCCTCATCTCAAAATTACCCCTAAACAAGATCGGAGGTTACATCGGCCGAAACGTTGTGAGAATAACATCCAAGATGAGAACAGTAGTCAGAATAATACAAATTATCAATCCTCATCTCAAAATTTACCCCTAAACAAGATCGGAGGTTACATCGGCCGAAACGTTGTGAGAATAACATCCAAGATGAGAACAGTAGTCCGAATAATACAAATTATCAATCCTCATCTCAAAATTACCCCTAAACAAGATCGGAGGTTACATCGGCCGAAACGTTGTGAGAATAACATCCAAGATGAGAACAGTAGTCCGAATAATACAAATAATACAAATTATCAATCCTCATCTCAAAATTACCCCTAAACAAGATCGGAGGTTACATCGGCCGAAACGTTGTGAGAATAACATCCAAGATGAGAACAGTAGTCCGAATGATGCAAATAATACAAATTATCAATCCTCATCTCAAAATTACCCCTAAACAAGGTCGGAGGTTACATCGGCCGAAACGTTGTGAGAATAACATCCAAGATGAGAACAGTAGTCCGAATGATGCAAATAATACAAATTATCAATCCTCATCTCAAAATTACCCCTAAACAAGATCGGAGGTTACATCGGCCGAAACGTTGTGAGAATAACATCCAAGATGAGAATAGTAGTCCGAATGATGCAAATAATACAAATTATCAATCCGCATCTCAAAATTACCTCTAAACAAGATCGGAGGTTACATCGGCCGAAACGTTGTGAGAATAACATCCAAGATGAGAACAGTAGTCCGAATAATCCAAATAATCCAAATTATCAATCCTCATCTCAAAATTACCCCTAAACAAGGTCGGAGGTTACATCGGCCGAAACGTTATGAGAATAACATCCAAGATGAGAACAGTAGTCCGAATAATACAAATAATACAAATTATCAATCCTCATCTCAAAATTACCCCTAAACAAGATCGGAGGTTACATCGGCCGAAACGTTGTGAGAATAACATCCAAGATGAGAACAGTAGTCCGAATAATACAAATAATACAAATTATCAATCCTCATCTCAAAATTACCCCTAAACAAGATCGGAGGTTACATCGGCCGAAACGTTGTGAGAATAACATCCAAGATGAGAACAGTAGTCCGAATGATGCAAATAATACAAATTATCAATCCTCATCTCAAAATTACCCCTAAACAAGGTCGGAGGTTACATCGGCCGAAACGTTGTGAGAATAACATCCAAGATGAGAACAGTAGTCCGAATGATGCAAATAATACAAATTATCAATCCTCATCTCAAAATTACCCCTAAACAAGATCGGAGGTTACATCGGCCGAAACGTTGTGAGAATAACATCCAAGATGAGAATAGTAGTCCGAATGATGCAAATAATACAAATTATCAATCCGCATCTCAAAATTACCTCTAAACAAGATCGGAGGTTACATCGGCCGAAACGTTGTGAGAATAACATCCAAGATGAGAACAGTAGTCCGAATAATGCAAATAATACAAATTATCAATCCTCATCTCAAAATTACCCCTAAACAAGATCGGAGGTTACATCGGCCGAAACGTTGTGAGAATAACATCCAAGATGAGAACAGTAGTCCGAATAATACAAATTATCAATCCTCATCTCAAAATTACCCCTAAACAAGATCGGAGGTTACATCGGCCGAAACGTTGTGAGAATAACATCCAAGATGAGAACAGTAGTCCGAATAATACAAATAATACAAATTATCAATCCTCATCTCAAAATTACCCCTAAACAAGATCGGAGGTTACATCGGCCGAAACGTTGTGAGAATAACATCCAAGATGAGAACAGTAGTCCGAATAATACAAATTATCAATCCTCATCTCAAAATTACGCCTAAACAAGATCGGAGGTTACATCGGCCGAAACGTTGTGAGAATAACATCCAAGATGAGAACAGTAGTCCGAATAATACAAATTATCAATCCTCATCTCAAAATTACCCCTAAACAAGATCGGAGGTTACATCGGCCGAAACGTTGTGAGAATAACATCCAAGATGAGAACAGTAGTCCGAATAATACAAATTATCAATCCTCATCTCAAAATTACCCCTAAACAAGATCGGAGGTTACATCGGCCGAAACGTTGTGAGAATAACATCCAAGATGAGAACAGTAGTCCGAATAATACAAATTATCAATCCTCATCTCAAAATTACCCCTAAACAAGATCGGAGGTTACATCGGCCGAAACGTTGTGAGAATAACATCCAAGATGAGAACAGTAGTCCGAATAATCCAAATTATCAATCCTCATCTCAAAATTACCCCTAAACAAGATCGGAGGTTACATCGGCCGAAACGTTGTGAGAATAACATCCAAGATGAGAACAGTAGTCCGAATAATGCAAATAATACAAATTATCAATCCGCATCTCAAAATTACCCCTAAACAAGGTTGGAGGTTACATCGGCCGAAACGTTGTGAGAATAACATCCAAGATGAGAATAGTAGTCCGAATGATGCAAATAATACAAATTATCAATCCGCATCTCAAAATTACATCTAAACAAGATCGGAGGTTACATCGGCCGAAACGTTGTGAGAATAACATCCAAGATGAGAACAGTAGTCCGAATAATATAAATTATCAATCCTCATCTCAAAAGTACCCCTAAACAAGATCGGAGGTTACATCGGCCGAAACGTTGTGAGAATAACATCCAAGATGAGAACAGTAGTCCGAATAATACAAATTATCAATCCTCATCTCAAAATTACCCCTAAACAAGATCGGAGGTTACATCGGCCGAAACGTTGTGAGAATAACATCCAAGATGAGAACAGTAGTCCGAATAATATAAATTATCAATCCTCATCTCAAAAGTACCCCTAAACAAGATCGGAGGTTACATCGGCCGAAACGTTGTGAGAATAACATCCAAGATGAGAACAGTAGTCCGAATAATCCGAATAATACAAATTCTTTAGGTTTTTTTGGGTTTTTTTTCAGTATACAGTTTCTTCTAACGTATAAAGTTGGACCTGAATAGCATTTAAGCTGACATGTCAAACATTGATTCTTACTAACCAATTTTAATTTGTTATTGTTGTACCATGTTATTGGTAATAAAGTACTTCGCTACAGTTTGCTAAAAAAAAATTTATAGTCTCACCCGGTATATACGATCAAACTGATTTATATGTTTAGTTAAAATTCTACTCGATAATTTTCCATGATTTTTGTTGTAAGTATATCAAAGAGTTTTCCTGTTAATTTATTTTGAACTGCCATATTTCACCTGCTAGCACCCCAAAAAAAAATGTTTCAGCGCACCATTCCATGACATCAACGAGACACTACTTGACAACAAAATAACTTTACTAATTATATTTTTTGTCCAACTTATGAAAAATATTTTTTATTCAATCTTTAAAAAATAAACTTCATTGTTTTGTTTTTTTCGCCCCAAATTGTACTATTGAAAAAAAAAATGGATACATTGATTTGTTTGAAAGTACTTGCGCGTTTCTCTGTGATAAATAATAATATATGTACATTATACAATATAGTTACGTTCGTAAAACAAACAAATATTAAACAACAGCACGACGAGTAATGTTGTCCTGGCTGTCTCTTCTCTCCCAGAGAAATGTTTTCTTTAAAAAGGAAATAATCACCAATAATGTTTAAAAGTAAAACTTTATTTACTTAAAACAAATCTAAATTCCCTTCCAAAATAAATAGAAAAAAATATCGGGTCAAATTTTCCTTCCCTAAAAAAATAGGTTGTTAATGTAATGAAAATTAAAATTGTTTTAAAATACTTCAGGGATTTTTCTATTATTTTATACCCCAGGAAACGAAAATTTACGTATAATCCTATGCTTCGTCCGACATGTTCTCCTATAACTCTAAAAATATTAGCGAGATTTTGTCAAATATTATTTTACGGTCTTACACTTAAAGTGACATCTCAACCCATATTGACGAGATCCTTTGACATCCACCCCTATCCTTCGACCACTCATTGGCAGAATAGAACGTTTATGAAAGAAGGTACAGCTAAAAAAGAGCTGTTCCTTTTTTATAGGAGTTGGAGCAGGAGCGGCTCCTTTCTGAAAATAGGGAGCGTGAGAGGAGCCAGCTCCAATTTTGGGCGGTGGAGCAGGAGCGGGAGCAACTCCAAAAGTAGTGGGGCGCGTAAAGCCCTGTATATATATATATATATATATATATATATATATACGGCACAATCACGTTGACACACCGGTTCCCGTTAGATCACCGAAGTTAAGCGGCGTCGAGTCTGGCCAGTACTAAATGGGTGACCAATTGGGAATACCAGGTGCAGTATGTGCTCTCTGCTTATCTCGGCATTGTTTCCAGTCGTCTTGTATTACTACTTGCCATTGGAATCAAGCAATGCCGACTCAGGAGAGCGGTTGTTGGGGATTGCGCAACCCTTGCAATTACAAATTCACGCGCAGGCAGCCCCTGGCGGGGCACTTATACGTCGAAATCAACGGGAGAGCCCATCAGACATATATATATGTACATACATATTACACACATATATATACACACATAAAGAACATACATATTTTACTCGACGTGAAACCTCGATGTTTTCGATTTAACAACATGAAATATAGCTAACTTTGCCCTCGTGGGGAGGCAAGTAAATAGGAACTATCGTCTCTGATGAAGGATGTTTTATCCGAAAAATTTAACGCCTAGATAAAACAATAAAAAAAAAAAAATAATTTTTAATAAAAAATATTTGCGTCTTATTCGTGGTTTCTAACGGTATTTTTGCCTAATTTTCACATTATAATTTCGAATGTTTTTTTTGCCAATAAAAGCAATAAGTAAATGCATTCATCGTAGTTACTTAATCTCTCGTAGCATATTTTTTCTCCACAAAATTTCACACATATTTTTCTTCGTACTAGTTGTAAAGCGGTAGATGCTAGGTAAAGATGGAAACTGACGTACCCCGGTACTGTACCAACACCGCTCACGGAACGCTTATAAATTAGTCCAGACAAAAAAACTATATACAGGGTGGGCAAAAATAAGGGTCCTATTTTTAAAAATTCATAACTTTTTTATTTATTGATTTTTAAAAAATTTTTTTTTAGAATAAGTAAAGGACCCCTTCCGAAGCAAGCATGAGCCGTATTAGCCCTAAGGAACGTACCCTCATTTAGAAAACATTATTTTTGCTTAAAAAACTCAAAACAGTGTAAAAAACAATACTTTAGTTTTTGTAAGTTTTAAGAAGTGTTTTTCGGCTAAAATTTGTTTTGTTTATTTCAAAAAATCTCGGAAGGGTCAGTCTACACACACATAAAGTTTGGTGAGTTTAACTTTTATTTTGTGGAAGTTATTCAAATTCAAGTTATTCAAATTTAAAGATAGGACCCTTATTTTGGCCCACCCTGTATAAGTTGCGTTGAAGAAAATACAATTTTTTTTTTTTCTGAATTCTTTTTATTTTTTTTTTCAGTTCAAGAAGAATGGAGAATGGTACACTTGGATCAATTACGACCGATTCCATGAATTGGTTAAGGAACATAACGCAAGCCCTAAGGGATCACCAACATTCTCGGCGGAAGATTATATGGCACGAACACCAGATTGGGCCGTGTACGGCGCCAAAGAGCAAGGATTCAACCCATCTGAAACTCGATTCCGGCGAAAAAAACAGAAAGACATTTCAGGCTGTTGATGTTTGGAAGAAAATAATTATTTAAAAAAAAAAAAAAAGAAAATTTTTTTATTTTTTTTCAATTATTTTGTTTTTTCTGGGGATTTTTTTTTTTTTTTAAAATAAATTTTTTAAAGAAATTACATTTTGATTTTTGTGTTGTAACGCTCTTTGAATAGAAATTACTTTTTTAGCACAAATTCTTGGATGAAGTAAAAACAAAAAAAAAAAAAGTTCCAAAAAACCAAATATTTTGCCTGTGAAGTAAGTACCCTAGAAACAGCTTTTGAAATATCAAATTATGGCTCCCAGATTTTAAAAGTTTGACATCATCATCATTATCATAATCTTCTTCATCATCCTCATTGTCATCTTCATCATCATCTTCATCCTCATCATCATCCTTCTCATCATCATCACCAACATCATCTTCATCCTCTTCTTTTTTTTTTCCTTTCCCTTTGCAAATCTAAAGACAAAAACAACAATTTTCCTCTAAAAAGCAACCAAACCAAACACGATAAATAAATATTTGAACATATAAAGAACTTGAAGCATAAAAACTTTTACCAAAATGACCTGATTCAACATTAAATAACCCGAAAAGGGTTGATATGCCGTAAAACAACCAAACCAAACACCATGAATAAATATTTGAATGTATAAAGAATAAACCTACACTCTTTGCTGACATCGACCAAAACACGCAACATTCCCGCACCACAAGGAAACAAAACATGTAACAAACCCAGATGCCAAATATGTCAATGCATTAACACCAACAACACATTCACACCTCCAGGCACCAACATCCAACTTAATCCCCCCCCCCTCTTACCTGCGACAGCCCCGACGTAGTTTACTTATTATACTGTACCAGATGCACGAAAGGTAACTATGTCGGGGAAACAAGCCTGGAGTTCCGCAAACGCTTCAACAATCACAAACAAACTATTAGAGACAAATCCACACGATTCCCAGTGGCCGAGCACTTCAACCTACGAAGCCATTCCACAGATGACATGAAATGCATCCTCATAGCCTCCAAATTTAGATCACAACAACACAGACGAAAATATGAAACTAAACTCATCCTTAAACTAAACACGCACAACGCTGGACTTAACTTGGACCTGGGACTACTCAATAACTACATTTTCCACAAACAGGGTAACTAACCTATGTCATTTTCCAACGGGCGAAGTCTTGCGTGTGTCACGGTGGGATTTTAACTTTTAACATTTTTTATTACATCTATTTATTTCGTATGTATGTAGGTTTTATTATCTAATATTTATTATATTTATTTATTTATTTATTTATATATTCAAGTATTTATCATTTATCTACTGACTTATTTATTTATATTATTTATATTAATTTATTATTTTCATCAGTATTATATTTATTTGAATTTTCATATATATTTTTTTTTATATATTCTTATATATATTGTTGTATATATATATATATATATATTCTTTTTATTATTATTAAACGCAAATTTTAATAAATAGAAAGTTAAAAAAAACTTTTTTTTTTTAGAGAATAAAAATTTAAAATAAATGACCGCTGATACGAAGAGAGAAAGAAAGAAAGAGCGAAAGAAAAAAGCGAGTAAATTAATTCAATTAGCGGTAAAATTGAACGCAGTAGCAGTAATTTTAAACAATTAAGTCGACTACAATGCTAAGAGATGTGTATGCTTGCTCGCATAGGCACGGGCGGGTGTTTGTGTGTATGTGTGGGTGTGTGTTTGTGTATCGAGCAGTAAGAGAGAAAGAAAGAGAGAAAGAAGAAAGGTATTTGTGAATGGGTGTATGTATATATGTGTGTATGCTTGCACGCATGGGCACATGTCGGTGTATGTGTGTGTATATATCAATGTACATGTACACATCCCAGTACGTGTGTGTGGACACGTATGTGCGTGTGCTCATTTATACATATATTTAATTTATGATTTTTCTACTCTTTCTCCCTCATTGCCTGGGGAAACCTCCCACCGTACACACGCAAACCTCAAGCACTGATGAAGACTGAAGGCATCAGTCGAAAATGTTGTTCTCCCTATCATCAACAAGAAAAACCTATTTTTTCTTTACAGAAAGAACAATTCATATTCCTACACGTCAAAATATATATATAAAAAATAAATAAATAAAAAAATAAAAAATAAAAAGTTATAACACAATATAAACCTTTTTTCACATTATTTTTTTATATACATTCACATACTTATATATATATATATATATATATATATATATATATATAAATAAATATTAATAATTTTAATACCTACAGACATCAATGTTTCATGCTAACGCAATCTTCAGTGCAGGAAGCTAATTCTCAACGGTCGGCAGGCGCGAACCCTGATCACAAATCGCCACTGATTCGTAGTCAAGAGTCTTAACCCCTCGGCCATAGACAATTAGTTAATAATTATGGAGGAATTTAACTTTGTAAATAGCGAATCGGCGGCTAGTGATCAACAAACGTACATATATATATATATATATATATATATATATATATGGGAAGAGAAGGATGAAGGTAATCCGACGTGATGGTAAAATGAAAAAGGAAAACCAAAAACTGGATGTTTTTTATGTGTACATCAACGTTTCGTCTTTATTTATAAGACTTCATCAGGATGATGATATAGGGAAAAGATATGCAAGTACAAATACATGTAGGGTAGACATGTTGGGAGGAAAAATAAAATAAAATGAAAAATATATATATATATATATATATATATATATATATATATATATATATATATAGAATCAAATATGAAACTAAAAGTATACTTTTAGTAGATAGAACCTATAGTGGAATGGTTTAAGCTCAATATACGAGATAGAGCAATTATAAAGATAAATGAATGGAAGAGCGATAAAGATGTGCGGATGACAAATCTAGTTCATCTTCGATTGTACTCGATAAAAACATGTTTATTTTTCTTTCCTTAAGCCAGGCTTTTCAAAGATTAAAATCTTATCAGCAGAGGAATTACATAGATGGATAAGTTGGCAGGAGAATAGCCAAAATTCAAAATTTGAAAAAATTTAAGAAACAATGTAAAGTAATGGAAAGTAAGAGTGTGTTTAAAAAGGTTATCAAAATATGGAGTCCGTCCAGTTGGTGAATGTCCGTTGACAAAGTGTCCAGTGACGAAAGATTTATCTATTGAGAGTATGGAGAGAAATGATATAAAAGTGGTGCGATGGATGTGTAATGTGAGTCCTAAAGACCGGCTTAGTTTTGATGACCCTCAGAGGAAAATCAAATCTAGACAGTATAGGGAGATGTGTGCAGAACAGGAGACTTTGATGGTATGGTCACATTGAAAGAATGGATGAGAATTCTTAAGTCAGAAGATGAGTTGAGGTAGTAGGTTCAGTTCACAGAGGAAGACCAAGGAAACGTGGGAGGAAGTGAGAAAGAGGGATAAATAAAGACCTGGATAGAGATAGGTAAGTTTGGAAGTCAATTTTTATAAAGCTGCCCAACACATGCCAGGCCTCCGGGCTGTAGTGGATTGGGGTCACAAATGGTTGGTAACTTTCAATGCCGCAAAGACAAAACTACTTTCCTTCAATAACTACAAGAAACCTCTTCAACCACCGATTGTCATGGCAAATAAGACCCTACCTGAGAGTTCAACATTCAAACTCCTCGGCCTAACCTTCACAGGTAACATGAATTGGAACAAATACATTGAAGACATTGTCAAGGCTGCAGCAAAGAAGGTGGGATCCCTCTGCCGTGTTAGTAAACTCCTCACACCTGACATTATCCTGTATCTCTACAAAGCCACCATCCGCCCATGCATGGAATATTGTTGCCACATTTGGGCTGGGGCATCATCCACTAGTCTCTCCCTCTTAGACAAGGTCCAAAAAAGAGTCGCCAACTTAATAGGTCCCTCACTATCCACCAAGCTCCAGCCGCTGTCACATCACCGCAATGTTGCTTCCTTGTCCCTGTTTTACAAGTACTTCAATGGATTGTGAGCTTGAAGCTCTGGTGCCCCCACAACATAAATTCACTAGACCAACACGACAATCTGCCAAATCCCATCCATTCACTGTGGAGGTCCCCAGATGCTGAAGAGTTTTCTACTCCAAAAGCTTCTTTCCTCGTGCTGCTGGACTCTGGAACTCCCTCCCTCCCTGCTCCCTGTTTTCCTGACGTTACTGACATGAAGAAATTTAAAACTAATGTAAATAGACATCTCGCTGCCCAGCTCCTAATTTAGGAGAACCCCCCTCCCCCCAAAACGAAATAACACGAACGGAAGAAGGGTATTTAGGGTTAGTGGTAGGGTAAGTCTTTTTTTTTTCTTTTTTTTTTTTTAACTATCTATTTAAGCATGAAATTAGCGACCATCACCAAACAAAATCGACCGCCATTTTTTATTTACTTGTGTTTGGCTAAGTGAAAGTCATGATAACATATTCAGAGATAATAAATCTTACAATAAGTTTCAAAACTTTTAAATCATACATTATAAACAAATTATTTGCAAAAGGAAAAAAAAAAGAAAATATCCGGGCAAAAACATAATAGGGGATTTTTTTATTAACACCGGTCGAAAATTCTGATTTCAGATTTCGCGGCTATGGCGGAGTGGGAATTTTCTATTTAATCATTTTATGTGTAATAAACAGTGTTTGCTTTTATAATTTGTTTCTTACAAAACATACCCTCCATATTGAAATTTAAAACTAATGTAAACAGACTCCTCGCTGCGCAGCGCCCAATTTAGGTTGACCCCCCCCCCATCCCCCCAATAAAAACTCTCATCCTTTTTCTCAGTAGCCCCTTACGTCTACAGTGGCGGCTTGCCTTGTTTGGGGTGAACTATGCTATGTTAAAATGTAAAATGGACGTTAAATCGAATATAATGATTAATTTGTGTATAGATAAGTTACAAGCAAATACTTATGAATGACTGTAAGGCACGTAATCGCCTAAAAAAAAGTAAAATCTCATTTTTAGGGGCGGTAGGGGTTGATATATGAGTGCTCTCATCTACAATAATACAAAAACAAGCCCTGATCCCCCATTCTAATTTCTAAAGTAATTCTTTCTTTTTTTTTTAAAGGAGGGTCTGTCAATTTTCTGCAGGGTGTTCACACGTAATCGCCTAAAAATAGTAGAATTATAATTTTTTTGGTGGAGGGAGTTGATTTATGGGGGCTCTCATCTATAATAATACAAAAACAAGCCCTGATCCCCCATTCTAATTTCTAAAATAATTCTTTTTTTTTAAAGGAAGGGGGGGTCTGTCAATTTTTTGCACGGTGTTCACACGTAATCGCCTAAAATTAGTAGAATTATAATTTTTGGGGGTGGTAGGGGTTGATATATGAGGGCTCTCATCTACAATAATACAAAAACAAGCCCTGATCCCCCATTCTAATTTCTAAAAATAATTATTTCTTTTTTTTAAAGGGGGGGGGGCTGTCAATTTTTGCAGGGTGTTGTTCACACGTAATCGCCTAAAAAAAAAAAAAAGAAGTAGAATCTTATTTGTTTAGGATGGTGGGAGTTGATTTATCTGAGGGCGCTCATCTTTGATAATACAAAAACAAACCCCTAAAACCAGCAATTGGTTGACGATGGTGTCTCTCTTCACAATCGACAAGCAGCTAAAAAAAAACAAAAACAAAAACAAAAGAAACAAAAAAAAAAGAAAACAACCTATCGAAATAGAAGTCGTTACGTTCGGAAAAAAAACGTGATCGCCTTTTGTAAATTTTTAGCGCTACGGGGACCAATTCTCTTCGACCTTTGAAGATCATCTGGGTGAAGGATTCTCACGCAGTAGCATTTTTGTTTATTTGTCCAGCTTATATTTGCAGTAGTATCTTTGTTGATCAGTCCCACTTATATATGAAGTAAACTTTTGTTTCATCTGTGCTTCTTATATTTGGAGAAGAATGTTGTTAATCAGTCCCGCTTATATGCAAAGTAGCATTTTTGTTTATCTGTACTGCTTAGTACTAGGAGGTTAGACACAAGGTCAGGTGTAGGTTTGATGAAAGTGTTTCTGTGGAACAAACTGGATTCGAACTTCGCACACCGAGGTGTTCAGTCCGTATCGCTAACCACTTAGCCACAGCACACCGCAGGAATTTGTTTGGTCTCTTCTGTTTCAGTGTCGTCATCTTCTTAAAAGCAACAAAGTAACACACATGAAAAAAAATTATGAAAACGAAATACTAAAATAAGTATCAGTACCCGGATGTAAGTCTCATAAGGTTCGGTAAGGGTTATTTTCCTTCCCATTGGGAATTTTTTTAACATATTTAAACAAAGGGTTATACTTTTGTGGGTTGTCGCGTTTGGTTTTGGCCGGTATAGGATGCTAAGAATTAAAGAATAAATCTTATACTGGAAAAATAAAATTTAATTTCAAAATTTTAATTTTAATAATTTTAATTTCAAAATTTTAATTTGAATAATTTTAATTTCAAAATTTTAATAATTTTAATTTTAATAATTTCAAAATTTTAATTTTAATAATTTTAATTTCAAAATTTTAATTTTAATAATTTTAATTTTAATAATTTTAATTTCAAAATTTTAATTTTAATAATTTTAATTTCAAAATTTTAATTTTAATTTTAATAATTTTAATTTCAATAATTTTAATTTTAATAATTTTTATTTTAATAATTTTTATTTTAATAATTTTTATTTTAATAATTTTAATTTTAATAATTCTAATTTCAAAATTTTAATTTTAATAATTCTAATTTCAAAATTTTAATTTTAATAATTTTAATTTCAAAATTTTAATTTTAATAATTTTAATTTCAAAATTTTAATTTTAATAATTTTTATTTTAATAATTTTAATTTCAAAATTTTAATTTTAATAATTTTAATTTCAAAATTCACTGTATAAAATGACTGCCGAATAATTTTGGTTATTTGGACTACATTTCTCATCTTGAGTGTTATCATCACAACGTTTCGACTGCTGTAACCTCCGGCCTTCTTCAGGTGTATCTCTTCAAACTCGGGAATATTTCTGTCGAACCTGGGAAGCCGTGATTGGGAGAAGTCTTTAGTAATTCGCAATTCTTTATATCACCCGCACTGAGGATTGAACCTTCAACCTTCAGATGACTGTCACTTGGAACTGAATTTAACTTAGTACTATATCCACTGCGCCACGGGTCCTTGTGGACAGTTCGAAAAGATGCACAGTAGCCTGTTATCGTAAAAAAAGAAAAAAAAAAGAAGTTATTCATTATAGCTATGTTATAAAAAGTGTATGGTAGCAAGGAAAACAGACACAGGAATTTAGATTAAGCAACGTGTATTATAAACAAATACAATACAAGAGTTTTATCTGAAGGTTGAAGGTTCCATCCTCTGTGCGGGCGATACGAAGAATTGCGAATTACTGAAGACTTCTCCTAGTCACGGCTGACGGAACAGGAGCATGGTACCCCCGTGGATTAAATAAAGGGTTCCGTTCGAAGTTCCGTCCAGATTCCCGAGTTCGACAGAAATATTCCCGAGTTTGAAGAGATACACCTGAAGAAAGCTGGAGGTTACAGCGGCCGAAACGTTGTTATGATAACACTCAAGATGAGAACAGTAGTCCAAATAACCAAAATTATACAAATTATCAATCCTCATCTCAAAAGTTCAGAAAAAAAAATGATTTTTTGTTGTATAAATTCAGATTGTAGCTGAACTCATTATTTTGATAACAGTAATTAAAAAAAAAATGATTTTTTGTTGTCTAAATTCAGATTGTAGCTGAACTCATTATTTTGATAACAGTAATTAAAAAAAAAAATGATTTTTTGTTGTCTAAATTCAGATTGTAGCTGAACTCATTATTTTGATAACAGTAATTAAAAAAAAAAATTATTTTTTGTTGTCTAAATTCAGATTGTAGCTGAACTCATTATTTTGATAACAGTAATTAAAAAAAAAAAATATTTTTTGTTGTCTAAATTCAGATTGTAGCTGAACTCATTATTTTGATAACAGTAATTAAAAAAAAAATTATTTTTTGTTGTCTAAATTCAGATTGTAGCTGAACTCATTATTTTGATAACAGTAATTAAAAAAAAAAAATGATTTTTTGTTGTCTAAATTCAGATTGTAGCTGAACTCATTATTTTGATAACAGTAATTAAAAAAAAAAATTATTTTTTGTTGTCTAAATTCAGATTGTAGCTGAACTCATTATTTTGATAACAGTAATTAAAAAAAAAAAATGATTTTTTGTTGTCTAAATTCAGATTGTAGCTGAACTCATTATTTTGATAACAGTAATTAAAAAAAAAAAAAATGATTTTTTGTTGTCTAAATTCAGATTGTAGCTGAACTCATTATTTTGATAACAGTAATAAAAAAAAATAATTATTTTTTAAGCGATCGTCTTGACCCTTACTCCCATTTTTCAATCGGACAAGCATCATGAAGGGTTCCGCACGATTGTATTGGGGGTAGCGCCTGAAACCTGTATGGATCTTCATAGTGGTCTGGGTGGAATTGTCCCCACTTTGGTGTCTGGATGCCGTCGTTTCGGAACCTTGAGATGGCCTTACCGTAATATGACCCGTTTGGCGGTATGGATTGCGCAGTTTTCTTCGGGAGTCTTACTTCTCCGCTGGACGCCACAAAATAGTCATGTGTCTGGTTGCATGGTTTACGGGTTCTTTCGTAGCGGACGGCTTCGCAGTCGGCTGAAGAAAAATAGATGGTACTGTAGAAAAATTCATATTTCAATGCTTTGAAAATAAAATTTTTAAAATTTTTTTCCCCTAACAAATATGAAAAAAAAATTTTTTTATAATTTTTCCCCCAAAAATATGAAAATTTTTTTTTTTTTCTCCCCAAAAATGTAGAAAAATTTTTTTTTTAATATTTTTCCCTCAAAAATATGAAAAAATATTAAAAACATTTTTTTTAATATTTTTCCCTTAAAAATATGAAAAAATATTTTTTAAAGATATCCACCCCTAAAAAAAAAAATTTTATTATACTTTTCCCCAAAAATATAAAAAAATATTAAAACCACTTTTTAAAAATATTTTTCCCTGCAAAAATATGAAATAATTTTTTTTTAATATTTTTTCCCCAAAAAATCAAATCACATAATTGCGTATTTATTTTTCTAAAATAATTTATTTAGAATATAAAACAAAACATTTATTAAATTTTCTGGAAAAAAAAATCAAATCACATAATTGATTACTTTTTTGTTTGTAAAAGAAATTATTTAAAATCAAAATTAATAAAAAAAAAACTTTTCCTTATTTTCTTTAACAACTATTTGATTACTTATTTTTAACTAAAACAGAAACTCTTTAATATCAGGAACAAACTCTGACCGGATACTGTTTGCTGTCGACTTTGAAGCAGAAATTCTTCTGGTTTTCCTTAAATCTCTTTCTCTTTTTTTTCTCTTTCTCTCTCTCTGTTTCTCTTTCTCTTTCTCTTTTTCTCTCTCTCTCTCTCTCTCTCTTTTTCTCTTTCTCTCTCTCAAAATCGGTACTTATGCAGATTAGGACCCAAGCTAACCCTAACCGACACCAAGTGGATTTTAAGGTACTGTTCCAGATGACGCACCTAATTTCCGTGACTTCGCGTCGACAACGATCGGACACGTCGTGGAAGCGACCGAGCGCTGACAGAATAATATTATTTTTTATTTCTTTTATCTTATAAAAAACATTGACAAAATCCCCTCCCCCCAAAAAAACAACATTAAAATGATTTTAATCTATGTATTATATTAGCGTCTGCCAGTCTTCCAGTTTGAATGCAGGGCTTGGCTATCGCTAAGAACGGGAGCCCTAACCCTAACCCATTTTTATTTCTTTCTTTCTTTGTTTTAGCAAGAAGAAAAAAAGAAAAACAGCGAAACAAATGAAAAAGAAAACATTGACAAAATCCCCCCTCCCCCTCAAAAAAATTCTTTCTACACATTTGATTGAAAATGGTTCATTTGACCCCCCCCCCCACCCTACAGTTTGTTCGGTTTTTATCTTTTTATCTATGTATTTTTTCTTTGAATTTATTCGTCTTATATTATCGCCTGCAAGTCTTCCATTAACACTTGGCGTTTTCGTCTCGGCAACTCTCGGGCGCTTTCGCGACCTGCCCGATCGTTGTCGATGCAAAGTCACGGAAATCAGGCGCGTCATCTGTAACAGTACCGATTTGAACTTGGGTCCTAATCTACATAAGTACCAAAATATCTTGTTTTGGCAGATGCGAAGAACACGGAGGAACGCTGGCTTCCGGTGGAAAAAGGTTGAAGAAAGTGTCTACGGATGCCTGAAAGTGATACAACAATTTTTTTTATTCATATTAATTTCAGACTTTTCTTTTTGTCATATTAATTTCAGACTTTCCTTTTTGTCATATTAATTTCAGACTTTCCTATTTGTCATATTAATTTCAGACTTTTCTTTTTGTCATATTAATTTCAGACTTTTCTTTTCTTCATATTAATTTCAGACTTTCCTTTTTGTCCTATTAATTTCAGACTTTTCTTTTTTTCATATTAATTTTAGACTTTTCTTTTTGTCATTAATTTCAGACTTTTCTTTTTGTCATTAATTTCAGACTTTTCTTTTTGTCATATTAATTTCAGACTTTTCTTTTTGTCATATTAATTTCAGACTTTTCTTTTCTTCATATTAATTTCAGACTTTCCTTTTTGTCCTATTAATTTCAGACTTTTCTTTTTTTCATATTAATTTTAGACTTTTCTTTTTGTCATTAATTTCAGACTTTTCTTTTTGTCATTAATTTCAGACTTTCCTTTTTGTCATATTAATTTTAGACTTTCCTTTTAGTCATTAATTTCAGACTTTTCTTTTTTTCATATTAATTTCAGACTTTTCTTTTTGTCATTAATTTCAGACTTTTCTTTTTTTCATATTAATTTCAGACTTTCCTTTTTTTCATATTAATTTTAGACTTTCCTTTTAGTCATTAATTTCAGACTTTTCTTTTTTTCATATTAATTTCAGACTTTTCTTTTTGTCATTAATTTCAGACTTTTCTTTTTTTCATATTAATTTTAGACTTTCCTTTTTTTCATATTAATTTTAGACTTTCCTTTTTGTCATTAATTTCAGACTTTTCTTTTTTTCATATTAATTTCAGACTTTTCTTTTTGTCATATTAATTTCAGACTTTCCTTTTTTTTTTATTAATTTCAGACTTTTCTTTTTTTCATATTAATTTCAGACTTTCCTTTTTTTCATATTAATTTTAGACTTTCCTTTTTGTCATATTAATTTTAGACTTTCCTTTTAGTCATTAATTTCAGACTTTTCTTTTTTTCATATTAATTTTAGACTTTCCTTTTTGTCATTAATTTCAGACTTTTCTTTTTTTCATATTAATTTCAGACTTTCCTTTTTTTCATATTAATTTTAGACTTTCCTTTTTGTCATTAATTTCAGACTTTTCTTTTTTTCATATTAATTTCAGACTTTTCTTTTTGTCATATTAATTTCAGACTTTTCTTTTTTTTCATATTAATTTCAGACTTTTCTTTTTGTCATTAATTTCAGACTTTCCTTTTTTTCATATTAATTTCAAACTTTTCTTTTTGTCATATTAATTTCAGACTTTCCTTTTTTTCATATTAATTTTAGACTTTCCTTTTTGTCATTAATTTCAGACTTTTCTTTTTTTCATATTAATTTCAGATTTTCTTTTTTTCATATTAATTTTAGACTTTTCTTTTTTGTCATTAATTTCAGACTTTCCTTTTTGTCATATTAATTTCAGACTTTCCTTTTTTTCATATTAATTTTAGACTTTCCTTTTTGTCATTAATTTCAGACTTTCCTTTTTGTCATATTAATTTTAGACTTTCCTTTTTGTCATATTAATTTTAGACTTTCCTTTTTGTCATTAATTTAAGACTTTCCTTTTTTTCATATTAATTTCAGACTTTCCTTTTTTTCATATTAATTTTAGACTTTCCTTTTTGTCATTAATTTCAGACTTTCCTTTTTGTCATATTAATTTCAGACTTTCCTTTTTTTCATATTAATTTTAGACTTTCCTTTTTGTCATTAATTTCAGACTTTCCTTTTTGTCATATTAATTTCAGACTTTTCTTTCTTTCATATTAATTTTAGACTTTCCTTTTTGTCATTAATTTTAGACTTTCCTTTTTTTCATATTAATTTTAGACTTTCCTTTTTGTCATTAATTTCAGACTTTCCTTTTTGTCATATTAATTTTAGACTTTCCTTTTTGTCATATTAATTTTAGACTTTCCTTTTTGTCATTAATTTAAGACTTTCCTTTTTTTCATATTAATTTCAGACTTTCCTTTTTTTCATATTAATTTTAGACTTTCCTTTTTGTCATTAATTTCAGACTTTCCTTTTTGTCATATTAATTTCAGACTTTCCTTTTTTTCATATTAATTTTAGACTTTCCTTTTTGTCATTAATTTCAGACTTTCCTTTTTGTCATATTAATTTCAGACTTTCCTTTTTTTCATATTAATTTTAGACTTTCCTTTTTGTCATTAATTTCAGACTTTTCTTTCTTTCATATTAATTTTAGACTTTCCTTTTTGTCATTAATTTTAGACTTTCCTTTTTGTCATTAATTTCAGACTTTCCTTTTTGTCATATTAATTTCAGACTTTCCTTTTTTTCATATTAATTTTAGACTTTCCTTTTTGTCATATTAATTTTAGACGTTCCTTTTTGTCATTAATTTCAGACTTTCCTTTTTGTCATATTAATTTCAGACTTTCCTTTTTTTCATATTAATTTTAGACTTTCCTTTTTGTCATTAATTTCAGACTTTCCTTTTTGTCATATTAATTTCAGACTTTCCTTTTTTTCATATTAATTTTAGACTTTCCTTTTTGTCATTAATTTCAGACTTTTCTTTTTTTCATATTAATTTTAGACTTTCCTTTTTGTCATATTAATTTTAGACTTTCCTTTTTGTCATTAATTTCAGACTTTCCTTTTTGTCATATTAATTTCAGACTTTCCTTTTTGTCATATTAATTTCAGACTTTTCTTTTCTTCATATTAATTTCAGACTTTCCTTTTTGTCCTATTAATTTCAGACTTTTCTTTTTTTCATATTAATTTTAGACTTTTCTTTTTGTCATTAATTTCAGACTTTTCTTTTTGTCATTAATTTCAGACTTTCCTTTTTGTCATATTAATTTTAGACTTTCCTTTTAGTCATTAATTTCAGACTTTTCTTTTTTTCATATTAATTTCAGACTTTTCTTTTTGTCATTAATTTCAGACTTTTCTTTTTTTCATATTAATTTCAGACTTTCCTTTTTTTCATATTAATTTTAGACTTTCCTTTTTGTCATTAATTTCAGACTTTTCTTTTTTTCATATTAATTTCAGACTTTTCTTTTTGTCATATTAATTTCAGACTTTCCTTTTTTTCATATTAATTTCAGACTTTTCTTTTTTTCATATTAATTTCAGACTTTCCTTTTTTTCATATTAATTTTAGACTTTCCTTTTTGTCATATTAATTTTAGACTTTCCTTTTAGTCATTAATTTCAGACTTTTCTTTTTTTCATATTAATTTTAGACTTTCCTTTTTGTCATTAATTTCAGACTTTTCTTTTTTTCATATTAATTTCAGACTTTCCTTTTTTTCATATTAATTTTAGACTTTCCTTTTTGTCATTAATTTCAGACTTTTCTTTTTTTCATATTAATTTCAGACTTTTCTTTTTGTCATATTAATTTCAGACTTTTCTTTTTTTCATATTAATTTCAGACTTTCCTTTTTGTCATATTAATTTTAGACTTTCCTTTTTGTCATTAATTTCAGACTTTCCTTTTTGTCATATTAATTTTAGACTTTCCTTTTTGTCATATTAATTTTAGACTTTCCTTTTTGTCATTAATTTAAGACTTTCCTTTTTTTCATATTAATTTCAGACTTTCCTTTTTTTTTATATTAATTTTAGACTTTCCTTTTTGTCATTAATTTCAGACTTTCCTTTTTGTCATATTAATTTCAGACTTTCCTTTTTTTCATATTAATTTTAGACTTTCCTTTTTGTCATTAATTTCAGACTTTCCTTTTTGTCATATTAATTTCAGACTTTCCTTTTTTTCATATTAATTTTAGACTTTCCTTTTTGTCATTAATTTCAGACTTTTCTTTCTTTCATATTAATTTTAGACTTTCCTTTTTGTCATTAATTTTAGACTTTCCTTTTTGTCATTAATTTCAGACTTTCCTTTTTGTCATATTAATTTCAGACTTTCCTTTTTTTCATATTAATTTTAGACTTTCCTTTTTGTCATATTAATTTTAGACTTTCCTTTTTGTCATTAATTTCAGACTTTCCTTTTTGTCATATTAATTTCAGACTTTCCTTTTTTTCATATTAATTTTAGACTTTCCTTTTTGTCATTAATTTCAGACTTTCCTTTTTGTCATATTAATTTCAGACTTTCCTTTTTTTCATATTAATTTTAGACTTTCCTTTTTGTCATTAATTTCAGACTTTTCTTTTTTTCATATTAATTTTAGACTTTCCTTTTTGTCATATTAATTTTAGACTTTCCTTTTTGTCATTAATTTCAGACTTTCTCTTTGTTGTCATATTAATTTCAGACTTTCCTTTTTGTCATATTAATTTCAGACTTTTCTTTTCTTCATATTAATTTCAGACTTTCCTTTTTGTCCTATTAATTTCAGACTTTTCTTTTTTTCATATTAATTTTAGACTTTTCTTTTTGTCATTAATTTCAGACTTTTCTTTTTGTCATTAATTTCAGACTTTCCTTTTTGTCATATTAATTTTAGACTTTTCTTTTTGTCATATTAATTTCAGACTTTCCTTTTTTTCATATTAATTTCAGACTTTTCTTTTTTTCATATTAATTTCAGACTTTCCTTTTTTTCATATTAATTTTAGACTTTCCTTTTTGTCATATTAATTTTAGACTTTCCTTTTAGTCATTAATTTCAGACTTTTCTTTTTTTCATATTAATTTTAGACTTTCCTTTTTGTCATCAATTTCAGACTTTTCTTTTTTTCATATTAATTTCAGACTTTCCTTTTTTTCATATTAATTTTAGACTTTCCTTTTTGTCATTAATTTCAGACTTTTCTTTTTTTCATATTAATTTCAGACTTTTCTTTTTGTCATATTAATTTCAGACTTTTCTTTTTTTCATATTAATTTCAGACTTTCCTTTTTGTCATATTAATTTTAGACTTTCCTTTTTGTCATTAATTTCAGACTTTCCTTTTTGTCATATTAATTTCAGACTTTCCTTTTTTTCATATTAATTTTAGACTTTCCTTTTTGTCATTAATTTCAGACTTTTCTTTTTTTCATATTAATTTTAGACTTTCCTTTTTGTCATATTAATTTTAGACTTTCCTTTTTGTCATTAATTTCAGACTTTCCTTTTTGTCATATTAATTTCAGACTTTCCTTTTTTTCATATTAATTTTAGACTTTCCTTTTTGTCATTAATTTCAGACTTTCCTTTTTGTCATATTAATTTCAGACTTTCCTTTTTTTCATATTAATTTTAGACTTTCCTTTTTGTCATTAATTTCAGACTTTTCTTTCTTTCATATTAATTTTAGACTTTCCTATTTGTCATTAATTTTAGACTTTCCTTTTTGTCATTAATTTCAGACTTTCCTTTTTTTCATATTAATTTCAGACTTTCCTTTTTGTCATATTAATTTCAGACTTTCCTTTTTGGCATATTAATTTCAGACTTTTCTTTTTGTCATATTAATTTCAGACTTTTCTTTTCTTCATATTAATTTCAGACTTTCCTTTTTGTCCTATTAATTTCAGATTTTTCTTTTTTTCATATTAATTTTAGACTTTTCTTTTTGTCATTAATTTCAGACTTTTCTTTTTGTCATTAATTTCAGACTTTTCTTTTTGTCATATTAATTTCAGACTTTTCTTTTTTTCATATTAATTTCAAACTTTTCTTTTTGTCATATTAATTTCAGACTTTCCTTTTTTTCATATTAATTTCAGACTTTTCTTTTTTTCATATTAATTTCAGACTTTCCTTTTTTTCATATTAATTTTAGACTTTCCTTTTTGTCATATTAATTTTAGACTTTCCTTTTAGTCATTAATTTCAGACTTTTCTTTTTTTCATATTAATTTTAGACTTTCCTTTTTGTCATTAATTTGAGACTTTTCTTTTTTTCATATTAATTTCAGACTTTCATTTTTTTCATATTAATTTTAGACTTTCCTTTTTGTCATTAATTTCAGACTTTTCTTTTTTTCATATTAATTTCAGACTTTTCTTTTTGTCATATTAATTTCAGACTTTTCTTTTTTTCATATTAATTTCAGACTTTTCTTTTTGTCATATTAATTTCAGACTTTCCTTTTTTTCATATTAATTTCAAACTTTTCTTTTTGTCATATTAATTTCAGACTTTCCTTTTTTTCATATTAATTTTAGACTTTCCTTTTTGTCATTAATTTCAGACTTTTCTTTTTTTCATATTAATTTTAGACTTTCTTTTTTGTCATATTAATTTTAGACTTTCCTTTTTGTCATTAATTTCAGACTTTCCTTTTTGTCATATTAATTTCAGACTTTCCTTTTTTTCATATTAATTTTAGACTTTCCTTTTTGTCATTAATTTCAGACTTTCCTTTTTGTCATATTAATTTCAGACTTTCCTTTTTTTCATATTAATTTTAGACTTTCCTTTTTGTCATTAATTTCAGACTTTTCTTTTTTTCATATTAATTTTAGACTTTCCTTTTTGTCATATTAATTTTAGACTTTCCTTTTTGTCATTAATTTCAGACTTTCCTTTTTGTCATATTAATTTCAGACTTTCCTTTTTTTCATATTAATTTTAGACTTTCCTTTTTGTCATTAATTTCAGACTTTCCTTTTTGTCATATTAATTTCAGACTTTCCTTTTTTTCATATTAATTTTAGACTTTCCTTTTTGTCATTAATTTCAGACTTTTCTTTCTTTCATATTAATTTTAGACTTTCCTATTTGTCATTAATTTTAGACTTTCCTTTTTGTCATTAATTTCAGACTTTCCTTTTTTTCATATTAATTTCAGACTTTCCTTTTTGTCATATTAATTTCAGACTTTCCTTTTTGGCATATTAATTTCAGACTTTTCTTTTTGTCATATTAATTTCAGACTTTTCTTTTCTTCATATTAATTTCAGACTTTCCTTTTTGTCCTATTAATTTCAGATTTTTCTTTTTTTCATATTAATTTTAGACTTTTCTTTTTGTCATTAATTTCAGACTTTTCTTTTTGTCATTAATTTCAGACTTTTCTTTTTGTCATATTAATTTCAGACTTTTCTTTTTTTCATATTAATTTCAAACTTTTCTTTTTGTCATATTAATTTCAGACTTTCCTTTTTTTCATATTAATTTCAGACTTTTCTTTTTTTCATATTAATTTCAGACTTTCCTTTTTTTCATATTAATTTTAGACTTTCCTTTTTGTCATATTAATTTTAGACTTTCCTTTTAGTCATTAATTTCAGACTTTTCTTTTTTTCATATTAATTTTAGACTTTCCTTTTTGTCATTAATTTGAGACTTTTCTTTTTTTCATATTAATTTCAGACTTTCATTTTTTTCATATTAATTTTAGACTTTCCTTTTTGTCATTAATTTCAGACTTTTCTTTTTTTCATATTAATTTCAGACTTTTCTTTTTGTCATATTAATTTCAGACTTTTCTTTTTTTCATATTAATTTCAGACTTTTCTTTTTGTCATATTAATTTCAGACTTTCCTTTTTTTCATATTAATTTCAAACTTTTCTTTTTGTCATATTAATTTCAGACTTTCCTTTTTTTCATATTAATTTTAGACTTTCCTTTTTGTCATTAATTTCAGACTTTTCTTTTTTTCATATTAATTTTAGACTTTCCTTTTTGTCATATTAATTTTAGACTTTCCTTTTTGTCATTAATTTCAGACTTTCCTTTTTGTCATATTAATTTCAGACTTTCCTTTTTTTCATATTAATTTTAGACTTTCCTTTTTGTCATTAATTTCAGACTTTCCTTTTTGTCATATTAATTTCAGACTTTCCTTTTTTTCATATTAATTTTAGACTTTCCTTTTTGTCATTAATTTCAGACTTTCCTTTTTTTCATATAAATTTTAGACTTTCCTTTTTGTCATTAATTTCAGACTTTCCTTTTTGTCATTAATTTCAGACTTTTCTTTCCTTCATATTAATTTTAGACTTTCCTTTTTGTCATTAATTTTAGACTTTCCTTTTTGTCATTAATTTCAGACTTTCCTTTTTGTCATATTAATTTCAGACTTTCCTTTTTTTCATATTAATTTTAGACTTTCCTTTTTGTCATATTAATTTTAGACTTTCCTTTTTTTCATATTAATTTTAGACTTTCTTTTTTGTCATATTAATTTCAGACTTTCCTTTTTTTCATATTAATTTTAGACTTTCCTTTTTGTCATATTAATTTCAGACTTTCCTTTTTTTCATATTAATTTTAGACTTTCCTTTTTGTCATATTAATTTTAGACTTTCCTTTTTGTCATTAATTTCAGACTTTCCTTTTTGTCATATTAATTTCAGACTTTCCTTTTTTTCATATTAATTTTAGACTTTCCTTTTTGTCATTAATTTCAGACTTTCCTTTTTGTCATATTAATTTCAGACTTTCCTTTTTTTCATATTAATTTTAGACTTTCCTTTTTGTCATATTAATTTTAGACTTTCCTTTTTTTCATATTAATTTTAGACTTTCCTTTTTGTCATATTAATTTCAGACTTTCCTTTTTTTCATATTAATTTTAGACTTTCCTTTTTGTCATATTAATTTCAGACTTTCTTTTTTTTCATATTAATTTTAGACTTTCCTTTTTGTCATATTAATTTTAGACTTCCCTTTTTGTCATTAATTTCAGACTTTCCTTTTTTTCATATTAATTTTAGACTTTCCTTTTTGTCATTAATTTCAGACTTTTCTTTTTTTCATATTAATTTCAGACTTTTCTTTTTGTCATATTAATTTCAGACTTTCCTTTTTTTCATATTAATTTTAGACTTTCCTTTTTGTCATTAATTTCAGACTTTCCTTTTTGTCATATTAATTTCAGACTTTCCTTTTTTTCATATTAATTTTAGACTTTCCTTTTTGTCATTAATTTCAGACTTTTCTTTTTTTCATATTAATTTTAGACTTTCCTTTTTGTCATATTAATTTTAGACTTTCCTTTTTGTCATTAATTTCAGACTTTTCTTTTTTTCATATTAATTTTAGACTTTCCTTTTTGTCATATTAATTTTAGACTTTCCTTTTTGTCATTAATTTCAGACTTTCCTTTTTGTCATATTAATTTCAGACTTTCCTTTTTTTCATATTAATTTTAGACTTTCCTTTTTGTCATTAATTTCAGACTTTTCTTTTTTTCATATTAATTTTAGACTTTCCTTTTTGTCATATTAATTTTAGACTTTCCTTTTTGTCATTAATTTCAGACTTTCCTTTTTGTCATATTAATTTCAGACTTTCCTTTTTTTCATATTAATTTTAGACTTTCCTTTTTGTCATTAATTTCAGACTTTCCTTTTTGTCATATTAATTTCAGACTTTCCTATTTTCATATTAATTTTAGACTTTCCTTTTTGTTATTAATTTCAGACTTTTCTTTCTTTCATATTAATTTTAGACTTTCCTTTTTGTCATTAATTTTAGACTTTCCTTTTTGTCATTAATTTCAGACTTTCCTTTTTGTCATATTAATTTCAGACTTTCCTTTTTTTCATATTAATTTTAGACTTTCCTTTTTGTCATTAATTTCAGACTTTTCCTTTTTTCATATTAATTTTAGACTTTCCTTTTTGTCATATTAATTTTAGACTTTCCTTTTTGTCATTAATTTCAGACTTTCCTTTTTGTCATATTAATTTCAGACTTTCCTTTTTTTCATATTAATTTTAGACTTTCCTTTTTGTCATTAATTTCAGACTTTTCTTTTTTTCATATTAATTTTGGACTTTCCTTTTTGTCATTAATTTTAGACTTTCCTTTTTGTCATTAATTTCAGACTTTCCTTTTTGTCATATTAATTTTAGACTTTCCTTTTTTTCATATTAATTTTAGACTTTCCTTTTTGTCATTAATTTCAGACTTTTCTTTTTTTCATATTAATTTCAGACTTTCCTTTTTGTCATATTAATTTCAGACTTTCCTTTTTTTCATATTAATTTTAGACTTTCCTTTTTGTCATTAATTTTAGACTTTTCTTTTTTTCATATTAATTTTAGACTTTCCTTTTTGTCATATTAATTTTAGACTTTCCTTTTTGTCATTAATTTCAGACTTTCCTTTTTGTCATATTAATTTCAGACTTTCCTTTTTTTCATATTAATTTTAGACTTTCCTTTTTGTCATTAATTTCAGACTTTCCTTTTTGTCATATTAATTTCAGACTTTCCTTTTTTTCATATTAATTTTAGACTTTCCTTTTTCTCATTAATTTCAGACTTTTCTTTTTTTCATATTAATTTTAGACTTTCCTTTTTGTCATTAATTTTAGACTTTCCTTTTTGTCATTAATTTTAGACTTTCTTTTTTGTCATTAATTTCAGACTTTCCTTTTTTTCATATTAATTTTAGACTTTCCTTTTTGTCATTAATTTCAGACTTTTCTTTTTTTCATATTAATTTTAGACTTTCCTTTTTGTCATTAATTTCAGACTTTCCTTTTTGTCATATTAATTTCAGACTTTCCTTTTTGTCATATTAATTTCAGACTTTTCTTTTTTTCATATTAATTTTAGACTTTCCTTTTTGTCATTAATTTCAGACTTTTCTTTTTTTCATATTAATTTCAGACTTTTCTTTTTTTCATATTAATTTTAGACTTTCCTTTTTGTCATTAATTTCAGACTTTTCTTTCATCATATTCTAATAATTAACATAATACAGACTATTTGAAAAATAATTTATTTGTTTTTATTTGATTGTTTTCAAAACATTTTTTTTAAATAATAGTTAAAACCTTTTTTCTTGGAAATGGAGTAACTTCCGGAATCAAACTTTTTCTTAGGAATGGAAATGCCCTAACCCTAAACCCTAAATGTTTTTGGGGAGGGTTAGGGGTTACCCTAACCCTCCCCAAAAACATTATTTTCACTAAATATTAAAAAAAAAAAAAAAACATTAAATAAAAAAAAACACATTCCGGTGCTCAGAAACATTATTTCTTGAAAAAAAAAAAGATTATTCTATTTTGTTTATTTTCTTCAATGAAAATTTTTTTAAGTTTGGAAAACAATCAAATAAATTATTTTTTAAATAGTCTATATTATGTTAATTATTAGAATATGATGAAAGAAAAGTCTGAAATTAATATGACAAAAAGAAAAGTCTGAAATTAATATGAATAAAAAAAATTGTTGTATCACTTTCAGGCATCCGTAGACACTTTCTTCAACTTTTTTCCACCGGAAGCCAGCGTTCGTCCGTGTTCTTCGCATCTGCCCTTGTTTTTGTAAATAAAAAAAATTGACAATCATTTTTTTGTTTTTGTTTTTTGGGTTTTTTTTTTAAAATGGAGATTGTTACAAAATACAATCATAAAATCTAGACGAGTTATCTCCCTTACTAAAGAAGGCCGATAAGTTTGTAGAGATGAAACAATTATACTGACCCCTACGTATGTTGTTGACGCGTCGATTATACCAATCTGGGTGACAAGACGAACTGCTTTTAGCTAGCCAATCAGGTTGAATTGCTGACCACTTCCTCCAACCGTGCTGAAACATTTATTTTTTTAAAAATTACCAAGTAATATTATAAATTAAAAAATTTTTTTTTAATAAATAGATAAAATCATTTATTAAATACATATCTGAGATTTTCACTGTTAAAACACCTTTTTTCAAAGAGTACTTTTTTTTTTTTTTTTTTTTCATTTTGCTGGTATTAACCCTGTGAGGCCGGACGCATGTTGAGTGGGGGTATGTGTTGGGAATCATATACACTAAATGTACAAAAGCAAGGAAATTCCCAAATTTTTACACTTTTATTGTCATTAAGGGTATGCGAGCACAACAGGGCTATGTATTTTACTGGTAGGAATTTTTCTTCAGTGCACCTCACACACTTCATCCACTCATGCATAGAGATTTATACTGTAGTGATGTGATAATGAAATGGTTTAGTTGATATGTAGTCATACCCTTAATGACAATAAAAATGTAAAAATTTGGGAATTTCCTTGCTTTTGTACATTTTCATCTTAACCCTATTAAGGGCATATGATTTCAGTATACTGGCATTTTTCATGGAATTAAAAAAAATATTTTATCAAATGAATAAAATCATTTATTAAATACATATCTGAGATTTTCACTGTTAAAACACGTTTTTTCAAAGAGTACTTTCATTTTTCTTTTTTTTCTTCATTTTGCTGGTATTAACCCTGTTTGATAATGGCCCTGTGAGGCTGGACGCATGTTGAGTGGACGTATGTGTGGGGGATCGTTTGGTTTGGCTTGCGCGATTTAGTGCGGGTGGACCCGTACAATCAAGTGCAAAATAAAGCTTGCTCTCAAAGTCGGAGCTAACAAACGTTGACAGGCCACCATTTTGATGAGACCTTTTAGGTCGGGGGTTCAAGGGAGCCAGGCTGTGACGAATACACCTGCGCATAAGGGTTCTGTGATGTCACGGGTTCTTGTGTGGGAAACTGAGTTTTGAGAGTCTGGTTTCGGGAAGCAAGCTGAACAGACGTATTTCTAAATGTAGTCCGCAAATGAAAAGGGGAATTTATTTCCCAAAGAGAATACAGGCGTAATAAGATTCCTTCCTCCCTCCTCCTCGAATGGCTAAGGACTTAATGGACCATTGATAGCTAAGAATTAACTACGATAAAAGTAGTGAATTGATCTCCCTCAACGTTAGTAAAACATGTCCAAGAGCGACAGAAAACTGACTCTTGAATAAAAGTAATCAAATTTAAAAGAGAGAGTATGCCTTGTTTTTCGCTGTGTATGAGAATCTTTGTTACAGCCTAATACAACGATGATGATATTGGACGCGCGGCGTGTGACGATGATAGCGGCGATGTTGCACAGCAGTCTCGAAACGAGGAGAGAACTCAAAGTCTGAGATTTTCGCTGTTAAAACACGTTTTTCAAAGAGTACTTTCTATTTTTCTTTTTCTTTTTTTTTATTTTGCTGGTATTAACCCCAAGGAGTTGCCCACTCATGGATATCGTAAAGTGAATGTCCGATTTTATTGACGATTTTGGGAAAGTGAAAATCCGATGTGATGATGCGTGGTTGACGCTTTTTTAGAATAAAACAGACGACTAACAACCGTGTTAGTCGTCTGTTACGAACCGTCGTAATGAATAAACTAGTAAGCAAAAATAAAAATAAAAAAGGTTATTTACGTTGCCAACGTCAGGATAGCTGCAAAAATACGGATTCCAAGTATGGAGATTTGGTAGCCTGTTATCGTAAAAAAAAAAAGAAAAAAAGAAGTTATTCATTATAGCTATGTTATAAAAAGTGTATGGTAGCAAGGAAAACAGACACAGGAATTTAGATTAAACAACGTGTATTATAAACAAATACAATACAAGAGTTTTATCGGAAGGTTGAAGGTTCAATCCTCGGTGTGGGCGATACGAAGAATTGTGAATTACTGAAGACTTCTCACAATCATGGCTGACGGAAAAAGAGCATGCGACCCCCGTGGATTAAATAAAGGGTTCCGTTCGAAATTCCGTCCAGATTCCCGAGTTCGACAGAAATATTCCCGAGTTTGAACAGATACACCTGAAGAAGGCTGGAGGTTACAGCGGCTGAAACGTTGTGATGATAACACTCAAGATGAGAAACGTAGTCCAAATATTATACAAATTATCAATCCTCATCTCAAAAATTCAGAAATAATAGGGACTGGTATAACTATTGAAATTATAGTGTTACCTTCTGCGTTTACCTTTGTCATGGGTACCCGGATTTCGTCTAGCGGTAATTATCTAAATGAATAAATGGAAAGTTTTTTTCCATCTATCCTAACTATATTAGCATCAAAACACGTTAGGATTATTTAATTCTAATGATATAGTAACATTTTGAAATACCGTATATATAGGCATCTCCTACTCACTCAAACAAATGTCGATTTTGCTCATTTGCATATTTATTTATTTTTAAGTTTTTAATAAATTAATATTCTGTAATATACCTTTCTACTTTGTATTGCCACATTTTCTTCTACATACGCAATCGTTTTATCGATAGTAATATTATTATAATTATAAATAAAATAAGATAAAGAGATTTTATTTTAAAAAAATGATAGCGTTTTAAAAACTTATGTAGAATTTCCTTTTCAAGGGAGATAATTTACTTCTGGCTTTAGTAAAGTGTCAAATATCGCTGAGATGTCGAACAGATACTACACTTTGATCTTAGCCAAAAGGCCACGGAACTATAAAAAATATTTTTTTGTGACAAGGCATTTTAAAATTAATTTTAAAATGCCTAGTACTTAATAAAAACCAAATTCACTAAAGTTATAGTGATATATATATTTCTCATTGCATTTCTATAATCATCATTTTCAAATTGATTCAGTACTAGAAAACCTTATCCGAATTGATTGCTATTTTAAGAAATCATATTCGAATTGGTTTCTATATTAAGTAATCAAATCTCAACTAATTGCTACAAGGAAAAATCATATCACAACTAATTTCTATGACAAAAAATAGTATCCCAATTGATTGCTATGACTAGAAATCGTATCCCGATGGATTGCTATTGCAAGAAATCGTTTCCCACTTGATTGCTATGGCAAAAGTTTGTATCCTTATTGATTGCTATCGCAAAATTTTTTATTCTTATTGATTGTTATGGCAAAAGTTTGTATCTTAATTGATTGCTATAGAAAAAGTTTGTATCCTTATTGATTGTTATAAAAAAAGCTTGTATCCTTATTGATTGCTATGGCAAAATTTTGTAATCTTATTGATTGCTATGGCAAAAGTTTGTATCTTAATTGATTGCTTTGACGAAAGCTTGTATTCTTATTGATTGTTATGGCAAATGTTTGTATCTTAATTGATTGTTATGGCAAAAGTTTGTATCCTTATTGATTGTTATGGAAAAAGTTTGTATTCTTATTGATTGCTATGGCAAAAGTTTGTATCTTAATTGATTGCTATTGCCAAAGTTTGTATCCTTATTGATTGTTATGACAAAAGTTTGTATTCTTATTGATTGCTATGGCAAATGTTTGTATCTTAATTGATTGTTATGGCAAAAGTTTGTATCCTTATTGATTGTTATGGAAAAAGTTTGTATTCTTATTGATTGTTATGGCAAATGTTTGTATCTTAATTGATTGTTATGGCAAAAGTTTGTATCCTTATTGATTGTTATGACAAAAGTTTGTATTCTTATTGATTGTTATGGCAAATGTTTGTATCTTAATTGATTGTTATGGCAAAAGTTTGTATCCTTATTGATTGTTATGACAAAAGTTTGTATTCTTATTGATTGTTATGGCAAATGTTTGTATCTTAATTGATTGTTATGGCAAAAGTTTGTATCCTTATTGATTGTTATGACAAAAGTTTGTATTTTTATTGATTGTTATGACAAAAGTTTGTATTTTTATTGATTGTTATGACAAATGTTTGTATCTTAATTGATTGTTATGGCAAAAGTTTGTATCCTTATTGATTGTTATGACAAAAGTTTGTATTTTTATTGATTGTTATGACAAAAGTTTGTATTTTTATTGATTGTTATGGCAAATGTTTGTATCTTAATTGATTGTTATGGCAAAAGTTTGTATCCTTATTGATTGTTATGACAAAAGATTGTATTCTTATTGATTGCTATGGAAAAAGCTTGTATCCTTATTGATTGCTATGGCAAAAGTTTGTATCTTAATTGATTGCTATGGCCAAAGTTTGTATTCTTATTGATTGCTATGACAAAAGTTTGTATTCTTATTGATTGCTATGGAAAAAGCTTGTATCCTTATTGATTGCTATGGCGAAAACTTATATCCTTATTGATTGCTATGGCCAAAGTTTGTATCCTTATTGATTGCTATGGTAAAAGTTTGTATTCTTATTGATTGCTATGGAAAAAGCTTGTATCCTTATTGATTGCTATGGCGAAAACTTATATCCTTATTGATTGCTATGGCCAAAGTTTGTATCCTTATTGATTGCTATGGTAAAAGTTTTTATCCTTATTGATTGTTATGGCAAAAGTTTGTATCTTAATTGATTGCTATGATAAACAAAGTCATATCAAAATTGATTGCTATGGCAAAAATACCCCGAACTAAATGCCTTGTTTTATAAACAAAAGACGATCTTAGAAACAACGTTGAGAAAAATAAATTAAAACTTACCATTCTGTTGGTATTCTGGCTGGTATTGCGAAATCTTTTCTTGTAGCAGCCATAATGCTGTTTTATAAAGTTCCCAAGCCAAAGCTGCACTGTTCCTACAATGTGAAATATTTTCCAAGAAAAAGATTTAATGAGCATTATATATATATATATATATATATATATATATATATATATGAGAAAGAGATAGAGATACATGAAAGAAGAGGGATAAACATGTACGAATGACAAATTTATTTCAACTTCGATTGAAAAATTACTCTCATTCTCGGTCCACGGAAGTATTTTAAAATGGCCCAAATTCTCAAAATTACTTCCGAATAAGTGCGTTCCACCTATGATTGAACTTAACATTTTTCTATTGGATTTACTTCATTCTTGAACTTTTTCAATGCTGCCTTCACGAAAACCCTTCTTTTCCATCTGTAAATCTCCTTTCATTGGACACCTCATCAACGGACATTTACCAACTGGACAGACCCCATATCTTTTCACACGCACTTTCTTACTCTCCATTACTTAATATTTTTTCAAATTTTGAATTTTGGCTCTTCCACTGCCAACTTATCTATCTATGTAATTCATCTGATGATAAGATTTTAATCTTTGAAAAGCCTTGGCTTAAGGAAAGAATAATAAACATGTTTTTACAGAGTACACCTTGCATTGAACAATCAAAGTTGAAATAGATTTGTCATTCGTAAATGTTTATCCCACTTCTTTCATTTATCTTTATAAGTCAAGTCGCCTTAGCCATTAAATAAGATAGGGGAATTCAGATCCCAAAAATATAAGAGCCAGGCGATGTCCTCCTCCTCCTTCCCTTGCAAGTGATTAAGTAATTAGTTAATTAACTAGCGTAAGCTTCTCTCTCTCTGTTTCAACGAACTTGCTTCGGTGTCGACAAGCTAATAGATGAAAATAAAATGGCTCGGAACTAAAAGAGAAGGCTCGTTATATTTCGTTATGTGTAGATTGATTTCAGTTACAGAAAGAAACCGCCGGCACGAAGTTGTGACAACGACAAAGCGTCTGCAGAGAGTGGTGGCGGCGACGGGTCAGCTGCTAACAATAGCAGCTAGGGTGCAGATATTGAAAGCAGAAAGAGAAGAGACAGCAAGAAGAAAGGGAAATATAATTCCCGAATTGGGTTTACTGCTGTGTCAGCCGAAAGGGAGAGATTGAAGCCGGGACCGACTGGCAAGACCACTCGACGTCACCCGGATCGAGCAACGACATATCGTCCCGTTAGCAAGCGATGCCGTTCGCTGGATCAACAAAGGAGCTGTTGTACTACGCCAGATTCCGACATGCAAATATTCAACATTAGGCCTTGTAAATTTCCCAGGATATATTTAAATGCTTTAAATAGAAATAAGCTCAATGGTTAACAGGTTATGTTAAACAGAGCTTTGATATTATAATTCGATAGATTCTAAAATTTATGACACAATCCAATAAAATTTCAAACATTATGATCAAGTTCCGAAAATAAAAAAACTTAACGATGTCTATCCATATGAACACGTGTTTCAGAAAACCATTTATTAACATTATTACATAAGAGTAAAGCTTGAAAATGTTAAAATCGAGATAAGTTGTCAGCATTAAGCAACACGAACGGAAGAAGGGTCCTTAAGGTTAGTGGTAGGCTAAGTCGTTTTTTTTTTGTTTTTTTTACTATTTATTTAAGCATGAAATTAGCGACCATCACCAAACAAAATCGACCGCCATTTTTTATTTACTCGTGTTTGGCTAAGTGAAAGTCATGATAACATATTCAGAGATAATAAATCTTACAATGAGTTTCAGAACTTTTAGAATATACATTATAAACAAATTATTTGCGAAAGGAAAAAAAAAGAAGAAAATATCCGGGCAAAAATATAATGGGGGATTTTTTTTTATTAACACCGGTCGAAAATTCTGATTTCAGATTTCGCGGCTATGGCGGAGTGGGAATTTTCTATTTAATCTTTTTATGTTGCTTTTATAAATTGTTTCTTACAAAACATACTCTCCATATTGCCATTAACCCTACCACTAAACCTAAGTGCGGGTGGCAATCCCCCCCCAAAGAAAACAACATCCTCCAAACAAACCGAGAAAGAAAGAGAGTGGCTACCACCCGGACTTAGGGTTAGTGGTAGGGTTAAGGGAATACATTTTTTTTTAAGTTGCTGAAAAACGCTAATAATAATCCGGGATATTTGCAAAATAAAAAAATAAATCAGCAAAAATCCGAAAACAAATTAATATTTGCAAAATAAAATTAAAAAAAAAAATAAATCAGCAAAAATCTGAAAACAAATTAATATTTGCAAAATAAAATAAAAATAAATAAAAAAATCAGCAAAAATCCGAAAACAAATTAATATTTGCAAAATAAAAAAAATTAAAAAATAAATCAGCAAAAATATTAATGGATTAATTTGCCCTGTCGCCGATCCCAAACAGACAAAATTAGTCGATAAAATATGGCAGTCTTTTTTTTTTGGGGGGGGGGGGGATAACCGCTTCAAGATAGCCATAATAAACATATTTTGTCACGGTGGACTAACTTGCCCTGTCACCGCTCGAAAACAGATAACATTAATCGATAAAAAAAAGAAGGTACTGATATCGAATATGAATCAGTTTCCGGGAACTTCGCGTCGGCAGCCTTCGGGCATGTTACGTAAACACCCGAGAGATGCCGTAGCGATTAGCCAATCAGCTGTCAGTTGTCAGACGACATAGAAGGAATGTGGCGTTGGATCACCGAACACGTAGAAGGATTGGAAGCATTTTTTTTGTAAAAACGAAACGCATAAGGCTGACTGGCTAGTGGGCCGTGCGCAAAATCAGTTTGGCCTTTTTATGGCCAAATGTCACGAATTTGGTGTGTTTTGGCCATCGAAAATTCCGTTTGGCCTTTTTTGTGTGAATATTCTGGAGTTCACTTATGCGGGGCCAGGCGTATCGCAGAATTGAAAACAAACACACATATTTCGCTAAAAATGAAGAACAAACACAGAAAAAAAGTTTTAAATAAAACCAAAAGTAAAAATGAAAAAGTGGCCAATTCTCGCAAAAAAAAACTTTTATAAATACTCGTGTCACTTCGCTAAAAATGAAAAACAAACACAAAAAAGAAAATTAAAAAATATAACCAAATATTCTGAAGTTTACGGACAATTTTCTGTGTTTGTTTTTCATTTTTAGCGAAATATGTGTTTGTTTTCAATTCTGCGATACGCCTGGCCCCGCATAAGTGAACACCAGAATATTAACACAAAAAAGGCCAAAACACACCAAATTCGTGACATTTGGCCCTAAAAAGGCCAAACTGGTTTTGCGCACGGACCACTAGCCAGTCAGCCGGCCCTTATTATGCCTTTTTACCATTTTTTTAGGGATATCTGCGAAGACCATTTGTTAGGAAATCCTCGTCAGATCGGAAGCCCATGGCATACGGTTGAGATAGACGAGTCTTTGTTTAACCCTAACCAGACCCTAACCCGACTGATTAAAAAAGACAATTTCAAAATAGACCCTCAAAACACACACACACACACAAAATATTTTTCAGTTTCAAGAAACACAAAAAACACTACTTTTTAACCAGTTGACCGAATACAAAAAGAATTGCAAAAAAATAATAATAAAAATGTATTGTTTGTTATATAAAATAAAAATGATCTTTTGAAACTTTTTAGAGCACAAAAAAACAACATTTTATTTAAAAACATTTGATTAACAATGGTTCCTTTGACAAAAAATAAACATCTAATTAATAACAGTTGTTTATCTATGATTTGTTCGTTCTTTATTTTTATATATGTATTTTACTTTGATTTTCTTCGTCTAAATTTATCGTCTGCCAGTCTTCAATTTATCGTTTGGCAGTTTAGCCTCGTCAACTTTCGGGCGCTTCCGACACCTGCCCGAACGTTGACGACACAAAGTTAGGGAAACGCTGTGCGTTCTCTAGTCTATAGAGTACATATTTTTTTAAAAAATTAATTCTAATTGTTTCACTTACCTTTTCACAAAACTAGTTTGTTCTTCTTGTCCTCTTTTTTATTTAAAGGTAATTGTAAAGGTTACCTGGCAATTAAAATTAAAATAAAAAACAAAACAAAAAAACAGCAACTATTATATAGGAAGACTTTGAAGAATAAATTTTTTTAAAAGCAGGAAAAAAGAATTTCTGTTTGTGACGTCACCGTTACGTTGGCAACCGTGGTAAACATCGTCACGTGACATTTCGCTCTCTTCGGACGGTTTCTTTTTGTGTGGAGTTTTTCATTTTGCAAAGCAAAAGAAAAAAAAATTTCGTTTATAATATATTTATTTTATAAAACATACGTAAGAACATTTTTCTCTCTTTTTTTTAACTTCCAAATTTCTTTTTTTGTTGCTTTAAGCTTTATAACCGTATACGTAAAAAGATTTCGGTACTGTTATAGTCAACGTGACTTCGCGTCGACAACGATCGGGCAGGTCGCGGAAACGCCCGAGCGCTGACGGAATAATATCATTTTTTTCTTTCTTTTATCTTATAAAAACATTGACAAAATTTTACCCCCCCCCCCCCCAAAAAAAACATTATTTTTCACAAAAAAAAAAATGGGTATATGTTACGACGCTCAGCAGAGGCGCGAACGGGGTCCAAAAAAAGAACGAGAAAGGGTTTAAAAACATAAATTTGCAACAAGTGAAGTTGACCTACGACGAGAATAGATATTTTCCTACTTACCTATGCAATTTGTTTTTATTTTTACGTATTATAAATGGGTTTTCATTAGATGTAAAAAAAAAAAATTCTTGTTTTTTTTCCCACCGTTTTCACAAAAACAATATGGTTGCTCCAGGTGCATTCGTTAGTAAGCCTCCCCCCCCCCCAATTCGGCCATGTTTTTTTTTTCGAAATTACGGTGTCAAAACTATTGATTTCTAATAAATAGCACTTCAAACGGGTTTAAAATACAAACAAATATCACATGCAAGTTTGAAACTGACTTTTACAGCTTACAGTTACTTTTATTTGTTGCAATTTGTTTTGTTTTTTGCGTTTTTACTCTGCTGAGTCTCGTAAAAGATTCCCCAAAAAATCGATTTTAATTTATGTATTTTGTCTTTGAATTTATTCGTCTTATATTAGCGCCTTGCCAGTCTTCCAGTTAGAGATTGGCAGTTCGAATGCAGGGCTTGGCTATCGCTAAGAACGGGAGCCCTAACCCTAACCCATTTTTCTTTCTTTCTTTGTTTTATGTTAGAGAGAAGAAAAAAAAGAAAAACAGCGAAACAAATGAAAAAGAAAACATTGACACCCCCCCCCCCAAAAAAAAAATTTTCTTTCCACACATTTGATTGAAAATGGTTTATTTGACCACCCCTCCTACAGTTTGTTCGGTTTTTATTTTTTTATCCATGTATTTTTTATTTGAATTTATTCGTCTTATATTATCGCCTGCAAGCCTTCCATTAATGCTTGGCGTTTTCGTCTCGGCAACTTTTGGCTAAGATCAAAGTGTAGTATCTGTTCCGATGGATACTACACCCCATAGACTGATATTGTCTTGACCATCGGGGCTTGATTTACGCCTGTCTATGGGTCTGTCCTGTGCAGTTCTAGGTCCACCCTCCCAGGCTTCGCCTCCTCTCTTTAGGGAGGAGTAAGTTTATTGCTTACTGCCTGAGGCGCCCCTACCGGGGAATGCCGACGGGGCTGCTCAGGCAATTTTTAATGGCCAGAGTGCTCACCTCTCGGGCGCTGGCTTTTCAACCCCCACTTTCCCGACCCGACCTTGGGTCACATCTTACTTGTGGGAGTAAGATAACACTGGCCTTGTGCCTAACTCATGGAGAGGAGTAAATAAAAACTCTCGGGCGCTTCTGCGACCTGCCCGATCGTTGCCGACGCGAAGTCACGGAAATCAGGCGCGTCGTTTATAACAGCACCAAGATCTCTTGTCAATCATTACTATTACCGACATCAAATAACTTATTGGTACTTTGTTAGATTGGGATCCGCGCTAAAAGTCCCTCGGCGTCGGTGGTTTGAAACTGCGAGAAAATGAATAACTGATTGAAATTAATATGCAGACGACATCTAAACTTGATAATTGGATTTTTGACGTCTGCAAACGAGCCAGCCCAAACCCTAACCTCGAACCCTGCCCAAACCCTAACGAAAGAAACAATAATAATCAGTAAAAAAAAAATAATAATAATTTTTGTAAAATTTGAAAAAAAAAAACACTTACTTGATTAACTTTTTAGATTAAACACTTATCTGAATCACTTATTTCTTCGTTAAAAAAATAAATATTTATTTCATATAAAAGTTTTTACTGTAATTTTTTGCTTGTCCCCCCACCCCCACCCCCACCCACTTGTAAATCCAGCCTCGTTTGTACTTTTTTTGGACGCACGTAAGTCAACGTATTTTTCATTCGGCATTGTCCGGTGTTTTACGTAAACATCCAGAAATTACCGGCGCCGAGGCACTTTTAGCGCGAGTCCTAATGTAAAAAAGCACCAAATTATTTGTAAGGAAATACAGCTAGGAAATTAGTCAAAACCATGGTAGTAATCCCTACTACCATGGTTTTGACCGATTTATCTTGTTTACCTACCCCATTTGTGACCTATTGGCGTAAAAAAAAAATATAGAAGAAGCCTTTAAAGTTCGCGTAAATACCGATTCTGGGCAAAGTAACCATCTTCGTTTTTGTTTACGTTGCTAAGTGACTAAACAAAGCTGGTTGCTTTTCTCACGGCAGTCCTTTTTATATCCGTCACTATCCGCCAGGATTCGTCTCACGTGACTCAAATGAACCAATCAATCGCACTCATTTAAATATAGAGAATCGTCTTCATTATTAAAAATAACCACCGTAAATACAATATTTTTAATTTTCGATTTATTTTTAATTTTGTTACTTTTCAAAATAGAATTAACGTTTATGCAGTTTCCCAACATTACTAAGTCTGCTCTCGATTTAAATAATTGAAATTAAGGAAAGTTATATATATATATATATATATATATATATATATATATATATATATATATATATATATATGTATATATATATGTATAATAGGCAACAAATAAATGTTACCAAAGGCAAGATAAATTACTCTTCTACTAACCTATAAAAGTTTATTTGTTTATTTTATTTTTTATTTTTTATAAATGATCTTTTTCTTTCTTTGTTTATTACACTAAAAATGAAGAATTTGTCATTTCTTTTTTTAATTTTAAAAATCTTTTTACGTTGTTTAAATTCAAGGACCACCTTTTTTTTCGTAGCTTGTACAGAGAAGCGTACATAGGAAAAACACTGAAAAACGTAGTTCCAATTAAATTAACCGGAAAACTCTTTGAAATACTTATGTATCAAGCAAAAATAGGTTTGTACACCAAAAATTAGCAAAAACTATCGAGTAGAATTGTAATAAAAAATAAAAATATGTTATATCGTTTAATCGGGTTCGGCCATTGATTCGAGCGAAAAAACACGAAATTCAGGGGGAGATAACCCAGTCTGTCATATTAACAAGTAATAAATCAATGGCATTCACCAAAATACGATGAAACTGATTTTTTATGTTTAATTAAAATTCTACTCGATCATTTTTCCTACTTTTTGGTGAGGATACTTATTTAAATCTGCTGCGTAAGTATATGATAATGTTTTTTTTTGTGTGGTATTGATAATTTAATACGGGCGCTTCTCTGTACAAGCACCTAATCCCCTTTTTAAGAATTATATATTTTTTAATTACCGATGTTTACAAATTCTTTTTTCATTATTTATTTTGATTTTGTAGAGTTAAACATTTTGTATACAAAATGGATGGAATAATAATTCGTTTTGTAAAATATTTTTTGGTGATTACAAAACAACAATATAAAATACCGTCTTGTAATTGTAAATGGCGGCAATACCAAAAGTGCTGCCGCAAATAACTGGCTACTTGTCGCTTAACTGGGGAAAGGGGCTTAATTCCTAAAAAGTTGTAAAAAGAAATTACAGTACTCTTATAGATGACGCACCGTGTTTCCGTGACTTCGCGTCGTTAACGTTCGGGCAGGTTACGGAAGCGCCCGAGAGTTGACGCTGAACGCTAAATTGAAGACTGGCAGCCGATAAATTACGACGAAGAAAACCAAACTAAAATACATATATAAAAATAAATAACGAACAAACCATAGCTAAACAACTGTTATTAAAAAAAGAAAACTGCTTAAAAACAGTTGTTGCGGTGTTTATGTTAACAAGAAAAAACTGTAAAAAAAACATTTGCTTAACAAATCAAAAAAATCATCATTTGAAACAAACAAAAAACATTTGATTTAAAAACAGTTGATTAACAATGGTTCCTTTGACAAAAAAAACAAAAACAAAACAAAAAGAAACATCTAATTACTATTGTTTTGTTTGTTTTTGTTTTTGTTTTTTTAAAAAGATATTTCACCCCAAACAAGGCAGGACGCCACTGTAGACGTAAGGGACTACTGAGAATAAGGGAGTAGGTTTAGGGTGTCCTCCTAAGTTGGGAGCTGTGCAGCGACATGTCTGTTTACATTAGTTTTAAACCTCTGCATGTCAGTAACGTCGGGGAAACAGGGAGCAGGGAGGGAATTCCAGAGGCCGGCAGCACAAGGAAAGAAGCTGCTGGAGTAGAAGGCTTTCCGGCATCTGGGGACCTCCACAGTGAATGTGTAATGGAAGGGGGGGGGGGTGTTGGCCCCTTCCTTACATTTATCGCACGAAATGAATTGAATGAACAACAACCGAGTAAGAGGCAACAAAAAAGGGTTTATTTAACAGAGGGTTGGAACTGTGTCCCAGTGAATAAAAGAGGCTGCCGGGTCGTCAGCAAATATATTCCCAGTGGAGATGGCTGCTGCTGGAACAATGCAGGGGAAAGGCAGGAGAGAGATGTTTCTTCATTGCTGGCCGATTTCTCTCTGCTGAATTCTTCAACTGACCAGGTGGTAGAAAATAGTCCATGAGGGGACAATTGATATCAATACGCCCTGCAAGCCGATTGGTCAGCGTATGACCAATTTGCTCACAGAGGACGAGAAGAAATAGATCCTATTTCAGTCTGCTACAATGGATGGGACCTAGCTTATTGTTGGATTGTTCTAGTGTATTTGCATTGAGGGGGCACTAGAGTATTGATTTACTCCTCTCCAGGAGTTAGGCACAAGGCCAGTTTTTATCTTACTCCCACAGGTAAGATGTGACCCAAGGTCGGGTCGGGAAAGTGGGGTTTAAAAATTGCCTGGGCAGCCCCGTCTGCATTCCCCGGTAGGGGCGCCTCAGGCAGAGTAGCTAGTACACCGGAGCACAATCCATTGAAGTACTTATAAAACAAGCACAAGGATGCTACATTGCGGCGATGGGACAGGGGCTGGAGCTTGGTTGACAGTGAGGGACCTATCAGGTTGGTGACTCTTTTTTGGACCTTGTGTAAGAGGGAGAGACTAGTGGATGATGCCCCAGCCCAGATGTGGCAACAATACTCCATACATGGACGGATGGTGGCTTTGTAGAGATACAGGATAATGTCAGGTGTGAGGAGTTTACTAGCACGGTAGAGGGAGCCCACCTTCTTTGCAGAAGCCTTGGCAATGTCTTTAATGTATTTGTTGCAATTCATGTTACCTGTGAATGTTAGGGTGAGGAGTTTGAATGATGAACTCTCAGGTAGGGTGTTATTTGCCATGGCAATTGGTGGTTGAAGAGGTTTCTTGTAGTTATTGAAGGAAAGGAGCTTTGTCTTTGCGGCATTAAAAGTTACCAACCCCAATCCACTACAGCCTGGGGGTCACTTTCTAAGGATTCAGCCATTGCCTCGGATATGTACACGTCCGTTTTGCCCACATGACGAGAGTACAGGGTGGTGTCGTCAGCAAATATACCTATCTCAAACTCGATGTCATCAGGGAGGTCCTTTATGAAAATCAGGAACAACAAAGGTCCGAGGATAGATCCCTGGGGTACACCTGCATTTATGTCATGTTGCTTAGATGAACGGCCATCAAGGACGATCTGGATCTTTCTTTTGGTTAGGAAGGATCTAATTATATTAAATATTCGTCCAGTATACCATATGAGTGAATTTTTAGGCGGAGCCCCTTATGCCATACCATGTCAAAGGCTATGGATATATCAAGCGCCACTGGCCTAGCTTCACCTGCCTTGTCGAGTGTATGATGCGTTCAAAGATGACCGTTAGCATTTCTGCAGTAGATCGTGCTTGTCTAAATCCATACCATTGGATATATCGAGCGCTACCACCCTAGCTTCACCTGCCTTGTCCAGTGTATGATATATGCGTTCAGAGATGACCGTTAAGATGTAGATTGTGCTTGTCTAAATCCATACTGACGGTCAGAAAGAAGTTTAGCATTAACTAAGTGCCGAATTATCGCTAGATTGATTAAGGATTCAAAGATTTTAGCAAAGATCGGGAGTAGGCTGATTGGGCGATAGTTCTGAGGATCTGTTCTATCCCCAGAATTCTTGAAGACTGGTACCACATAGGCAATTGTCCAGCTATTAGGAAGCAAGATTCAGCAAGGCATTTGTTGTAGAGTTTGGAGAGGACAGTGGCCAGTTCTGCATGGCATTCATTTATTACTATTACCGTTATAAGATCAGGCCCACATGCTTTGGAGGTGTCAGAGTTCTTTATGATGACCTTGACCTGAGATGGGGTGATGACCAGGTTTTCAAGTGTGGCTATGTTCGTTCTTTATTTTTATACGAATCCTGTCTAAAACGTATCCGACCTTAGGCCAGAAAAAAAGATTTCAAATACGTGACGGGGTTGAGACCCTAATCCCCTTCAAAGAAGGCCCCTTGTGCTTGCACACACTTAGCCTTACGATCCATCCACTGCTGGAAACACCTCTGGAAGTCTTCTTTTGGAATGGTGTTCATCTCCGCCGTCGCATACCACATTATCTCTTTTCTCGCACCCTCTCAACAACAGCTGTACTCCCAGCAGTTTGAGGCCTGCCAGATCGCGGGTCACTCTCCGCTGATGATGTGCGGCCATTTTTGAATCGGTTAAACCACTCCTTAATTTGTGTTACACCCATCACATCTACTCTGAACCCCTGCGGGATAATGCGGAATGCGACAGCGGAGACAAACACCATTCTAAAAGAAGACTTCCAGAGGTGTTTCCGGCAGTGGATGGATCGGTGGGCTAAGTGTGTGCAAGCACAAGGGGCCTACTTTGAAGGGGATTAGGGTCACAATTAACGTCTTTGTCGCACGCGCTGCATAATTTTTCAAAGAGTTACTCACGTACCAAAAACACCCTGTTTTGCGTCTTCTTTTTCTTATGTTTTCCCGTTATTAAATAAATTTCAAATCTTCACTTTTTCTTAAAACGTTCGTTGATCCGAATTAAACCAGTAAATCTCTCGTTTTGATGATTTATTCCTGTGTTTAATTGTTTTCCTTTTGTATTTTCATACATATATATATATGTATATGTATATGCATATATATATACATATATATATACATATATATATGTATATATGTATATATATATGTATATATATATGTATATATATACATATATATGTATATATATGTATATATATGTATATGTATATATACGTATATGTATATATACATATATATATGTATATATACGTATGTTTATATATGTATATGTATATATGCATGTATATATGTATATATATATATGTATTTTTATGTAATTATTTTTATTGGTGATTGTTATTGTGCTTACTATTATTTCGATTGTCTCACTTCCTAAGTGATTAAGATGCAGAAAATTGCATTACTAGTCGCCCTTAACTTCAGAGGACGTATTTTTCGTTAATATATATATTTTTATTTATTTTATACGTACATAAAAGTAATCCATGGACACGTGTTTCTGGCTCACAGCCGTCATCAGCATGGCTAACTTACACAGAGATCGAACCTTCTATTGATGTCTATAGTCCAGCGTTCTACCACTATGTATATATATATATATATATATATATATACAATAATATTTTTTTTTAATAAATATTAAATATTTAAATACCTAGAGACATCGATGTTTCATGCTAACACAATCTTCAGTCTAGGAACCAATTTCCAACGGTCGGTGGGCGCGAACCCCGAACACAAATCGCCACTGATTCGTAGTCGGTGATCTTAACCAAAGGGCCATCGTCAATTAATTAGTGAATATAGAATAACTTTAACTGTAAATAGCGACACGTGGCCGTCATTTACCAGGCAGCTCAGAGTGATCTTATGAACCGGTGTTCGGATCTCGCATATAGCTATTAGTACTGCTTGTTATTAAAGCTACTCGAAAGTGCCCAGATATATATATATATATATATATATATATATATATATATATATATATATATATATATATATACAGGGCTTTACGGAGCCCTCCAAAAAGGAGCACGCTCCTTTTTGCTGGAGCGAAGGAGAGGAGGACTCATTTTATATTCAGCGGGAGTTGAGCGGGAGCAACTCCATTTGGGACTAAGGAGCGGTGGTTTTATCGCTCCTCGCTCTTCGCTCACAAATTATTTGATTTTTTTTTAAACATTAGTTTTTTGTTCAGCAATATAAAGGAAGAGTAAAGAAAGTCTCAGAGTTTACTCTGAATTATTTTTAAAAATTATATCTCTGGTAGAATGAGGGAGGGGGCTCAGGCGGAACACGATTTAATTGTAATGTTTTTAACAATCTTTTTTTTATGGTTTTATTCGTTCCCCCCCCCCCCCCCCAACCCCGTCGACGTGTTATCAAGCGATGAGACAGATCAAAGGCGTCATTAAAGTTTTTATTGCAGTCAGTGACTTGAGCGTTCTATTTTTTTGGAAAGATTAAAGAAAGTTGAAATACATTTGAGTTAGGGGTACGAACGATTTTGACACCATCTGAGTGCAGGTCGGGAGGGGGGGGGGCGAGAGAGAATTCAAAATGTTTACTAGCTGACCTGAGATAATTACTAAGGCCCTTTTAAAACGTTTATGAAAGAAGGTACATTTTTATTATGGAGCGCTGAAAAGAGCCGCTCATCTTTTATAGGAGTTGGAGCAGCTCCTCTTTGAAAATGGGGAGCGTGAGAGGAGCCAGCTCCAATTTTGGGCATTGGAGCAGGAGCGGGAGCAGCTCCAAAAGTAGTGGAGCGTGTAAAGCCCTGTATATATATACGTACATGTATATATATATGTGTATATGTATATATATATATGTATATATACGTATATGTATATGTACATATATATATATGTATATGTAAATATATGTATATATACATGCATATGTATATATATGTATATGTACATATATATATATGTGTGTATATGTATATATGTATATGTAAATATATATATATATATATATATATATATATATATGTGTATATTTTCTCTTCTATTTAATTTTCTTATCTTTTTTGTTTTTGCTGTGGATGGGGCATCCTACCGGATGCCAGACATTCACCGGCTATTTCAGACACTCCAGCCTAGAGATCTTTTAAAGATTCTAACCGTCTTTTTAAGTGCAGTTATTTGTATTCCTCTTGCACTTGGTTCACCAAGTATATTCACCAGATAGCTTTTGAAATTCTTTTTCATGAGTCCTGTTGCTCCTATAATTACTGGTATGACGGAGATTTTCCTAAGATTCTAATTTCTTTTCATGTCAGACATGACAGATGAGTTTTTATTTCATTTTTTTGCATAGAAGCAACTCCATCGGAGGAAACATGTCAGATACCCTGTTCCATTTGAGCTCACAGAGCCGTTACCCGTACTGGATAAATATGCCGCCTAGGGTACCTCGTTATCCAAACATGGAAGATATACTCAGGTAAATTCTTACCTCTTACATATTTTTGTTTTTTGATGTTTGTTTTTTAAATGAAAAAGTGAAAAGTTGCTGAAAAAATAAAGTGTAATTGAATAGAGGTTTTCTTCAGGACGATCGGTATGGGTTAGGGATTAGGGGTAGGGTTAGGTCTAGGGTTTAGGGTTTGGGTTAGGGGTAGGGTTGGGGTTAAGGTTAGGGTTGGGGTTAGGGTTGGGGTTAAGGTTAGGGTTAGGGTTGGTGTTAGGGTTTGGGTTGGTGTTAGGGTTTGGGTTAGGGTTAGGTCTAGGGTTTAGGGTTGGTGTTAGGGTTTGGGTTAGAGTTGGCGTTAGAGTAAAGGGTTGGAGTTAGGGTTTGGATGAGGGTTAAGGTTGGGGTTAGGGTTAGGGTTGGTGTTAAGGTTTGGGTTGGCGTTAGGGTTAAGGTTAGGGGTTAGGGTTGGTGTTAGGGTTAAGGTTAGCGTTGGTGTTAGGGTTTGGGTTAGGGTTGGTGTTAGGGTTTGGGTTAGGGTTTGGGTTAAGGTTGGGGTTAGGGTTAGGGTTGGTGTTAGGGTTTGGGTTAGGGTTAGGTCTAGGGTTTAGGGTTGGTGTTAAGGTTTGGGTTAGAGTTGGCGTTAGAGTAAAGGGTTGGAGTTAGGGTTTGGGTTAGGGTTAAGGTTGGGGTTAGGGTTTGGGTTAGGGTTAGGGTTGGTGTTAAGGTTTGGGTTGGCGTTAGGGTTAAGGTTAGGGGTTAGGGTTGGTGTTAGGGTTAAGGTTAGCGTTGGTGTTAGAGTTTGGGTTAGGGTTTGGGTTAAGGTTGGGGTTAGGATTAGGGTTAGTGTTAGGGTTTGGGTTAGGGTTTGGGTAAGGGTTGGTGTTAGGGTTTGGGTTAGGTTTTGGGTTAGGGTTTGGGTAAAGGTTGGTGTTAGGGTTTGGGTTAGGTTTTGGGTTAAGGTTAGGGTTGGCGTTAGGGTTAGGGTTGGCGTTAGGGTTAGAGTTAGGGATGGCGTTGGCATTAGGGTTAGGGGTAGGGGTAGGTCATGCAGTGCATTCATCCTTTTCTTTTTTCATCCTTTAAAAAATTTGTTTTCTTTACTTTTATTCACTCCAAACAAACAATTGCCACAGACGTAAAAGGCTACTGCGCAGTGTGCATTAAGGGCCATACCTTCAGGGGCATTCTAAATGGGGAGTTGAGCAGCGAGAGGTTTGTTCACATTATAAGTTATTAGGGTATTGGTGAGATTAGGGTTAGACTATTGGTGGGATTGCTCGGTAGAGGTGACCCACTTTCCTTGCAGCAGCTTTGGCAATGTCTACTATGTATTTGTTCCAATTCATGTTATCTGTGAATGTTGATACTCCATTGGCATGAGAACAAAAGATGACAGACTGACTTATCTCCCCTGTTTTACATAACCTTTCTAAATTATGCACTTGTGCCAATCGGAAAAATATGATAAAACTGATTTATATTTTTAATTAAAATTCTACTCGATAATTTTCCGTAATTTTTGGTGTAAGTATATCAAAGAGTTTTCCTATAAATTTATTTTGAACTGCCATATTTCATATATATATAAACACCAAAATACAGTTTTGATGTTATGAAAATTTTAAAATAGATGATGACTTTTTGAAGAAAAAACTTGCGGAAACCAAGAATCGCAACCCGCAGAAGTGAATTGATAGAACGAATAGTTAATTAATGGGATGTCCTTTTGCAAAATCAGAAAGGTCCGGAAAGACTCTTGTTACCCAAAAAAACTAAACTTGCATCCATGATATAAATATTTGTAAATAGTCCTCTGTGGTATAATAAAATGAAACCAATCATTGAATTAGAAAACAATAAAAACGAATAGTTAATTAATGAAATGTTCTTTTGCAAAGCAATATGTAGGAGAGTAAAATGTGGACCTTGGGTGTACTTTCGGCAACTTCATAACTCTCGCTTTCTTTATTTCATCCTTTAGTCCTGACATTTCATGAGCGATGTTTCTGACAAAGGGAGAAGAATTGCTGTTTTTTGGGTCGGAATTTATCTATTATTATCGTTGGCTAGTTTTTGACATTGAAGTAATATTTTTTTTAGCTCTTTACATCAAGTGGCTTTATGCCTTGTCTGGAGCGATTTCCATAATCAAAAAATTAGTTAGTCTTACGGTTTTGATCGCATACACATGATCCGTATTTTCGAAAACCTTTGGTCTTCTATTATGTGTGACCCTTTCTTCTTCTCTGCACCCTCTCTCTCACAGATGTGATGTTGCTAGTCTCAGTCTTTTCTTTAAATACTATTATGGCATGTGTTCTTCAGAATTATATGATCTATTCTCACACATTCCCATGCATATCACATTTGTAACTCTGGTCCTTTTGACAGCCAAATCCGGTCGCGGACGTCTGGGTATATGTTAGGTGGCTCACGGCCCCCATTATACAACAGAACGAGATTTGTCAGACACTGTCGTTAGAAAATTATCCAACTTTGATTTAACTCAATTAATTTATTCTATTTTTATGTTTTTTCTAATATTTTTGGACACCATATTTAATAGTTTGCACTACTTTCTAAAACAAATATATACTGTCTTCTTGTTCTATCATTCCGTATTTTATTTTCAGGACCCGCCCAGGTGGAAGGTTTACAGTTCGTCCAGGGAAAAACTCCCATCAGGTGAGATTATTTACTGTTTCGTAAACAACGAGTCGCTACTTCTACGAGGGAAAATATGCTCCCCCGCATATTTTTGTTAGTATATATGACACTCTCCCCCAAAAAAGGATGTAATGCCTAGGAGGATGGTCTCATGACCACAGAACAGGTACTACACTAGCCCCCTCCAAATGAAAAACGAACATATACTACACTGTTCCCCAAAAAAGGATGTAATGCCTAGGAGGATGGTCTCATGACCACAGAACAGGTACTACACTAGCCCCCCCCCCCTCCAAATGACAAACGAACATATACTACACTGTTCCCCAAAAAAGGATGTAATGCCTAGGAGGATGGTCTCATGACCACAGAACAGGTACTACACTAGCCCTCCCCCTCCAAATGACAAACGTACATATACTACACTGTTCCCCAAAAAAGGATGTAATGCCTAAGAGGGTGGTCTCATGACCACAGAACAGGTACTACACTAGCCCCCCCCCCTCCAAATAAAAAAAATAGAAGGAGGTAATGCATGTGAGGATGGTATCATGACCACAGAAAAGATACTACACTCCCCCACTCCAAAAAAAGGAAGATGTAATGCCTGGGAGGATGGTCTGATGACAATAGAATTCCTTTAATGGGTGCATTTCATATTAACAAAATAAAGGTTATTCAATTATTATTGTATTCATTTATTTTTTCTTTCTAAATTCATATTCGTGGCGCGACAAGTTTATAATTGATATAATTAGCGGACCATGAAGTTGGAAATGTTGTCAACCGCTACACCAGACCATCCGTGATGCGTCACGGTCAGTATTTGTTATATATCTATATTATTATTTGGAAATTCAAAATTACGGCTGCTGCTGCTGCTGCTGCTTTCAAACAAACATACATTTTGGTTTTGACAGCTTTGTGGCGTCACACTGCGTTTTGCAATTACCATTCATCTTTTATGGCGTCACACTGCGTTTTGCAATTACCATTCATCTTTTATGGCGTCACACTGCGTTTTGCAATTACCATTCATCTTTTATGGCGTCACACTGCGTTTTGCAATTACCATTCATCTTTTATGGCGTCACACTGCGTTTTGCAATTACCATTCATCTTTTATGGCGTCACACTACGTTTTGCAATTACCATTCATCTTTTATGGCGTCACACTGCGTTTTGCAATTACCATTCATCTTTTATGGCGTCACACTGCGTTTTGCAATTACCATTCATCTTTTATGGCGTCACACTGCGTTTTGCAATTACCATTCATCTTTTATGGCGTCACACTGCGTTTTGCAATTACCATTCATCTTTTATGGCGTCACACTGCGTTTTACAATTACCATTCATCTTTTATGGCGTCACACTGCGTTTTGCAATTACCATTCATCTTTTATGGCGTCACACTGCGTTTTGCAATTACCATTCATCTTTTATTGCGTCACACTGCGTTTTGCAATTACCATTCATCTTTTATGGCGTCACACTGCGTTTTGCAATTACCATTCATCTTTTATGGCGTCACACTGCGTTTTGCAATTACCATTCATCTTTTATGGCGTCACACTGCGTTTTGCAATTACCATTCATTCTTTATGGCATAACACTGCGGTTGGCAATTACCATTCATCTTTTATGGCGTCACACTGCGTTTTGCAATTACCATTCATCTTTTATGGCATAACACTGCGTTTTGCAATTACCATTCATCTTTTATGGCGTCAGACTGCGTTTTGCAATTACCATTCATTCTTTATGGCATAACACTGCGGTTGGCAATTACCATTCATCTTTTATGGCGTCACACTGCGTTTTGCAAATACCATTCCTTCTTTTATGGCATAACACTGCGGTTGGCAATTACCATTCATCTTTTATGGCGTCACACTGCGTTTTGCAATTACCATTCATCTTTTATGGCATAACACTGCGTTTTGCAATTACCATTCATTCTTTATGGCATAACACTGCGGTTGGCAATTACCATTCATCTTTTATGGCGTCACACTGCGTTTTGCAATTACCATTCATTCTTTATGGCATAACACTGCGGTTGGCAATTACCATTCATCTTTTATGGCGTCACACTGCGTTTTGCAATTACCATTCATCTTTTATGGCATAACACTGCGTTTTGCAATTACCATTCATTCTTTATGGCATAACACTGCGGTTGGCAATTACCATTCATCTTTTATGGCGTCACACTGCGTTTTGCAATTACCATTCATTCTTTATGGCATAACACTGCGTTTTGCAATTACCATTCATCTTTTATGGCGTCACACTGCGTTTTGCAAATACCATTCCTTCTTTTATGGCATAACACTGCGGTTGGCAATTACCATTCATCTTTTATGGCGTCACACTGCGTTTTGCAATTACCATTCATCTTTTATGGCATAACACTGCGTTTTGCAATTACCATTCATTCTTTATGGCATAACACTGCGGTTGGCAATTACCATTCATCTTTTATGGCGTCACACTGCGTTTTGCAATTACCATTCATCTTTTATGGCGTCACACTGCGTTTTGCAATTACCATTCATCTTTTATGGCGTCACACTGCGTTTTGCAATTACCATTCATCTTTTATGGCGTCACACTGCGTTTTGCAATTACCATTCATCTTTTATGGCGTCACACTGCGTTTTGCAATTACCATTCATTCTTTATGGCATAACACTGCGGTTGGCAATTACCATTCATCTTTTATGGCGTCACACTGCGTTTTGCAATTACCATTCATCTTTTATGGCATAACACTGCGTTTTGCAATTACCATTCATCTTTTATGGCGTCAGACTGCGTTTTGCAATTACCATTCATTCTTTATGGCATAACACTGCGGTTGGCAATTACCATTCATCTTTTATGGCGTCACACTGCGTTTTGCAATTACCATTCATCTTTTATGGCGTCACACTGCGTTTTGCAATTACCATTCATCTTTTATGGCATAACACTGCGTTTTGCAATTACCATTCATTCTTTATGGCATAACACTGCGGTTGGCAATTACCATTCATCTTTTATGGCGTCACACTGCGTTTTGCAATTACCATTCATTCTTTATGGCATAACACTGCGGTTGGCAATTACCATTCATCTTTTATGGCGTCACACTGCGTTTTGCAATTACCATTCATCTTTTATGGCATAACACTGCGTTTTGCAATTACCATTCATTCTTTATGGCATAACACTGCGGTTGGCAATTACCATTCATCTTTTATGGCGTCACACTGCGTTTTGCAATTACCATTCATTCTTTATGGCATAACACTGCGTTTTGCAATTACCATTCATCTTTTATGGCGTCACACTGCGTTTTGCAAATACCATTCCTTCTTTTATGGCATAACACTGCGGTTGGCAATTACCATTCATCTTTTATGGCGTCACACTGCGTTTTGCAATTACCATTCATCTTTTATGGCATAACACTGCGTTTTGCAATTACCATTCATTCTTTATGGCATAACACTGCGGTTGGCAATTACCATTCATCTTTTATGGCGTCACACTGCGTTTTGCAATTACCATTCATCTTTTATGGCGTCACACTGTGGTTGGCAGGGTAACTTTCCTCTTTTGGGAAGCTTTCCAACACTATAACCGCAGGTCATCACTTTTTTCTTGGTAACATTCACTTTCAAACCCATACTTTCCACAGCATACCTCCAAGTCGATCTTCAGCCTTCGACTTTGAAAAAAAAGCAGGAAAGAAGAAAGGAAAATATTGTCTTTACCATGAGTAAAGTTTTTAAAACCGAAAATTTGGATTTAAAAAAAAAAAAATTTATTTAATAAATATTTCATTTGTTTAACAAAATATTGCGTCATGTTAACTGTTTCTAAAATTTCAAAGTTATCAAACCTCCATTTTCCATGGCATTCCTCCAAGTCTTTAACTTAACAAGCAGATCTTCGATTGTTTCAAAGTCAAGTACTAAATCATCAGCATACAGCATCTCTTCCCCTGCCAAATGATCCTGTTTCCTCAACTGTTCTCCATCTACTACCTCAAGCACTCTCGTCCACTCTTTCAATGTGACCAAACCAACAAAGTTTCCTGTTCTGCACACATCTCCCTATACTGTCCAGATTATACGTCCTCTGAGGTCATCAGATCTAAGCCTGCCTTTAAGACTCACATTACACATCTACTAAAGCATCCACTCCTAACTCATTCTCATATCATATCTCTCCATACAACGCATCCTCAACCCTAATTGGCCAGGTTTCACTTCCATATACCGTCATCGCATTGCGTGCACATGCCTAATAGACTCTTCCCTTTGTCGACAGTGGTAACGCTCTGCTGGTTAGTAATGGCAGAAGTTCCATGAACTTACTCCATCCATTCCTAACTTACCAGCTATGCTCCAATGGTATAACCGAGGAAGCAAACCCTCAGGACAACCGTCATCTCTGCTTTCTCCACATCTGAGTTCTCATCCGTCTCCATTGTCTTACACTTCTTGAACGCAAAATGGTTATCCTCTCTCAACCTACCAGCAATTCCATTGCACTTCTTGGGAACATTCACTCTCAAGCCTTTACTTTCCTTTAACTTAACATGTAGACTTTCCATTGTTTTGCAGGCAAGCATTATATTGTTAGCATACAGCATCTCTTCCGGACAACCTGTACGAATCTCTCTGGACAATGCTTCTAAGACACAAATGAAACGCAACGGACTCTGTACAGAACCCGGATTCGCTCCTAATTTAACATAAAAGCTGTAACTAAGTGTGCTGTTACTTCTATCACGACTGTGAGCATTTCTGTACATTGCTTGAACATCTCTCACCAACCGCTTTTTTGCCCCTAGTTTACACAAAGTCCACCAGACAACCAACCTCTCTTATCGCCACCAATTAGCAGACACAAACTAGATCTAGGGCCACAAAAAAACAAAAAAAAAGGCAGTGTGCATCGCCTATCGCTACTGAAAGGGGAGGGAATCTCATTCTGATACATGATGCAAAGGTTCACGGGCTAAAAAAGGTTGAGAACACTTACCACTTCCATCCCATGCTTTCCATGGCCTTCCCTTGCCAACTAACACTGCTACTTCAACTGTTCTACATCTACTAACCCAAGCACTTTCATGCGTTCTTTCAATGTGACCAAAGCAAAGAAGTCTCCTGTTCTGCACACATCTCCCGATATTATTCAGATTTAATCTTCGTCTGAGGTCTTTAAGTAGGGGTGGGACGTAATGGGTGAAAATTTCAGATTCATGCGAGTGCTATGTTTTTGTGTTCATTTATACACTAAACAATCAAACATTTTGAAAATTTTGCAAAATTCAGAAGGTGCAGGCCACTAGTTTTTGGCTATTTTACATTCATGAAAATCTCTTTCACAGCCTGAAAATGGTCCTAAATTAAAGTACTATATCAGATTTAACCATCTATAATAACGATGTTTTAGGACCTGCAATGTCGCATGAAATCACTTTTTGACTGAAAAATGATGGATTTTGAGTCCTGTGGAGCCCTAACGGCTATTTTTGGCCTGCACCTTCTGAATTTTGCAAAATTTTCAAAATGTTTGATTGTTTAGTGTTATTTATGTATAAATGAACACAAAAAAATACTACTCGCATGAATCTGAAATTTTCACCCATTATGTCCCACCCCTACTTTAAGATTCACATTACACATCCATCATATTATTCTCATACCATTTCTCTCGGCGCAACACTCATCTTCAACTGTCACTGACCCGGTTTCAGTTCCATACACGATCACACACTGCGTACACAGGCTTCATCGACTTTTCCCTTGGTTATGACCTGCTAGTGAGTAATAGTAGAAGTTTCCTGAACATCGACTCCTACCTCTTGATATCACACAAGTATCAGCTCTTCCCGGAGGTGACGGTGGTTAAGTGGATAACGACGAAGACTGACGACCTGGGTGTGCCAAGTTCGAATCCAGTTGATTCCATAATATCACTTTCACTTAGGGATGTTGGCAACCATTACGTGGTCCCTCCTGCAAGAATGCCGACATTACTGTAGTATCATCCTGCTAGGTTTACTTTTTATTTTAAACTACAGCATTTTTATGTTTTTGTTTTCTTTCAGAAATAACTCTGTATTCATTCATACGCAAAGTCCACCCTCTCTTCGCATTCTGTCAAAAGCTTTATCTACATCCACAAAAGCAAAATACAGGTTCTTATTATTATTAAGGTACTTCTCTTACATTTGTCTCAGGATAAATATAGCACCAGTGGTATTTTTCCCAGGCATAAAATCAAAGTGCAAACCAAAATATAAGATCCACGGAGTGTCAGGGGTATAGATGTTCGTCTAGTAGATGTGTGGCATAATGTGTGACCTTTTTGGAGAGCTAAGTGTTTCCCGTTATATTCGTAACCCTTGCACCAGACTTGAGTTGCAAATAAAATAAATTCGCTGCACTAAAAATGTCAGCTCACTGATCGGGGTATTCGGTGTAATCCGATGTCAGCTAAAATATCAACAATGTTGGAGACACCAGCCAGGTTCAAGAGGTCAGAAAAACCTGTCACCGAGATTTGTTGAAACACTGATAACGACTGTATTCCCTCTCTCCCTCTCTTTCTCTCTCTCTCTGTTTCTTTCCTTCTCTCTTTCACTCTCCCCCCTCTCTCTGCTAAAGAGATTGAAAATTCAGAGTCGGCTTTTGAAATCTGAACGAGGAAGACGCGTGCTTGACACGCTCGCAAGAACCCAGCCGAACCTTCGAGTTTTAAATATGTTCTTCGGCAAAAATAAATTAAATTTTATTATCAAAAGTAAAATGTTTTTTTTCCATTATTACATAATGTTTGATTTCCAGCATATGGTCCCGACCAAACAACCAGTCAACCAGTCAGTCCCAGAAGCAGACGACAGTGACTATCGTCAAACGATGATTGCTCACTGGCGATAACAAGACGAGACATTGCACATACGTGCACATATTGTCACACATCGTCTTGTCGTCGTCACGTATCGTCCCAAGATCCACCCCTCACATTGATCGGATCACATTGGTTCCGCGACGAAGATTAACACCTTGTCCAAAACGATGGGATCACAGATGATCCGTGACCCGAAAGGATTTTTCTCTCCCCCCCCCCCCGCTCTATCTCTCTCGGATTTGATGGATTGTGGCATCATTTTGTGACGTCACAATTGAACTCAGTGATGACGTCATCCGTCGTGCTAAATTAACACTGATTAAAGACTTATTTTTCATTTTCTATTTCAGAACTGGATTAACAAACTATATAACGTTGGTCGGGACATGCCGCAAAGAGACAAGCTTCCGAAGCCGGCCGATTCTCATCGAGTCGGATGGTTCCGCTGGCAGTTTCAGCCAGGGACTTCGGCCGTACCGGTGTGGACAAATGCTGGCAAGGACTGGCCTGGGAATAAAAACTTCCAGACGGCTGGTAAATCCGTGACGGAACTGATGCGTCACAGGGCCAACTACCGTGTGCACGATCAACCCCCGAGTTTTTATTCTCGATCGAACTATATGACGTCGACATATCGTCGCCCGGTGTTGTCCGTTTCGGGTCCCTTAAATAGGGAGAAGTGTTATGGTCTAACGCATCAGCACAACAGACACGGTTTCACGACATTTGAGGATTATTATTGAATTACTTTGGGTGGGACATTAAATATATAAATCCGAAGTTATGTCGGTTTAATCTTAGTGTTTTTAAATCTTGCATTTTTCACAATCACGTTTCTATTTAAATGTTTTGGAGGCTATTTACATTTTTTTTTATGGAGTCGCTCCAGACAAGGCATGAAGCCACTTGATGTAAGAAGCTAACAAGAAAAAAATATTTTTAATTAAGTTAGTTAGAGTAGTCATATTCTTTTTATGATTTTTTCTTTTGAAAAAGACATATGATTTTAGATGCAGTGTTTGAATAGGTATGCGGTATGTGTGTATTTTTGATGAAGGGGATTATTTCGTAGGGCATATCGTTTATAATATACACTTTATTCAAAGAGAGGGTGTTAGTGCATTGTTTAGATGGATTGTCTAAAATATTTGAAGGGGTTATATTATGGTGATGGGTACTTAGCATGTTGCATTTTTCATATCGATGTTGGATTTTCTTTGTCAAAAACATTTGTGTTCATTTTTGTATTTTAATATATTTTTTATAATTTCAAATCGGTGCTAACAGTAATACACATTTTACTGATTTATCCCAATGATCTCCTCTTTTGATAAAAGCTTACACCTTTAAAAGAAACATGGGTAAAAGTAAAGGAAAGAAAAGTTGATTTATATATTCCTTGTTTTAACTACTTGATCATACAATATATATTGTTCGTTTTTCCAATGTTTATTCTCAAACAAGAACGAAAGATTATTATAGCCAACACACGATTATTGGCCTTAGTCTTGAAAAGAAGAAGAAAACAGTCAGCAGGAAGAGAGTTCCACAAACCTGCAGTTCTTGGAAAGAAGCTACTGGTATTAGATAATGGTTACGGAGGCCGCATAGGAGATGCCGCCTGACAGTAGCAAGGAGGAAAACAGTCAGCACCAAGAGAGTTCCACAAGCTTTTTAAAAATAAAAACGCAATTTTCATTAAATTTTTTATTCATCTTCATAAAAACAAAAACACTCAATAAACATTTTTGGGGAGAATTTTTACTAAAAAAATGGATTTTTACTGTTAAAAAAAAACAAAAACATAAAAATAAAAACACAATTTTCGTAAAATTAACTTTCATAAAGCATAAAAATAAAAAAATAAAAAACACGCAATTTTCATAAAATCTTTATTCAGTAATAAAAACAAAAAAACATTCAATGAACATTTGCTGGAAGAATTTTTTAACTGTAAAAACAAAAAAATTAAATAACAAACAATTTTTTAGGGAAGTAAACAATTATTATTCCGAATTTTATTACGTCCAGAATCCCAGAGGCTCTTTATGCCAAATTCGGAGCAATACAACCTGATAGTTTGGGACCCATAAGTGTCTGTTGCTTTTAGTATTTACAGTAGCTATAGTAGTGATACAGAGGCAACAACGATTTTCGGGCAATTAATGGTCATTTCAAATTCAATGGGGCGGAGGGATAATGAATATGAAGGGTTCGGGTTAGGGTCCAGGGTAAGGGTTCAGGTTAGGGTTAGGGTTCAGGTTAGGATTCTGGTTAGGGTTATGGTTAGGGTTAGAGTTTAGGTTAGGGTTCCGGTTATGGTTAGGGTAAGGGTTCAGGTTAGGGTTAGGGTTCAGATTAAGATTCCAGTTAGGGGTACGGTTCATGGTTCAGGTTAGGGTTCAGATTAGGGTTAGGGTTCAGATTAGGATTCTGGTTAGGATTCCGGTTGGGGTTCAGGTTAGGGTTAGGGTTCCGGTTAGGATTCTGGTTAGGATTCCGGTTGGGGTTCAGGTTAGGATTAGGGTTCCGGTTAGGGTTCAGGTTAGGATTCTGGTTAGGATTCCGGTTAGGGTTAGGGTTCAGGTTAGAGTTAGGGTTCAGGGTAAGAGTTGGTGTTCAGGTTAGGATTCTGGTTAGGATTCCGGTTAGGGTTAGGGTTCAGGTTACGATTCCGGTTAGGGTTCAGGTTAGAGTTAGGGTTCAGGGTAAGAGTTGGTGTTCAGGTTAGGATTCTGGTTAGGATTCCGGTTAGGGTTAGGGTTAGGGTTCAGGTTAGGATTCCAGTTAGGGTTCAGGTTAGAACATGCATGTTTTGTGCCATTCATCAGGGGAAAACGGGGATCTGTGTAAATCCATGAACGTCTGCCAATGAACATATTTGCCTGTACGATAAATTAAGCAGTGTTGGGTATGCACATGATTCATTTAATTAGCGAACCGTTAGCGTTTCAAGTTAAATAAAAACTGGTGTATTTTATCATTCTGTAGCAGGCTGTTGGCATTACAGTTATATTCTAACCCTAACCCTAACTTCTATCTATGGTGTCATGAATCGTTTGAACCATGGTAAAATTAACGTGAAGTCATGTCCCGGTTGCGTTCGTTCCTTACGTGTTATTTATTGGTGCATGACATGTTCATACGATCGGATTTCTTCTCAGATTCACAAAAGTATTTTGTTCTTGTTTTATCATAGTTTGTTCCGGTGGTTTTTAATCCGAATAAAAATCACGAAAGGGAACTTCATAATTCTGCTGCCACTAGACTGGTTTACTGGGCGGCAAAATTTGTTTGTTTACACTGCACCTGCTGATGGTAGTCTCCCTGTATTTTGAGATTATTTAAATTTAACCCTAGTTATTGTTTCACAAGTATAATTAAGTGGCAGCCATTACTGTTACTATGTTTATAGCAGGAATGCATCGGAAAATGATTTTAACTATAAGAATGCATTGGAAAATTCAACAAATAAAAGAGAAACTATCTTTCTATGCAAATACTCAAACACATGAATGGATTCCATTGTTTTTTTTTGTTTCTTTTTACTATAACCCTCACCCCCTAACACCCCCCCCCCCCCACCCACCACCACCACCACCATTTTTGTTTTTTGGGGGGATGGCGGGGATATTTTACAAAAGACCTGAAAGTAATCACTGGCTTGAATTAAATTTTAGAGGCAAAAGTCAAGTATCTATGATTCTTCTGTGCTTCAAAAAAAACAAAAAAACAATTAATATTCTCTAGCGCCCCTATCGTATCAAAGATCCTGAACGTTTTACATACCAAAACGGATAACATTAACATATGAAGTAATGTGGAATTCCCTTCCTGTTCCCCTCCCCCCCCCCCCGTTTCCTCGACCGTATGAACATGCAGAAATTTAAATGTAATCTGAATAAATGTCTTGCTGCTCAACTCCCAATCAAAGTCTCCCCCCCACCCCATAAATCTGGCCCCTACCATAGTAGACCCTTATGCTAAAAAAAAAAAAAAATGATGGTCAAAGTAAGCAATCCTCTAAGAGGCTTGTCTCCAGTTTACGTAGCATTGATATCTTCACTCTCATTTGCGATTTGACATAACCTTTTCGAGCATTCTGATGGGCATTTCAAACAGGAGCGACACAATGAACGCGAGGCCATAGGAGATGGTGAGGTTACCAATAAAAGCGTAGATCTGAAATAAGAATTTAATATTAATACACAATAATTTAAAACGAACAGATAATGCAATGTTTAATGACAGTATTAACCGACATATTAATTGAAACAAATAGACTTGGTTTAAATTGTGATTAGAATTTAAAATTTAACGAAAAAAAAAAGAAAGGAAAGATTCTAAAAAGTAAAAAAATTATAAAAAAGTTTAATAAAGGTAAATAGATGAATAAATAACTAATAGATAAATAAAATATTAAAAAAAAATAAAAATAAATAAATTAAAAAAAAAAGTTTATTTTATTTTTGAATCTGGTTTGAAATTCAAATTTAACTGGTATTTTCTGCGAGACTGCATCCTACAGCCACCTTCATATGCACGCTTGAACTTGAGTTGAGCACGGTTCTGAAGAATGGAAGAGTTTCCGAAATATTAAAAATATTATATCATACGGAGTTTCCACCAGACCATCTTGATACAGGTATTACATAACATTGTAACATTGTGTAGATAGACAGATATATGTGTGTTTGTGAAAAAAAAAATTAAATAAATATATATATGTGTGTGTGTGTGTATGCATATATTGTATTAAGGGTGAAACTATTTAATTTGTTCCACCATTATATGCCTTATTTGCTCCAACTTGTGTCTATCCGTCACACCTCTGCATTGTATTGCCTTCTAAGTATCACATTTCTATATACAAATAAACAATGCTTCAAGAAAACTACATAAACCTCTTAAAAAAATATATATTTTTTTTTAACGTTTCAAGGATTCAAAGATTCGATAATTCTTTTGAGGAAGAGAAATAAATTTAAAAAACGACAAAAGAATAATTAAGGCAAAGTTTATGTTTTCGACCGAATTTGTAATTATGTTATGTTTGTTTGTGTACGGCCTAACGTTCAAATCGCTTGACCAATCGTCACCAAACTTGCTCAAGATATCGGTCATGCTCCAATTTGTAAACTGATTTATTTTAGTGATATCTGGTTACAGAAAAGTTACAAACCGAGTTTGAGTATGTATTCCCTGCCAAGGCATGGTGCACGCCGACCCGAGGTCCTATCAGATCCCATTCCAGTTAGCAGGAGTCTCTTAGCTAGTGATACAAATGACTCCTGGCCCCTTCTCTCTCTCTCTCTCTCTCTCTCTCTCTCTCTCTCTCTCTCTCTCTTTCCACTTAGAAACTGTCTTGCTTGTTTTCGGCTCTTAAAACAACCCGGAAAACTACCTAGATAGATTTGGGAAGGGCCTTACTAACTACCACAATCAACATTTAATTTTTCAGCAATCTCTGTTGTTTTTTAGCACCCTCCACCCCCAAAATCAAATATTTTATCCCCCAATAATCCCCCATCTTATTTTTCAGCAATCCCTGTTGTTTTTTAGCACCCTCCACCCCCAAAATCAAATATTTTATCCCCCAATAATCCCCCATCTTATTTTTCAGCAATCCCTGTTGTTTTTTAGCACCCTCCACCCCCAAAATCAAATATTTTATCCCCCAATAATCCCCTATCTTATTTTTCAGCAATCTCTGTTGTTTTTTAGCACCCTCCACCCTCAAAATCAAATATTTTATCCCCCAATAATCCCCCATCTTATTTTTCAGCAATCTCTGTTGTTTTTTAGCACCCTCCACCCCCAAAATCAAATATTTTATCCCCCAATAATCCCCCATCTTATTTTTCAGCAATCTCTGTTGTTTTTTAGCACCCTCCACCCCAAAATCAAATATTTTATCCCCAATAATCCCCCATCTTATTTTTCAGCAATCTCTGTTGTTTTTTAGCACCCTCCACCCCCAAAATCAAATATTTTATCCCCCAATAATCCCCCATCTTATTTTTCAGCAATCTCTGTTGTTTTTAGCACCCTCCACCCCCAAAATCAAATATTTTATCCCCCAATAATCCCCTATCTTATTTTTCAGCAATCTCTGTTGTTTTTTAGCACCTTCCACCCTCCACCCCCAAAATCAAATATTTTATCCCCCAATAATCCCCCATCTTATTTTTCAGCAATCTCTGTTGTTTTTTAGCACCCTCCACCCCTAAAATCAAATATTTTATCCCCCAATAATCCCCATTTTTTCTCCTTACTTAGAAAATATCTTGCTTGTTTTCGGCTCTTAAAACTACCCGAAAAACAGTGAGCAGCTCATACCTAGATAGATTTGGGAAGGGCCTTATTAACTACCACACTTAACATTTTATTTTTCAGCAATCTCTGTTGTTTTTTAGCACCCTCCACCCCCAAAATCAAATATTTTATCCCCCAATAATCCCCCATCTTATTTTTCAGCAATCTCTGTTGTTTTTTAGCACCCTCCACCCCCAAAATCAAATATTTTATCCCCCAATAATCCCCATTTTTTCTCCTTACTTAGAAAATATCTTGCTTGTTTTCGGCTCTTAAAACCACCCGGAAAACAGTGAGCAGCTCATACCTAGATAGATTTGGGAAGGGCCTTACTAACTACCACACTTAACATTTTATTTTTCAGCAATCTCTGTTGTTTTTTAGCCCACCCCCTCCTAGCCCACAATGGATGAATTTGTACATATATTTTAAAAAAAAATAAAAAACGTCAAACCGTTGGGGATACTGTTAAGTAGGTTTTAACCATACAGTGAATGTGGTATTTTGGTGACCGAAACTAGTTTAGAGAATAGACCAAGATGACGACAGTCGATCCCTATCCCACCCCACCCAATTTTGGCCTTGTGCCACGTCTTATTTTACAAAGAAAATTTACAATGCTGTTAACTTTTTTGTACAACATCCTGAAGATAAATACCATCCGGTTGCATAAAAGGTCACTTTTGGTGATAACTTCGGTCCGGTTTACCATAGAGACTCACTTCTTGGTCGATATTGTAGCCAATGAAGTCCCGCATCTTATATGACTTTTACTTTTTAAAAATTTGGACATGGTCGAAATTTTTAAAGGTTAGGTCACGGTCAAACTTTTGACAGAATCTAAACTTCCGTTTTTTCAAAATTCTATGTATTGATCTGATAAAAGTCACACTTTTGGCGATACATTCAGTTCTGCTCACTGTAGAGTCTCGCTACTTGACTCCTATTGTAACCAATGAAGTCCTGAATCTTATATGATATTGACAAGATCAAATTTTGATGGAACTTCAACTTCTGATTATTCCAAATGTTATGTATGGATGCTCTTTGATAACCCTAACCACCATGCAAAACCCTAACCCTAACCACCATGCAAAACCCTAACCCTAACCACCATGCTAAACCCTTACCCTAACCCTAACCACTATGCTAAACCCTTACCCTAACCCTAACCACCATGCAAAACCCTAACCCTAACCACCATGCAAAACTCTAACCCTAACCACCATGCAAAACCCTAACCCTAACAACCATGCAAAACCCTTACCCTAACCCTAACCACCATGCAAAACCCTAACCCTAACCACCATGCAAAACCCTAACCCTAACCCCCATGCAAAACCCTAACCCTAACCCCCATGCAAAACCCTAACCCTAACCACCATGCAAAACCCTAACCCTAACCCCCATGCAAAACCCTAACCCTAACCACCATGCAAAACCCTAACCCTAACCACCATGCAAAACCCTTTACCCTAACCCTAACCACCATGCAAAACCCTAACCCTAACCACCATGCAAAACCCTAACCATAACCACCATGCAAAACCCTAACCCTAACCACCATGCAAAACTCTAACCCTAACCACCATGCAAAACCCTAACCCTAACCACCATGCAAAACCCTAACCCTAACCACCATGCAAAACCCTAACCCTAACCACCATGCAAAACTCTAACCCTAACCACCATGCAAAACACTAACCTTAACCACCATGCAAAACCCTAACCCTAACCACCATGCAAAACCCTAACCCTAACCACCATGCAAAACCCTAACCCTAACCACCATGCAAAACCCTAACCCTAACCACCATGCAAAACTCTAACCCTAACCACCATGCAAAACCCTAACCCTAACCACCATCCAAAACTCTAACCCTAACCACCATGCAAAACCCTAACCCTAACCACCATGCAAAACCCTAACCCTAACCACCATGCAAAACCCTAACCCTAACCACCATGCAAAACTCTAACCCTAACCACCATGCAAAATACTAACCCTAACCACCATGCAAAACACTAACCCTAACCACCATGCAAAACCCTAACCCTAACCACCATGCAAAACCCTAACCCTAACCACCATGCAAAACCCTAACCCTAACCACCATGCAAAACCCTAACCTTAACCACCATGCAAAACTCTAACCCTAACCACCATGCAAAACCCTAACCCTAACCACCATGCAAAACCCTAACCCTAACCACCATGCAAAACCCTAACCCTAACCACCATGCAAAACTCTAACCCTAACCACCATGCAAAACACTAACCTTAACCACCATGCAAACCCCTAACCCTAACCACCATGCAAAACCCTAACCCTAACCACCATGCAAAACCCTAACCCTAACCACCATGCAAAACCCTAACCCTAACCACCATGCAAAACTCTAACCCTAACCACCATGCAAAACCCTAACCCTAACCACCATGCAAAACTCTAACCCTAACCACCATGCAAAACCCTAACCCTAACCCCCATGCAAAACCCTTACCCTAACCACCATGCAAAACCCTAACCCTAACCACCATGCAAAACCCTTTACCCTAACCCTAACCACCATGCAAAACCCTAACCCTTTCAAACTTTCAGACTGATCAGATAAATAGTTTATTAGTTATCAATATTTCCATGGTATAACTTAGGAAATACTTCATAGAATATGGAGAAATGAAGCCAGATAAGACTTTGGTCTCTCCTTACGTTGTCAGCTCATGACCGACTTATGTTGTTGTCATCAATGTTGTAGATGCGCCCATTGGTCCATCTGTTGGTCTGTCATATTGCAGTTTGAAATAGCATTGAAATTGAATTGATACATCCAAGCATCTTCTTTGGTCTGTCACATTTAAGTCTGAAATACAGAGAGACCCCTCCCTCGCCATCCCACGGAATTGTTAATAAAATGCAGTTTTTAGGGAGCATAATATGGGCACAACCTCCTTTTTAAAATTTAAATATTTCAGATTTGCATTAAATTTGATCCATAGTCATTAGGCACCAATGAAGCAAGATTTCCTGAATTTTGATTTCGTCTTAAGATCCCTTAAGCTTAGGCCTTAAATTTTAGACATTTTCTCGAATCAACATCATGTAATGGATTTTGATCAAGATTGGAATGAGGATTCTAGACGCAAGGTTCAGTAGCATTATATCTTGATTTCAATCTTCATAAGTGGACATAAAAGTGGTGCAAATCTGTTCTGTTCAGGGAATTAATTTTACCCGTCCTGATTTCAGCTGACGTGTTCAGGAAATAGCGTCAAAACAGGAAGTTGACGTTGCAGCAAAGCGAGTAGAATCCATTCTCTTTCGCTTTGATGAGGGTACTGAACAGAGGTGCTGTTTGGAGCTCTATCGCCGTTCTCCCATAGAACGGGCACAGAGATGTTTAATACTTATGTAAGTCTACAGTATATTGTATAAAATAAAATAAAACAACAAAAGAAATCGAAGCCCAGAGAAAATAATGGAGTTGTTGTTTTTAATTGTTACACTATTACACAAAGAAGAAGAAAGGAGAAATCAACACACCATCACGACTGCAATGATACCTGTTACGAGTAATGAAACTAAGAGAAAGAGAGAGAGACAGATAAACTCTACACACTGCCACTGCTTCTATGACTACTACTACTACTACTACTGCGACAACAATATGATGACTACTATGAAGATCAACGTTATGTAATTAGCCGGAAGATGCCGAAGCTGTTAGCCAATCAGCTGTCAGAAGACGACAGGTTTTAAAAAAATCCTGAAATTCATTAAATCAACCAAAATTTTTTTTAAACCGAAAAAGAATTTCAACACGCTGCTACGTCAACGTAGCCAATCTTCCGAAAGAGTCATCGCTTTCTGCAAACTTTCAGAAGTAAACAAAAAAGTTAAAAAAGAAAATTAAAAAACAAACAGATTTAGCGAAAAACGAAAATTTGTGTCCAACCTTAACTTTGACCAGTTGACTAGTTTTATTTTGTTCGGCAAAAAAAAAAGATTATTTATTTGAAACTTTTCTTGAAAAAAAAAATATTAATAACAGTTGTTTCCCTATGTTTTCTTCGTTTTATAAAAAAAAAAAACTTTAACGAGGTTAGGGTTAGGGTTAAGGTTAAGGTTAGAGTTAACTTTGACGAGTTGTTTAAAAAAAAAGCAACAAGCAAATTTTTTCATATAATGAAACATACGGTGACTACAACGCTGCGTTTTGAATTTATTTTCTGGCAGTCTTCGTGTTGGCTTTTTTTGACTGCTGACATAACCTGCCCGGAAAATGCCAATGCAAAATTGTCAGAGATTGGGTCATAAATTGGATAAGTACCATTTACATGACAAGCTGCAAATCAGATAATCCATTGGGATCAAATAATTCCCTACGTAATGCTGATAAAAAATTATTTAAAAAACTTACAGTTGTTGCATTTGCCAGGTAAAGTGGGGTCATGCTCATTCTCATACCAACCAAGATGATAATAGGATGAAGAAGATAAGCACAATACGTTAAACGGCTCAGTATGATCCAGAATTTCCAGGAAAGGATGTGACTTATCATGCCTGAAAAGAAAACAAAAATTTAACAACATTTGAGGAATAAGTATTTTTTGAAAGAAACTGAAGGAAGTATGTTGTTTTTAATTGCAAAGAACATGGTACAAAAACCATGAATAAAAACTGGCTAGGCAGAATCAAATATCGATTTGTGAGATGCATTGTTATTTAGGTCTAACTTGGATGTGACTGATAATAACTAGAATGGCAAACAAGGATTTGTATTAAACTTAAAAGTCTTAAGTTAAGCCACATTTGGGGAATGAGTATATTTTTAAAGAAACTGAAGTACGTTTTTTTATTGCAAAGAACACGGTACAACAACAATGAAGAAAAACTGGCTAGGTAGAACCAAATATCGATTAGTGAGATGCATTATTATTTAGGTCTAACTTGAGTGTGACTGAAGATGCTTAAAAGGAAACAAGTAAACATTTCTGTATTGTAAACATTTGGATTAAATCTCTTCAAAAATATTGAGCAAAACTTTTTTTTTAAAATATGATGGTTTCTTTTCCCTCGCGAGGGGAATGCTCATACGCAAAATATAAATACATTATTTTTGTATAGATTTTATAATTTTCTTCAAATTTGCCACAGAGCATCTCAGATAAATCATATAAGCAACATTATTTAAAAGTTATCCACAGATTTTAAAGTTCCCCCGCTCAGTTAGTGGAAATCTTTTTTGGTACTTGTAAACATCCACAAGTGGTCCATTAGTAAAAAAAATAAAATAAAAAAAAATAATTTTTTTCTTAATTTTGTTTAAAATCTTCTTTTAATTTTTGGTTTAATAATTTGTATTATTCGTATAATTCCGACTACTGTTCTCATCTCAGATGTTATTCTCACGTTTAGACTGATGAAACATCCGACTAGAGCATCTTGTCGAACTCGGGAATCTGTACGGAATTTATAACGGAACGTTTTATTTAATACACAGGGGTAGCTTGCTCTCGTTCCGGTAGAAGTCTTAAGTAATTCGTAATCGTATTCTTAGTATCGCCCGCAAGGCTCTGTTGCATAACAGATAAAGTGCTAAGTTGTGACAGTCTTCTAGAGGTTGAAGGTTCAATCCTCAGTGCAGGCGATACTAAGAATACAATTACGAAATTATTAAGGCTTCTACCCGGTCATGGCTGACGGAACGAGAGCAAGCTACCCCCTATATATTAAATAAAGGGTTCCGTTCGAAATTCTGTACACATTTTCAAGTTCGACAAAATACACCGGAAGAAGGTCGGAGGTTACATCGGTCGAAACGTTGTGAGAATAACATCCAAGATGAGAACAGTAGTCCGAATAATGCAAATAATACAAATTATCAATCCTCATCTCAAAATTACCCCTAAACAAGATCGGAGGTTACATCGGTCGAAACGTTGTGAGAATAACATCCAAGATGAGAACAGTAGTCCGAATAATGCAAATAATACAAATTATCAATCCTCATCTCAAAATTACCCCTAAACAAGATCGGAGGTTACATCGGTCGAAACGTTGTGAGAATAACATCCAAGATGAGAACAGTAGTCCGAATAATACAAATTATCAATCCTCATCTCAAAATTACCCCTAAACAAGGTCGGAGGTTACATCGGCCGAAACGTTGTGAGAATAACATCCAAGATGAGAACAGTAGTCCGAATAATACAAATTATCAATCCTCATCTCAAAATTACCCCTAAACAAGGTCGGAGGTTACATCGGCCGAAACGTTGTGAGAATAACATCCAAGATGAGAACAGTAGTCCGAATAATACAAATTATCAATCCTCATCTCAAAATTACCCCTAAACAAGGTCGGAGGTTACATCGGCCGAAACGTTGTGAGAATAACATCCAAGATGAGAACAGTAGTCCGAATAATACAAATTATCAATCCTCATCTCAAAATTACCCCTAAACAAGGTTGGAGGTTACATCGGCCGAAACGTTGTGAGAATAACATCCAAGATGAGAATGAAGACTTACCCCCATTTCCTGATGCACAGATTATTATAACCCAGCTAACAGCCATCGACCACAGCGGGTGGGATACTACCTCGTAAGCTGTATACTGGCTATTCAGCCAGGTGAGTGGATTTTCTTTGTTCATCGTGTATTTGATGTACGACAGAAAAAGGCAGGTGCTGGCGGCAAAAGTCCACCCGCACAATTGAAGGCACTGGAAAAAAAAAAGAAGAAAGAGAATCAGCATTATATTCGGTTTAACGTTCGTGGCATGTGTTGGACGGCTTTTAGAAATTGACTTTCAAAACTAACTTATCTCTGGCCAGGTCTTTATTTATCCTTCTTTCTCTCAACTTCATCTTTATTACTTCCTCTCATGTTTTTCTCGGCCTCTTCAAATGATGGAGGGGGGGGGTATCTTTTTACAGTCATTTCGTTTCTCAGTTTTTTTAAGCTACATTTTATCTTTATTTACATAAAAAAATTTTTAACATACATCTCTCATTTGACAAGAAAGAAATGGTTGATGTGTCGTTTCAAATGCTTTAACTCTGCAAAAGACAATTGCATGCACTTGAAACAGTCAGGGTGAATGAGAGATGCATGAGAGATAAAACTAATTGATCTATTATATAAAGAGTGTGTGTGTGTGTGTGTTTGTGTGTATGTTAAGCTAAAACTTGTTTTATGTGAATTGAAAAGATTGATATGTCCTTAAAATAAGACAGAAAGGGTTAATATGTCATAAAAAACACAGAAAGGGTTGATATGTCATAAAACACTGCTGAAAGGGTTGATATGTAATAAAATAAGACAGAAAGGGTTAATATGTCATAAAAAACACAGAAAGGGTTGATATGTCATAAAACACTGCTGAAAGGGTTGATATGTAATAAAATAAGACAGAAAGGGTTAATATGTCATAAAAAACACAGAAAGGGTTGATATGTCATAAAACACTGCTGAAAGGGTTGATATGTAATAAAATAAGACAGAAAGGGTTAATATGTCATAAAAAACACAGAAAGGGTTGATATGTCATAAAACACTGCTGAAAGGGTTGATATGTAATAAAATAAGACAGAAAGGGTTAATATGTCATAAAAAACACAGAAAGGGTTGATATGTCATAAAACACTGCTGAAAGGGTTGATATGTAATAAAATAAGACAGAAAGGGTTAATATGTCATAAAAAACACAGAAAGGGTTGATATGTCATAAAACACTGCTGAAAGGGTTGATATGTAATAAAATAAGACTGAAAGGGTTGATATGTCATAAAAAACACAGAAAGGGTTGATATGTCATAAAACACTGCTGAAAGAGTTGATATGTTATAAAACAAGACAGAAAGGGTTAATATGTCATAAAAAACACAGAAAGGGTTGATATGTCATAAAACACTGCTGAAAGAGTTGATATGTTATAAAACAAGACAGAAAGGGTTAATATGTCATAAAAAACACAGAAAGGGTTGATATGTCATAAAACACTGCTGAAAGGGTTGATATGTAATAAAATAAGACTGAAAGGGTTGATATGTCATAAAATAAGACTGAAAGGGTTGATATGTCTTAAAACAAGACAGAAAGGGTTGATATGTTATAAAACAAGACTGAAAGGGTTGATATGTCTTAAAACAACACAGAAAGGGTTGATATGTCATAAAACAAGACAGAAAAGGTTGATATGTCATAAAACAAGACAGAAAGGGTTGATATGTCTTAAAACAAGACAAAAAGAGTTGATATGTTATAAAACAAGACAGAAAGGGTTGATATGTCATAAAACAAGACTGAAAGGGTTGATATGTCATAAAACAAGACAGAAAGGGTTGATATGTCGTCCAACAAGACAGAAAGGGTTGATATGTCCTTGAAAAGACCAAGGCTATAGGTTGGAGGAACACAGTCAGCAGGAACAGAGTTCCATAAGAAGCTACTGGAATAGAAAGCTGTATTACAATGAGGTATCAAAACATCGAATTGATGGAGATCGCTAGACCAACGAATCAAACGAGCTGGAATAAAAGTAACGGGGAATAGATCACACAATTCTGAAGACATTTCTCCGGAGAGTAGGAGCGAATGTATGTGTGTATGTGCAGCTAAAACTCTAAAACAAACACCCACAAAGATGATATTTTCTGTGATAGGTGTTGTCCCGGCAGAACAATATCGAAACTTAGGAAAAAAATATTAATTCTTTGACCGTAAACTGGTGCAGATTTCGTCAGGGGTTGGGGGGGGGGGGTCTGTTTTCCAGCCATTTGATGTACTAACTAAACGGAAGTATCTGACAGTAGGGGCGAATGAGAGATGCATGGGGGAGGAAGCTAATTAATTTATTATATAATAAAGGGCAGCTGTCTCTTTTTGTTCATTTCACTCCAGTCGAAGTTCTCAGAAATCAAGGGGCCCCTTCCTGGAGCTAAAGTTCAATTTAAAAGAGACATTTGCACTGTTAGTCCACAACATCGGACGCCACTTCTACAAGATCAGGAAGGATTATTATGAAAAAAAAGGTTAATACCTTTTATTTGTCTAAAGCTCTGTTGAGGCTTTGTTATATCAAGCGAAATATTAGATAAAAAAGTCAAGATGAAGAAGAAAAAAAAAATGCTTTTATTTTTTATTTTGATTTAATAAAAAAATATCTGCATCTAACACATGGTTTCTTATGAAGGCATTTTGCCTCTATCTTTATGTTAAAAATTCAAAAGATGCTTAAAAAATGAACTTTCCCAAATTTGTACCTACCAGCGACCATGCGTGATTTAAGTTCAATTTAAAAGAGACATTTGCACCGTTAGTCCACTACATCGGACGCCACTTCTACAAGACCAGGAAGGATTATTACGAGAAAAAAAAAGGTTAATACCTTTTAATGTTTTCATTTTTTATTTTGATTTAATAAAAAAATATCTGCATCTAACACATGGTTTCTTATGAAGGCATTTTGCCTCTATCTTTATGTTTATATATATATATATATATATATATATATATATATATATATATATATATATATATATATATATATTAATGGATTGAATGACATAATAAAATGAGAAATTAATCAGCTTTTATTAAAGTTAAAAAAAAACAACTAGTGTATAGTCGTGTCGAGAGGATCTTATTTGGGCTTTGAATACTATGTTATTTTGAATATTTGGTCAGGGTTTATTTGTAGGGTGAAGTATCCTCTTATCAGGTTTTCTTGACAAACCCTTGTACAGAGAGACCGAAGACACTCGAGGATAGTGTCTAGTAGGTAATTAAAACTCCCTTTTTTTGTTTCATTTTACTTCAGTCAAAGTTCTCAGAAATCAATGGGCCCGTTCTTGGGGCTAACACTGGATTTCTATATGAGCTACATAGATATTCGAATATTCCATTAAAGTTCTCCTTTGCCTGTCAAACGTTGAGTTAGTAAAGAAGTTAAGAATATTAATTCCCCCCTCTCTCTCCCCCCCCCCTCTCTCTTTTTCCCTCTCTCTCTCTCTCTCTTTCTGTCTTTTCCCCTCTCTTTCTCCCCCCTCGGGTAACATGCAAACATAAAATCCCCAAACCAACTTAGGATGACACCCAAAACCTACACCCTAATTCTCAGTAACCCCTTATGTCTACAGTGGCGGCCTGCCTTGTTTGGGGTGAAATGTGTTTTAAAAAAACAAAAAAAACGTAGGAATTGGTTAGTCCATTCGTTTGACTTCTTACTATTTTCCCATATTCACTTTCTGTGTTTCGTTTTACTTCAGTCAAAGTTCTCAGAAATCAATGGGGGCCCTTCCTGGGGTTAACACTTGATCTCTATATGAGATCCATAGATATTCGAATATTCCATTAAAGTTCTCCTTTACAAACGTTGAGTTAGTAAAGAAGTTAAGAACATTAATTTTCCTCTCCCCAATTGACCAGTTAACTATGTTATAGTATATCTTTCTTGTGGTCTCTTGGTCTTACCGGATTGCAGGACAAGAATTCATCTAGTCTGATGGAGTATCCAGCTTAGTGCTGTTATTCAAGGCAACATCACTGGGAGAAGGTGCACCATTCCTCGTATAAGCCAGTGTTGGCTAGCCATACCGAGGGGATCTTATTTGGGCTTCGAACACTATGTTATTTTGAAAATTTAGTCAGGGTTTACTTGTAGGAGGAAGTATTATCATATCAGGTTGTCCTGACAAACCCATGTACAGAGAGAGACCTTAGACACTCAAGGTAATATTCATTCTTTGACCCTAAACTGGTGCAGATTTCGTCAGAGGGGGTTCTGTTTTCCAGCCATTTGATGAACTAGCTAAAGGGAAGTATCTGATTTTTTTCAAGAATTTATTGTCCTTACACGACTTATTCCTCGAGTAATCTATAAAAGTGTGAGTGCATGTCCAGAGAGAGAGAGGAATGGGGTAGACGGAGAAGAAAGAGGGGTGAGGAGAGGTAGGGGGGAAAGAGAGAGAGATAGAAGTTTGAATAGAAATATGTTACACTTTTGCCCCGGGCAATGCCGGGTAGCCCACCCTGATAGTTAAAATTTAGTCCGTAAAAAAGGTGAAAAAATAAAAAATTAAAAAATTGGGTGAATAAACAACAACGTGCAGCATGGTCAAAAAGTAGGGGATCAGTTTACGTTAAATTTATATAGGAAACTGATCCCCTCTTCTAAAATCTAAAATATTGTAAATAAAATTCTCCAAAACACGGAATTCTCTCTTTATATATATATATATATATATATATTCATCTACCACGCATACACAAAATCCTTTACGCATGCATGTTATCGTTCTCGTTGCCGTCATCATTGTGAACCCAGGTTGTCTGTTGTCTACAATCACTCAGAAGAAATACAGTCACAGAAAAATAAAACATCAGGGAGATAACCCGCATACCATATATATATATATGATTATTTTTATTTACACAGACATGTACAAAATCTGCGACACTGGCATGTCGATGTTATCAATCAACAGCTATTATAAACTGAGATCTCATCAGGCAGAGTTAGAATCCGATCTTAACCTTAGATCATATTTGGAAAGAATGAAATGGAGAAAAAAGAAAAAAAAAAATTTAATTTCAAAATTTGGAAAGTCACGTGGTTGGGACCGTTAAGAATCAAAATCTTAAAATCAAAATCAAAATCAAGAAAAATAAAATTAAAATAAAAATATGAATATAAAAGATAATATATAAAATATAAAATAAAATAAAATAAAAATAAAAATATGAATATAAAAGATAATATATAAAATATAAAATAAAATAAAATAAAAATAAAAATATGAATATAAAAGATAATATATAAAATATAAAATAAAATAAAATAAAAATAAAAATATGAATATAAAAGATAATATATAAAATATAAAATAAAATAAAATAAAAATAAAAATATGAATATAAAAGATAATATATAAAATATAAAATATAAAATAAAATAAAGTGAAAAAAGAGAGATATAATAAAAAGGATAGAATAAAAAGGATAGAATAAAAAGGATAGATAGATAGATAGATAGATAGATAGATAGATAGATAGATAGATAGATAGATAGATAGATAATGAGATCGTCTACAATGGGACGTGTCAAAAAATCCGTCCAGGGTTTTTTTATAAACCCGGTTGAAATTCTTTGGATTACTACCCTGTGGATGTTTCACCTGGATTATTATTATCATCATTATATATATATATATATATATATATATATATATATATATATATATATATATATATATATATATATTTGTGTTATAATGGAATAATTCCAGGAGGAAATCCGGGTATGAGAGCTCAATGTGGTAAACAGAGCAAGAATAACATAAAATATAATAACACGAAATTACATAATTGTCGATGCAATAATTTATTTCAACCTTGTGGTTTTTTCAAACATCCAATCCAGATAATTACATTTTTGAGTCTCAAAAATGTAATTATCTGGATTGGATGTTTGAAAAAACCACAAGGTTGAAATAAATTATTGCATCGACAATTATGTAATTTTATGTTATTATATTTTATGTTATATATATATATATATATATATATATATATATATATATATATATATATATATATATATATATATATATATATTGTATGCAGGTTGTCTTCCTGATGTTTGCTTGCATGTGTTAGACGGCTTTTATTCCTTCGGTGTACAATTACCTATCAGGTCGCTAGAGAATTCTGTGCTGTTTGGAATTTTTTTCAAATATTTTAGATTTTAGGAAGGGGGATCAGTTTCCTATATAAATTTAATGTAAACTGATCCCCCACTTTTTGACCTTCACAAAATAAAATAAAAATTTCTGTGTACAATTGCCTATGATGTTGCTAGAGAATTCCGTGTCTTTTAGAATGTATTTTCAAATATTTTAGATTTTAGGAAGGGGGATCAGTTTCCTATATAAATTTAATGTAAACTGATCCCCCACTTTTTGGCTAATCTTTCCAAAAAATTTCCAAACAACCCGGAATTCTCTGATAGACAGAAAAAAGAAAAAAATTTAGTCTGTAAAAAAGGTGAAAAAAAATGGGTGAATAAACAACGTGCAACATGGTCAGTTTACGTTAAATTTATATATGAAACTGATCCCCCTTCTAAAATCTAAAATATTTGAAAAGAATTTTAAAAAAAACACGGAATTCTCTAGCGACATGATAGGTAATTGTACACCGAAAAAATTTAAAAGATTCGTTGGTAAAAAAAGTTGAGAAAAACGGGTGGTGGAGTATTACGAAAAAGTGCCATGAAATAAAACAAACATTCACTTACTAAAGTTGTAGATGATGTCAATTTATGATAAAAACAGAGATGAGTATCTTTTGGGTTAGGGTTAGAGTTAGGGTAAATAAATAAAATACAGAGAAAGGGTATTTGACGACTAACCTTTGGAAAACTGCGTTTCCTGCTTTTTTGCTGCAAGAAATATCCCAAGATTATTCCGATGAGAAACGGACTAATTCGGCACCAAGGTTTGGTGTAGATGTCATCATTTATAACGCTACTGGAAACAGGGAAAAATCGAAAAGAAAGTTACATTATTAAAACATCCAAAGGTTTATAGGCACAAAATAAGGGTTTATAGGCACAAAATAAAATTTTAAGTTATAAAGTAAGGGTTAATTAGTACAAAATAAGGGTCTATAAGTACAAAATAAAGGTTTATAGGCACAAAATAAGGGTTCATAGATATAAAATAAAGGTTTATAGGTACAAAATAAAGGTTTATATGCACAAAATAAAGGTTTAAGTCATAAAGTAAGGGTTAATAAGGACCAAAAATAAGGATACATATGTAAAAAATAAAGGTATATAAGTACAAAATAAAGGTTTATAGGCACAAAAAGCGTTCATAGATATAAAATAAAGGTTTATAGGCACAAAATAAAGGTTCATAGATATAAAATTAAGATTTATAGGCACCAAATAAAGGTTCATAGATATAAAATAAAGGTTTATAGGCACAAAATAAGGGTTCATAGATATAAAATAAAGGTTTATAGGCACAAAATAAGGGTTCATAGATATAAAATAAAGGTTTATAGGCACAAAATAAGGGTTCATAGATATAAAATAAGGGTCTATAGGTACAAAATAAGGGTGTATAGGTATAAAATAAAGGTGTATAGGCACAAAATAAAGGTTTAAGTTATAAAGTAAGGCTTAATAGGTACAAAATAAGCGTCTTTAAGTACAAAATAAAGGTTTATAGGTACAAAATAAGGGTTCATATATATAAAATAAAGGTTTATAGGCACAAAATAAGGGTTCATAGATATAAAATAAAGGTTTATAGGCACAAAATAAAGGTTTATATGCACAAAATAAAGGTTTAAGTCATAAAGTAAGGGTTAATAAGGACCAAAAATAAGGATACATATGTAAAAAATAAAGGTATATAAGTACAAAATAAAGGTTTATAGGCACAAAATAAGGGTTCATAGATATAAAATAAAGGTTTATAGGCACAAAATAAGGGTTCATAGATATAAAATAAAGGTTTATAGGCACAAAATAAGGGTTCATAGATATAAAATAAAGGTTTATAGGCACAAAATAAGGGTTCATAGATATAAAATAAAGGTTTATAGGCATAAAATAAGGGTTCATAGATATAAAATAAAGGTTTATAGGCACAAAATAAGGGTTCATAGATATAAAATAAAGGTTTATAGGCACAAAATAAGGGTTCATAGATATAAAATAAAGGTTTATAGGCACAAAATAAAGGTTCATAGATATAAAATAAAGGTTTATAGGCACAAAATAAGGGTTCATAGATATAAAATAAAGGTTTATAGGCACAAAATAAAGGTTCATAGATATAAAATAAAGGTTTATAGGCACAAAATAAGGGTTCATAGATATAAAATAAAGGTTTATAGGCACAAAATAAGGGTTCATAGATATAAAATAAAGGTTTATAGGTACAAAATAAGGGTTCATAGATATAAAATAAAGGTTTATAGGCACAAAATAAGGGTTCATAGATATAAAATAAAGGTTTATAGGCACAAAATAAAGGTTCATAGTTATAAAATAAAGGTTTATAGGCACAAAATAAAGGTTCATAGATATAAAATAAAGGTTTATAGGCACAAAATAAGGGTTCATAGATATAAAATAAAGGTTTATAGGCACAAAATAAAGGTTCATAGTTATAAAATAAAGGTTTATAGGCACAAAATAAAGGTTCATAGATATAAAATAAAGGTTTATAGGCACAAAATAAGGGTTCATAGATATAAAATAAAGGTTTATAGGCATAAAATAAGGGTTCATAGATATAAAATAAAGGTTTATAGGCACAAAATAAGGGTTCATAGATATAAAATAAAGGTTTATAGGCACAAAATAAGGGTTCATAGATATAAAATAAAGGTTTATAGGCACAAAATAAGGGTTCATAGATATAAAATAAAGGTTTATAGGCACAAAATAAGGGTTCATAGATATAAAATAAAGGTTTATAGGCACACAATAAAGGTTTAAGTTATAAAGTAAGGCTTAATAGGTACAAAATAAGTGTCTTTAAGTACTAAATAAAGGTTTATAGGTACAAAATAAGGGTTCATAGATATAAAATAAAGGTTTATAGGTACAAAATAAAGGTTTATATGCACAAAATAAAGGTTTAAGTTATAAAGTAAGGGTTAATAAGGACCAAAATAAGGATACATATGTAAAATATAAGGGTCTATAAGTACAAAATAAAGGTTTAAAGGCACAAAAAGCGTTCATAGATATAAAATAAAGGTTTATAGGCATAAAATAAGGGTTCATAGATATAAAATAAAGGTTTATAGGTACAAAATAAGGGTTCATAGATATAAAATAAAGGTTTATAAATATAAAATTAAAGGTTTACAGGCACAAAATAAGAGAAAGAGAGATAAATAAAGACCTGGCCAGAGATATGTTAGTTTTTAAGTCAATTTCTTAAAGCCATCCAATACATGTCATCATGTAAAATTGATGATGATGATGATGATGATGATGATGATGATGATGATGATGATGATGATTGAAATTGTACATAATGTTCCAGCCGGACAATTGTTTTTCAAACGACAAAAAAGAAAGACAAATTATGGAATACATATTCTAGGAAACACAGTGAATTACGTGGCCACATTTTCTATCCAGTGTGATGATGTATGGAAGTGAAACCATGTAGATGTAGAACAGTTGAGGTGGCAGGTTAGGCCAAGAGAAAACATGGTAAGAAGTGATAAGGATGGACTTGCGAGAAAGAGGGATAAATAAAGACATGGCCAGAGATAGGCTAGTTTAGAAGTTAATTTCTTAAAGCCAAAAGAGATCCGGTATTTCAATTAGTACAATGTTAAGGCCCAAAACGGTTGGCTACTTCAACTAGTTAAATGTTAAGCCCCTAAAAGGTAGTTATTTTTACTAGTATAATGTTAAACGCTAAAAGATTGGGTACTTCAACGGAAACAATCAGCCCCTGTTTTTTAAACTCAACCCTTCAGGGGTTAGTTTCATACTAAAATTATTAACTTTTAGGAGAGTAGAAAGTGACTAACTTGGGTTTACTTTCGGCATCCTCGCAACTCTCGTTTCCCTTATTTTGTCCTTTAGTTCTCACATTTCATGAGCGATGTTTCTGACAAAGGGAGAATAATTGCTGTTTTCTGGGTCGGAATCTATCCATCTAACACTTATCATTGGCTAGTTTTTGACCTTGAAGTGGTAATTTTTTTTAGTGATAAGAATGGACTTGCGAGAAAGAAGGATAAACAAAGACATGGCCAGAGATAGGCTGGTTCGGAAGTAAATTTCTTAAAGCCATCCAACGCATGCCAGCATGTAAAACATTGAAGACATTGCCAAGGCTGCTGCAAAGAAGGTGGGCTCCCTCTACCGTGCTAGTAAACTTCTCACACCTGACATTATCCTATATCTCTACAAAGCTACTGTCCGCCCATGCATGGAGTATTGTTGCCACATCTGGGCTCGTGCATCATCCACTAGTCTCTTCCTCTTAAACAAGGTCCAAAAAAGAGTCGCCAACTTAATAGGTCCGTCACTATCCACAAAGCTCCAGCCCTGTCGCATTGCCGCAATGTTGCATCCTTGTTCTTGTTTTACAAATACTTTAAAAGATTGTGCTATGATGAACTAGCTGCTCTGTTGCCCCCTCGACGTAAATACACTAGACCAACTGGACAATCAGTTAAGTCCCATCCATTCACTGTGGAAGCCCTCAGATGCCGGAGAGCCTTCTACTCCAATAGCTTCTTTCCTCAAGCTGCCGGCCTCTGGAACTCCTTCCCTGTTCCCTGTTTCCTCGACTGTACCGACATGCATGAGTTTAAAACTTATGTAAACAGACATCTCGCTGCACAACTAAGGATGACCTCCGAAACTTACACCCTAAATCTCAGTAGCCATTTACGTCTACAGTGGCGTCCTGCCTTGTTTTTAAAAAAAAAAAAAAACCCAAAAACCGGATGTTAAACCGATGATGATGACGTCACACACAGAAGTGTATAAATCATTGCATTTCTCTATAATCCAAAAATCTCCTTACTGTATGGCCCCCGAAACTTACACCCTAAATCTCAGTAGCCATTTACATCTACAGTGGCATCCTGCCTTGTTTGAGATGAACTATGTTAAAAAAAAAAACCCCAAAAACCGGATGTTAAACCGATGATGATTGTTAGATAATGGCCCTATGGGAATCTACGTATCTGTTGGAGATCGGGCTTGACTTGCACGAATTAACGCGGGGCAGTCGAGTGCAGAACAGGGCTTGTTCTCACAGTCAGAGCTGGCAGACGTGACAAGGTTACGTGTGACGAGACCCCAGATCAGGGGTCAGTCTACACCTGCGAGAGGCTCTGTGACTTCGCGGGTCCTGCGTGGGAAACAAAGGGATCTGTGACGTCACTCATTCTCGTGAGAAGCGAGTTTTTAGGCAGTCTGTTTCGGAAAGCGTACTGAGAGGACGTGTGATTCACAATGTAAAGATACAGAATATTTCCCTTCAGGGAAGACAAGCGCGAGAATCCTCCCCCCCCCCTCTCTATGAATAGTTAAGAAAACATTAATAACTAACTACGATAAAGTGTGATTTGCTCTCTTCCTCTCTCTCGGCGTGGTGAATTTCTCCCAGATGAAATAACAACGCTTGAATAAATGAATTAAATTCAACACAAGAGTTTGTCTTCGGAGTGCAGAACATGGCTTTTATTGCAGACAACAGACGATGGCAGAGAAGAAAGAATTTATCCACTAGACGACCACTCATTGGACGACACGACCAACCCTCTACACGACGAGTATACAAAATGTGTACTGCCGCGGTCCAAGCAGGAGTATCTATGTAACATGATGACGTCACACACAGAAGTGTATAAATCATTGCATTTCTCTATAATCAAAAAATCTCCTTACACCCTAAATCTCAGTAGCCCCTTACGTCTACAGTGGTGTCCTGCCTTGTTTGGGATGAACTATGTTAAAAAAAAAACCCCAAAAACCGGATGTTAAACCGATGATGATGACGTCACACACAGAAGTGTATAAATCATTGCATTTCTCTATAATCCAAAAAACTCCTTACTGTATGGCTGGGTCTAATAATTTTTGCCACAATATAACACTAGAGATGATGTAAGCACTAAATATCATGATGATCGTCAGGAAGGCAAACGATGGAAGCCTGAAAAAGACAAAAAGAAAAAAAAAGGTTTTTGAAATAAAAATAAAAATACTGAAAACAAGAACAGAAGTCAGTCATGAGACGACATACCTCTGCCCGACAACATAAGAATGTGCGAAAGTCTTATCTGGGCCGTACTTCTCCATATTGTATGAAGTCTTCCTGAAGTTATGCAACAGAAATAGCTCAAAAACTATTTATCTGTTTAGACTGAAATGTTGCATACATCAAATTTTGGAAAGATCGGAAGTTTAGATTCCGTCAAAAGTTTGACCGTGTGCAAACTTTTCAAAATCAAGATCAAAGATCAAGGTTTATGATGTGAGACTTCATTGGCTAAAATATGGGCCAAGTAGTGAGCCTCTACAATTAAGAATGTAGTTGTCTTGGTTCTCGGTTTTGGATCGTGGATTTTAGACGACGGTCGCGTCTTTAGTGACTGCCAAGCATCACGCTAAACAATTAGCATTTGGGACAGCGATAGCATCATTTCAAGTTTTAGTTAAGAACCACTCCGCCCATTTAATATTTAAAAGGAGGAAGGATAAATGTTTCTTTCTTCGCTATAATAGAACATTTATCCTTCCTCCTTTTAAATATTAAATGGACGGAGTGGTTCTTAACTAAAACTTGAAATGATGCTACCGTTGTCTCAGACATTAATTGTTTAGTGTGGTGCTGGGCAATCCCTAGAGACGCGACCGTCGTCAAAAATACCCGATCCAAATACTCACAAAAGAAACTGGCAAATTGCATATCATTTGTCAGTTTTTTTTTGTGAATTGTTGCAGCATGTTGTTAAGAAGAAAAAAATGTAAACCGATTTTATTTCTTTCCCAAAAATACTTTTTCAGGGTCAGAATTATTTTCAAATAGCCGCCATCTTGAAAAAGTAAGTGAACTAAATTGTTATTATGTAAATACTCACAAAATAAACTGGCAAAGGATTATGGGAGATATGATGAAAAATTGCATATCATTCGCCAAATACCAAGTCCAAGACATACACTGAAATAAAAAATAGTAAAGCAATAAATATCACAAAACAATAAAATATTCAATGAAGAATTAAAAAAAAAACCCTGTTAACTGGGAGCGAACCTGCAACCCCCTTTTTCTTAATTTGCAACATGGTATTCACTACAGACCCATTTTCAAAGCTTAATATTATGAATCCATTTAGGACACGTATAACACCATGATTGGTGTCAAACAACGACTGACAATATTAAGTTTTGTTTATAAATACTTTGAGGTGTTATCTCGTGTGTGTACGAGAGGCAAAGGTTACACTTGCACATTTTTGATAACCTTGGTTGAGTTTTTTTTTTGGGGGGGGGGGGGGGGGTCGCTCCAGACAAGGGATGAAATAACTTGCAAAGTTGCAAAGTTAGTAAACAAACGAGTTAGTAACTTGAAACAAAAGTGCAAAAGACTTGTTAGTGTTATTTGCATTCATGTCGTCCAATTTCCCAGTCTTTCGTTCGTGTAATGCAACCGACTTCTTTTTTTTTTTTTTTTTTATTTATTTATTTTTTTATATGAAAATCGCTCCAGAAAATGGCGTCTCTGAAATAGCTGGTTAATGCCTAGCATCCGGTAGGATTCCCCATCCACAGCAACAACCAAATAGATAAGAAAATTAAAGAAAAAAAACATTAAAAAAAAGAGATGAAAGCAGAACAAATGGAAATCGCTCCATACAAGGCATGAAGCCACTTGATGATGTAAGTAGCTAACAAGAACGAAAGATGATTATCGCAAAGACTGCAGATGCCTATTGGGCTTAGTCTTGAAAAGACCAAGGTTATAGGTAGGAGGAAAACAGTCAGCACAAAGAGAGTTTTACAAGCCTGCGGTTCTTGGAAAGAAGCTACTGGAATAGGAAGCTGTATTACAATGAGGTATCAAAACAGCGACTTGATGGAGACCACTAGACCAACGAGTCAAACGAGCTGGAACAAAAGAGGCAGGAAATAGATCACGTAGTTCTGAAGAACACATGCCATAATAGTACTTATAGAAAAGACTGAGACTAGCAACATCACGTCTGTGAGAGAGAGGGTGCAGAGAAGAAAAAAGGGTAGAGTCAACCAAATTACAGATGCGTTTCTGCACCTTATCAAGAACCCTCAAATGGGACAGAGATTCACCAGCCCAAATATGACAACAGTACTCCATAAAGTAAGATATTATTAATTGTTGAAGACCACTAGACCAACGAGTCAAATGAGCTGGAACAAAAGAGGCAGGAAATAGATCACGTAGTTCTGAAGAACACATGCCATAATAGTACTTATAGAAAAGACTGAGACTAGCAACATCACGTCTGTGAGAGAGAGGGTGCAGAGAAGAAGAAATGGTGGGGCCAATCAAATTACAGATACGTTTCTGCACCTTATCAAGAACCCTCAAATTGGACAACGATTCACCAGCCCAAATATGACAACAGTACTCCATACAGTAAGATATTATTAATTGTTGAAGACCACTAGACCAACGAGTACATACGAGCTGGAACAAAAGAAGCAGGAAATAGATCACGTAGTTCTGAAGAACACATGCCATAATAGTACTTATAGAAAAGACTGAGACTAGCAACATCACGTCTGTGAGAGAGAGGGTGCAGAGAAGAAGAAATGGTGGGGCCAATCAAATTACAGATACGTTTCTGCACCTTATCAAGAACCCTCAAATGGGACAGCGATTCCCCAGCCCAAATATGACAACAGTACTCCATACAGTAAGATATTATTAATTGTTGAAGACCACTAGACCAACGAGTACAAACGAGCTGGAACAAAAGAAGCAGGAAATAGATCACGTAGTTCTGAAGAACACATGCCATAATAGTACTTATAGAAAAGACTGAGACTAGCAACATCACGTCTGTGAGAGAGAGGGTGCAGAGAAGAAGAAATGGTGGGGCCAATCAAATTACAGATACGTTTCTGCACCTTATCAAGAACCCTCAAATGGGACAGCGATTCCCCAGCCCAAATATGACAACAGTACTCCATACAGTAAGATATTATTAATTGTTGAAGACCACTAGACCAACGAGTACAAACGAGCTGGAACAAAAGAAGCAGGAAATAGATCACGTAGTTCTGAAGAACATATGCCATAATAGTACTTATAGAAAAGACTGAGACTAGCAACATCACGTCTGTGAGAGAGAGGGTGCAGAGAAGAAGAAATGGTGGGGCCAATCAAATTACAGATACGTTTCTGCACCTTATCAAGAACCCTCAAATTGGACAACGATTCACCAGTCCAAATATGACAACAGTACTCCATACAGTAAGATATTATTAATTGTTGAAGACCACTAGACCAACGAGTACAAACGAGCTGGAACAAAAGAAGCAGGAAATAGATCACGTAGTTCTGAAGAACATATGCCATAATAGTACTTATAGAAAAGACTGAGACTAGCAACATCACGTCTGTGAGAGAGAGGGTGCAGAGAAGAAGAAATGGTGGGGCCAATCAAATTACAGATACGTTTCTGCACCTTATCAAGAACCCTCAAATGGGACAGCGATTCCCCAGCCCAAATATGACAACAGTACTCCATACAGTAAGATATTATTAATTGTTGAAGACCACTAGACCAACGAGTACAAACGAGCTGGAACAAAAGAAGCAGGAAATAGATCACGTAGTTCTGAAGAACATATGCCATAATAGTACTTATAGAAAAGACTGAGACTAGCAACATCACGTCTGTGAGAGAGAGAGTGCAGAGAAGAAGAAATGGTGGGGCCAATCAAATTACAGATACGTTTCTGCACCTTATCAAGAACCCTCAAATGGGACAGCGATTCCCCAGCCCAAATATGACAACAGTACTCCATACAGTAAGATATTATTAATTGTTGAAGACCACTAGACCAACGAGTACAAACGAGCTGGAACAAAAGAAGCAGGAAATAGATCACGTAGTTCTGAAGAACACATGCCATAATAGTACTTATAGAAAAGACTGAGACTAGCAACATCACGTCTGTGAGAGAGAGGGTGCAGAGAAGAAGAAATGGTGGGGCCAATCAAATTACAGATACGTTTCTGCACCTTATCAAGAACCCTCAAATGGGACAGCGATTCCCCAGCCCAAATATGACAACAGTACTCCATACAGTAAGATATTATTAATTGTTGAAGACCACTAGACCAACGAGTACAAACGAGCTGGAACAAAAGAAGCAGGAAATAGATCACGTAGTTCTGAAGAACATATGCCATAATAGTACTTATAGAAAAGACTGAGACTAGCAACATCACGTCTGTGAGAGAGAGGGTGCAGAGAAGAAGAAATGGTGGGGCCAATCAAATTACAGATACGTTTCTGCACCTTATCAAGAACCCTCAAATGGGACAGCGATTCCCCAGCCCAAATATGACAACAGTACTCCATACAGTAAGATATTATTAATTGTTGAAGACCACTAGACCAACGAGTACAAACGAGCTGCGACAAAAGAGGCAGGAAATTGATCACGTAGTTCTGAAGAACATATGCCATAATAGTACTTATAGAAAAGACTGAGACTAGCAACATCACGTCTGTGAGAGAGAGAGTGCAGAGAAGAAGAAATGGTGGGGCCAATCAAATTACAGATACGTTTCTGCACCTTATCAAGAACCCTCAAATGGGACAGCGATTCCCCAGCCCAAATATGACAACAGTACTCCATACAGTAAGATATTATTAATTGTTGAAGACCACTAGACCAACGAGTACAAACGAGCTGCGACAAAAGAAGCAGGAAATAGATCACGTAGTTCTGAAGAACACATGCCATAATAGTACTTATAGAAAAGACTGAGACTAGCAACATCACGTCTGTGGGAGAGAGGGTGCAGAGAAGAAGAAATGGTGGGGCCAATCAAATTACAGATACGTTTCTGCACCTTATCAAGAACCCTCAAATGGGACAGCGATTCCCCAGCCCAAATATGACAACAGTACTCCATACAGTAAGATATTATTAATTGTTGAAGACCACTAGACCAACGAGTACAAACGAGCTGGAACAAAAGAAGCAGGAAATAGATCACGTAGTTCTGAAGAACATATGCCATAATAGTACTTATAGAAAAGACTGAGACTAGCAACATCACGTCTGTGAGAGAGAGGGTGCAGAGAAGAAGAAATGGTGGGGCCAATCAAATTACAGATACGTTTCTGCACCTTATCAAGAACCCTCAAATGGGACAGCGATTCCCCAGCCCAAATATGACAACAGTACTCCATACAGTAAGATATTATTAATTGTTGAAGACCACTAGACCAACGAGTACAAACGAGCTGGAACAAAAGAAGCAGGAAATAGATCACGTAGTTCTGAAGTGGAATCTCTGTACATGCGCAACTTGCAACAGCAATTACAGCATTTCACGTCACGTGCCAACACGAAAACGACTTCCGCAGTTCTAGCATTTCACTTGAACAAACTTGACCTTAAGTCACGCACACAAATCTCGCCCAACAAACTTTTCGTACACACGAAAAAACAGTCATGGAAACAGCACTATGAACGCTTGCTGAACGTTGAATTTCCATGGAACCCCGATGAGCTGACTTATGAACCTCCTATAGAAGGTCCTAGTACCCCCATTACCCAGGAGATGATCACTGAAGCAATCCGTAAAATGGGAGCTGATAAAGCAGCTGGGCAATCTGGTATAGTTGCTGAGATGCTCAAACCAACCGGTGAACTAGGGGCCAGTTTGGTGCATAAACTGATTGAAGCCATCATCAGAGAAGGATGCATACCTAAGGAATGGGAAGACAGCATTATAGTAAGTCTGTACAAAGGTAAAGGCGATGCATTAAACAGAGGTAACTACCGTGGACTCAAGCTAATTGATCAGGTCATGAAAGTCCTGGAAAGAATTGTTGAACAGCTGATCAGACAACAAATACAGATTGCTGATATGCAATTTGGCTTCATGCCCGGTAGGAGCACCACAGATGCAATTTTCATCATACGCCAAGTCATGGAGAAACATCTAGCAGCAAACAAACCACTGTACATGGCATTTGTAGATTTGGAAAAAGCTTTTGACCGTGTGCCCAGAAGGGTCATCTGGTGGGCCCTGCAAAAGCTGGGTGTTACTGAGTGGTTGGTTCAGATGATAACGTCTATGTACACCAATGTACGTAGTCGGGTACGAGTCGGTAACAGCTACAGCGACGAATTTGAGGTTAGAGTAGGCGTCCATCAGGGATCTGTCTTAAGTCCCCTTCTATTCATCATTGTACTCGAGGCTCTATCACTGGAATTCCATACTGGCTGCCCGTGGGAGCTGCTATATGCCGATGACCTAGCGATCATTGATACTTCACTTCAGTCACTCAAGGAACGTCTGGATAGATGGAAGAGTAGCATGGAGGAGAAAGGTCTCAGAGTCAACATGGGTAAAACTAAGGTCATGATCGCAGGTCCAAACCTCAGCTTACTACAGAAAACAGGAAAATACCCGTGTGCTGTATGTCTGAAAGGAACTGGCAGCAACTCAATCATCTGCACTCACTGTTCAGGTTGGGTCCACAAAAGGTGCAGTGGCATAAAGGGCTCTCTCAAAGCAGATCCTCACTATAAGTGCTTTCGTTGCACCGGCACGGCAAGACCAATAGATGGCAGACCACTGACGGAGATGGATACTGGTGACAACAAGCTGGAAGTAGTGACAGACTTTTGTTATCTTGGAGATGTGCTGTCATCAGGTGGAGACTGTGAACTCGCGGCAGCTACACGTTGCAAGTGTGCCTGGAAAAAGTTTAGACAGCTGCTACCAATCCTGACAAACAAACACCTGCCAACAACTACGAGAGGGCGTGTATACTCCTCATGTGTCAGAAGTGTACTGTTGTATGGCTCAGAAACTTGGGCTGTCTCTGCTGGCATACTAAGGAAGCTGCACCGTAATGACAGGGCAATGGTTAGATGGATCTGTTTGGTGAGGCCTGAACAGTACGTTTCTTTTGAATCCCTGCTCTCACAGGTCGACTTGAAAAGCCTTGCGGACATCATGCGAAAGAACAGACTGGGTTGGTTGGGTCACATTGAGCGTAGCGATGGCTGGATTGCTAAAGTCCGACAGTTGAATGTGCCAGCAGAGAACATCACCACTGGCAGACCCAAGTTGACTTGGGAGGATGTATCAAACATGATAGGAAGGCCATGGGTATGGATTCCATCAAGCCTTGCCAAAGACAGGAGTGGAGAGGAAGACTTAGATTTCGAGACTAGACAATCAGGCCCCACCCTCATCAGAGGATTAATTGTGGCCTGATTCAACAAATAAACCGGTTGATGATGATGATGATGATGATGATGATGATGATGATGATGATGATGATGATGATGATGATGATACGAATTCTGAGTCTTTTACGAGCATAAATTTGCACACAGCGGCACAATCATCCTAGACGTTTCATTTTAAAAAATACCATAGAACTTTGGTCATTACTAATCAGCAGAGCGTTACCACTGTCGACCAAGAGAAGTGATGATGTATGGAAGTGAAGCCTGGCCAGTGATGGTTTGAGGACATGCGTTGCATTGAAAGAAATGATATGAGAATAATAGATGGATTTGTATTGTTAGTTTTAAAGACACGCTTAGTTCTGATGACCTTACGAGAAGATTAAATCTGGACAGGAGACTTTGTTGGTTTGGTCACATTGAAAGAATGGATGAGAGTTCTTGGGTTAATGGATGTAGAACACTGAAAGAAAGTGATAAGAATGGACATCGGTGAAAGAAGGAAAATCAAAGAAGCTTGACAAATAAGTGAAGCGCAAATTTAACAAAAACAAAATAATTATTGGTTTGAGATGTCGTCAACACTTATGTGAAAGAAAAACAATCAGTTTCTCAATCATATTGCCACATGCAACAAAAAGTAGATTCTTTATTAAAATAAAATGGTCTTTTGTGAGTGGTAAGACACAAACATGAAGAAATAGATTGGATGAAAACGATTCTGTAGATCAACAATAATTACATGACTGAAAAAGAATTACTTTGAAAATGAAGACATACTTAATTATCTGTCACTGAGCGAACATCCATTGAATATTTCCCTGCTGTTGGCTGCCAAATGTATGAGCAGATAACTCTACTTTCCAAAATGCTGTTTTGATAATAAAGGGCAAAGAGTTAGGTAGGTCTTCTTCTTTGCGTTTTCTTTGAAGCGTCATGTGGTCGTATGACAGTTTCCCACATTTTTATGCAGTCCTTTGTTTTAGTGTTGTACTCTGCAAGATCTTTCTCCCCCTCTCTTTCTCCCTCTCCCATATCTCTCTCCCCCTCTCTCGTATCTCCCCCCCCCCTCTCCACTCTCTCTTTCCCCCCTCCCCTCTCTCTCTTTCCCCCCTCCCCTCTCTCTCTTTCTCCCTCTCTCTCTCTTTCTCCCCCTCTCTCTTTCCCCCCCACTCTCTTTCTCCCCCGCTCTCTTTCTCCCTCCCTCTCTCCCTCCCTCTCTCTCTCCCTCCCTCTCCCTCCCTCTCTCTCCCTCCCTCCCTCTCTCTTTCTCCCCCGCTCTATTTCCCCCTCTCTCTCTTTCTCCCCCTCTCTCTCTTTCTCCCTCTCTCTCTTTCTCCCCCGCTCTCTCTTTCTTCCTTCCTCTCTCTCTCTTCTTTCTCCCTCCCTCTCTCCCTCCCTCCCTCTCTCTCCCTCCCTCTCCCTCCCTCCCTCTCTCTTTCTCCCTCCCTCTCTCTTTCTCTCTCCCTCTCTCTTTCCCACATTTTGATGCAGTCCTTTGGTTTAGTGTTGCACTCTGCAAGATCTTTCTCCCCCTCTCTTTCTCCCCCTCTCTTTCTCCCCTCTCCCATATCTCTCTCCCCCCTCTCTCGTATCTCTCTCCCCCCCTCTCCTCTCTCTCTTTCCCCCCTCCCCTCTCTCTCTTTCCCCCCTCCCCTCTCTCTCTTTCCCCCTCCCCTCTCTCTCTCTTTCTCCCCCTCTCTCTCTTTCTCCCTCTCTCTCTTTTTCTCCCCCTCTCTCTTTCTCCCCCTCTCTCTTTCTCCCCCGCTCTCTCTTTCCCCCCTCCCCTCTCTCTCTTTCCCCCCTCCCCTCTCTCTCTTTCTCCCCCTCTCTCTCTTTCTCCCCCCTCTCTCTCTTTCTCCCCCGCTCTCTTTCTCCCGCGCTCTCTCTTTCTCCCTTCCTCTCTCTCTCTTTCTCCCTCCCTCTCTCCCTCCCTCTCTCTCCCTCCCTCCCTCCCTCTCTCTTTCTCCCTCCCTCTCTCTTTCTCTCTCCCTCTCTCTTTCCCACATTTTGATGCAGTCCTTTGGTTTAGTGTTGCACTCTGTAAGATATTTCAAGCTACACCGGTTGGGCAGTCAGGGGCGGCAGACCAGGCAGTGTTGCATCGTATGGTCCTCCTCTCCACATTCACAGATGGTTCGGTCAGTTTTGTAGCCCCATCTACTCATAGCAACTTTTGATCGCCCCATTCCGGTTCTCAAACGTTTTAGTGTTTTCCACTGGAGCCAGGGTGCCTCTGAAACGGGAGGGAGTACCTCAGAAGCAGGGATTCCCATGTCGTTATGAGGGGATAGCATCTTCTAGCCGTCTGGTCAACAGCTGTAGTCTGGTCTCTTCCTGAGATGTTGTAAGGGGTTCGAAATGGGTGAGGAAGCTTCTTTTTGACTTCAGTCGTAGGTGTACACAGTGTAAGGATGTATGAAAGTGAAATCTGGCCAATGAGGGTTGAGGACATGCGTGGCATGGAGAGAATGATGATATAAGAATGGTACAATTAATGTGTACTGTGAGTCTTAAAGACAAGCTTAGATCTGATGACTTTGATGGTATGATCACATTAAAAGAATTGATGAGAGTTCTTGGGTTTAGTAGATGTAGAGCAGTTAAGGTATCAGGTCCAGTTCACAGGGAAAAACCAAGGAAAATATGAGAGGAAGTGATAAGGATGGACTTTCGAGAAAGGGAGATGAATAAAGATCTGACCAATGATGTGTTAGTTTGGAAGTTACTTTTTAAAAGCTGTTCATCATATGCCAAGCATGGAAAACAGACATGAAACCTAATATGATGATGATGATTTCTCTCATGATCTTACGAGACACACACACACACACACACACGCACACACACACACACACACACACACACCAGTGGCGATTTGTGATCGGAGTTCGCGCCCACCGACCGTTGAGAATTAGTTCCTACACTGAAGATTGCGTTAGCATGAAACATCGATGTCTGTAGGTAATTAAAATAATTAATAAAATATTTATTTATAAATATTATTGTTTATCAGCCCCCTCCCACAAAGGATGGGCACTCTCGAGTAACTTTAATAACAAGCAGTGCAAATAGCTATATGCACGATCCGAACGCCGTTCGTAAGATCACTCTTTACTGCTTGGTATCTAGTCGCCGATCGCTATTTACATTTAAAATTCCTCTCTAATTTTACTAACTAATTGGCTATGGCCGATGGGATAAGACCCTCGACTACAAATCAGTGGCGATTTGTGATCGGGGTTCGCGCCTACCAACCGTTGAGAATTAGTTCCTACACTGAAGATTGCGTTAGCATGAAACATCGATGTCTGTAGGTAATTAAAATAATTAAAAAATATTTATTTATAAATATTATTGTATATATAAATATATATATATATATATATATATATATATATATGTATATATATATATATATATATATATGTATATATATATCTATATATATATATATCTATATATATATATCTATATATATATATATCTATATATATATCTATATATATATCTATATATATATCTATATATATATATATATATATATCTATATATATCTATCTATCTATATATATATATAGATATATATATATATAGATATATATATATATATATATCTAGATATATATATATATATATCTATATATATATCTCTATATATATATATATCTATCTATATATATATATCTATATATATATATCTATCTATCTATATATATATATATATATATATATATATATATATATATATATATATATATATATATATATATACAGGGTGTTTCAAAAGTCTTGGGAACATTACAAATGCGTATATCTCATGAACTATTCCAGGTAGAAAAATGAAACTGGTGCCATTTTAAAGCTTGCTTAATCAAGTTTTTGGTCATACTAATGATTTTCGTGTTATCTTTCCAGGTGCAGTAATGGCGTTCTCTAAACAAGACAAGGCATTTTGCGTCCTCCAATTTGCAAAGACTGAATCGTGGACATGTGTTCAGCGTGCATTTCGCAGGAAATTTAAAAAAGAAGCCCCTGAAAGGAAATCCATTGTCAGATGGCATGCTAAATTTGTGAAAGATGGGTGTTTGTGCCCAAGTAAGCGAACAGGTCGCCCTTCAACTTCAGAAGATGCAGTTGAGCAAGTTCGGACAGCCTTTCAGCGGAGCCCCCGTAAATCAGTGAGAAGAGCCAGCAGGGAACTTCAGCTTGCTCCAGCAACTGTCTGGCGTGTCTTAAGGAAACGACTGCAAATGGTACCTTACAAGCTCAAGTTGGTCCAAAAGTTGAAGGACACTGATAAGCCACTTCGCCGTGACTTTTGCATTGCAATGCAAGAGAAGTTGGAAGATAACGGCTTTGATGACCGGCTTGTTTTTAGCGATGAGGCGACCTTCCATCTGAATGGCAAAGTTAACAAGCATAACACTCGCATATGGGGTACTAAGAATCCTCATGAACTTCTTGAGCACGAGTGAGATTCACCAAAAGTGAACGTGTTTTGTGCAATTTCCAAGAAAGGTGTCTATGGACCGTTCTTCTTTGAAGAGGCAACTATCACTGGTGAATCCTATCTCAACATGCTGGAAGACTGGTTAATGGCTCAGTTGGAACAAGCAGAATCTGATGACTTCATTTTTCAACAAGATGGTGCACCACCACACTGGAGTCTTAGAGTAAGGCAGTTTCTTAACACAAGGCTGCCTGGTAGATGGATTGGGAGATCTGGGCGAGGTGATGACGTTCTCATGCCCTGGCCTCCTAGGTCTCCAGATCTTACCCCGTGTGACTTTTTCCTTTGGGGCTTTGTCAAGCAACAAGTCTATGTGCCGCCCCTTCCAAGAGACGAACTAAAGGCTCGAGTAACGGCAGTTGTGGGAACCATTGACGTCAAGATGCTGGAACGCGTTTGGCAGGAAATGGACTATCGACTAGATGTCTACCGTGTGACGAATGGTGCTCATATTGAGCAACTTTGAAGATTCCCCACAAAACTTGAAACTTTAACCTTTCCAACCGTACCAATTTCATTTTTCAACTCCTAATAGTTTTTGAGTTATTAAAAATCGTTATGTTCCCAAGACTTTTGAAACACCCTGTATATCTATATATATATCTATATATATCTATATATATATATATCTATATATATCTATATATATATATCTATATATATCTATATATATATATATATATATATATATATATATATATATATATATATATATATATAGATATATATATGCATAGATTTAGATTTTTCACTTAGAAGATAGATTATTCAGTAAAGACCGAGATTAGGCCAATAAAAATAAGCTCGATGATACTCTATTACAGGGTACAGAGCATTTATATGTGAGTTTTTGAAGGCTTACCAAAACATTTCGTTCAGGAGATCATTCATCATCACAAAAAGCCTTTTTCTTTCAAAGTTTATTTATTTATCATATATATCCAAATTAAAGAGTTTTTTTCCTACACGTGTTTCACTATCTTGCTAGGGGAGGGCCTGTGGACGAGTGGTTATAGCACTTGTCTTTGGGCTGGACGACCCGGGTTTGATCCCACTCACGGCATGCAAATTTTCGGGTCTGAAAACTCCCTCTGTCCACCCAGCAGTAAATGGGTACCTGACTAAAACTCAGGGAAGGTTCAAGGCAGCGGAAGGAGAGGGATGGGCTCCGCCTTCCATATGCTGTGCCCTAGACACAGTGATTCTTAACAAATCCCTGCCGCTACGGCCATGGGCAGTGTGCGATGTCGGCAATGGCACTCGTGCGCGTCCAGGCTATGCGACCGTTATCTTTTTTTTTACCTTGGCAGATCATCAGGGGAATTAAGTACCTGGAGTAAGAGTTTCAACAACTGACAATATACAATTGAGGTCACTTAAGAAGAATAAAAAAATAAAAATAAAAAATAAAAAATGTCTTAGAAAAGTAGCTCGTAAGATTTTCGCAGTATTGTTGCTACTAAGCAAAACAGCAAAGAATTAGTCCCAAATGCATTCAAAAGAAACAGGAACAATGTGCGAGAATACACCTTCTCGTCAGGCGGCACAACGATGAAAAGCATCACCCCCAAAAAAACAAAAATAAAATAGTCAAAACACAGTTCACAAGTTACCGTTCCAAGCCACTGATAGTGTGAGCATTCCACATTTATTCCATCAGAAGAAAACACAACACAAATGTCCGTTTGGAATGCATGTGGTCGTGCGAACCTTTTTTCTAGGGCTGACTTGCTCCCATTCGAGATAAACACACAACGAGGCAACCTGCTTGGTAGTGAAACACGTGTAGGAAAAAACTCTTTAATTTGGATATATATGAAAGAAAAAGTCTTTTGTGGTGATGAATGATCTCCTGAACGGAATGTTTTGGTAAGCCTTCAAAAAATCATATATATATATATATATATATATATATATATATATATATATTTAACATGGCATTATGGTCCCATTACATTTTTTAAAAAATAACATGTACGTATCCTATCTTCTTATATGTCTAATCATTCATCATCGGCTATCATTATTAATCTAACTATTCATAAAATTAAAGTATATATTTTTACTGACCGTCTTTGTTATTTTCGTCCAGTTATTTTTTTTTCTTATATATATATATATATATATATATATATTGGTATATTTCTTTATTTATTAAAATATAATGGCTACATATGTACATACAGGTTTCAGCTAATAAAGATGTCTAGTAAAATATAGATCTTCTTGAATACTATTTTTTATACATTATACATTATAATTTTAATTTTTTAATTTTTAACGGCCTCAATTTTTGAAATGTTAAAATTCTTTTCTTCTTCTTCTCTTTCTCTATCCCTCCATTTCATTCTCTCCAAATATGATCTGAGGTTAAGATCGGATTCTAACTCTGCCTGATGAGATCTCAGTTTATAGTAACTGTTGATCGATAACATCGACATGCCAGTGTCGCAGATTTTGTACATGTCTGTGTAAATAAAATTATCATATATAAAGCTCTATTTTGATATTGAGCACTTTTTATAAACCCGGTTAAAATTCTCTGGATTATCACCCTGTGGATATTTTTTACCTGGATTATTACCATTATTATATATATATATATATATATATATATATATATATATATATATATATATATATATATGTGTGTGTGTGTGTGTGTGTGTGTGAAAAATGACAAACGGAAAACAGGTTAAAGTGCAGGAGAAAAACAAAAACAAGAGATTTGACCGGTTTCGTTTGTGTTTCTGAAGACGTTCGCGAACACGAACGAAACCGGTCAAATCTCTTGTTTTTGTTTTTCTCCTGCACTTTAACCTGTTTTCCGTTTGTCATTTTTCACACATTTTGTCTACCACAGCATTTCATTTTCATGACTTATCATGTACCTTACCCCATATATATATATATATATATATATATATATATATATATATATATAATTATTTTTATTTATACAGAGATATGTTAGTTTGGAAGTCAAATTCTTAAAGCCGTCCAACATATGCCAGCATGTAAAACTTACGTTAAACCTAATATGATGATGATGATTTCTCTCGTGATCTTACGAGACTGCGACAAGCTAAATGAATGGAGAAAGAAAGAGAGTAGCTCATACAAGATAGTAACGTGTTTACGTTTGTTTACATCGCATCTCCCCAAAACGCTACTGAGTTTTAATCCATCAGTACTGGCGGTTCAAGCTAAATAAAAAGCGACGAAAGGAAAACAAAAAGAACAAAATTACCCCATCTTTCAGTTTGAAGATGTTATTGATGTAGAGCAAGTTGGTCCACCATCGGCTCTCGCAGACCTCGCTAAAGTCGGACTTCCAATACGGTCCGTCAAACAGATTCGGAAGGATGAAGGTATAGACCATGAGGATCACAGCATAACAGGGGGTCAGCCTGGAAATGAAAAGAAGGTGCTCATTATGCTGTTATGTTTGTAATCTGCAAACGGAGACGAGCGGAGAAGATTTTAAGTTCTCATCTAAGAAGATATCAAAATAAGGCAGAAAGCGGATATCAAATACAAATGCCTGGAAAAAATAGGAATATGGGCTGCTAGTTATATAGAACGAACTCGGACAACCCCATGCACATATCAAATAATAATTAACATTTATTTTGCAGTTTAAAAAAAGTGGATTAATTTTAGTATTTGTAAATTCCCACAAGTTTTATGAAATGATTTAAGTTTATATTGAACTTGATGCTCTTTACTAAACTCAGGCTAGAGGGTTTCGGTGGGACTTCCCCCCTTTTTTTTAAAAAACTACATTGATAGTGGATTCCTTCCCCCTTTTAATCTCGAACGCGTTGACCCCTCCAAAGAAAAAACTCGCAGAATATTAGCAAGAACATAAAAAAAGAAAGAAAGACACATAAAAAGTCGTGGACAAAAAAAAAAGAAACGAAAAAACCTGTGAAAAAAAGAATATTCTTTAACTAGACGTAGCAACGTAAATACATGCAATTATTTAAGATAGAGACAGTTCAGAAATAAGAAATTAAGAACTTAGCTGTTTTTTTTTTCTAAAATTTTGCCTATAAGCTTTAGTTGAATTTGAGGTCTCCATTCTTTGTCGGTGGTCGATATAAATGTATCAACACGTGGCTCTTTACTAAACTCAGGCTAGAGGGTTTCGATGGGACGTCCCCCCCCTTTTTTTTAAACTACTAAACTACATCTAAGTATATATTGAACTTGATGCTCATATATTGTGGAATTCTCTAGTGGTCTCCCTTCTCTAAAAGGAGATAATGCTTGCAAGAAATCCAATATGGCTGCCAAAGTAAAAAGTGTCCCACGGCACAACACTGGAATACCGGAAATTTGTGATGAATCTAGACAAGATTTGAAAGATTATTTCTCCTCTGTTTGTTTCAGTCCTGTTTCTTTTCTTGTTGGAAGGAGTCGTCTGTTGTTCCTATCTACAAAAATGCTGGTGTTCGGTCTTACCCAACTAAGTATCGTCTGTTATTAACAAAGTTTTTGAAACAGCAAGCTTGTCCATTTTCTGGAAAGTTACAACGTAGACTACTCTAGTGGTCTGTCTTGGCCTTTTGGCTAAGATCAAAGTGTAGTATCTGTTCCGATGGATACTGCACTTCATAGATCGGTATGGTCTTGGCCTTCGGGGCTTGATTTCCGCCGGTCTATGGGTCTGATCTGTCCTGTGCAGTTCTAGGAGGTCCACCCTCCCAGGCTTTACCTCCCCTCTTTGGGGAGGAGTAAGTTAATTGCTTACTGTCTGAGGCGCCCCTACCGGGGAATGCCGACGGAGCTGCCCAGGCAATTTTTAATGGCCACAGTGCTCACCTTCTCGAGCACTGGCTTTTCAAATCCCACTTTCCGACCTTGTGTCACATATTCCTATTGTGGGTAGGGGTTAAATAACGCCTTTTGGCTAAGATCAAAGTGTAGTATCTGTTCTGATGGATACTGCACCCCATAGACTGGTATTGTCTTGGCCTTCGGGGCTTGATTTACGCCAGTCTATGGGTCTGTCCTGTGCAGTTCTAGGAGGTCCACCCTCCCAGGCTTTGCCTCCCCTCTTTGAGGAGGAGTAAGTTTATTGCTTACTGCCTGAGGCGCCCCTACCGCGGAATGCCGACGGGGCTGCCCAGGCAATTTTTAAACTTCACTTTCCCGACCTGACCGTGGGTCACATCTTACTTGTGGGAGTAAGATAAAAACTGGCCTTGTGCCTAACTCCTGGAGATGAATAAATCAATACTCTAGTAGTCTGTCTCCCTTGTATAAAAAAAGATAATACTTGCAAGAAATCCAATATGGCTGCCAAAGAAGAGGTGTCCCACAAAACACAACACTGGCGACAAGTTTACCAGAAGTTTGTGATAAATGAAGAACAGAGACTACCTTCTATAAAAGGAGATTATTATTGCAGTAATGCACTTACTTGCAAGAAATCCAATATGGCTGCCAAAATAAAATGTGTCTCATAACACAACACTGGAATACCGGAGATTTGTGATACATTTAGGCAAGATTTGAAAGATTATTTATTGCTGGGATTAAATATCCCTGGAAGAAAGTTCAATTCTCACACGTGAGAATGCAGTAAAAATTATGTAGATAAGTGCAAAATAGAAACAGGGCAACAGTTTTTGTGAGAAGGAACACAACAATCGTATATAAGTTTAAAACAGTTTTGCTAGTGAGAAAACATGAGGGCAAATATATACAACAAATGCTGAGTTCAAAGTTCAAAAAAGAGGACGTTAATTTAGGTTTGCGAAAACGTGCTTTGCGAACTTATCTTGTGGGAGTTCTGGTAACAGGTTGCACATGCGCCCGCCTCCAATTCTGGCTCCTATCGAGATGTAGTGGGGGCTCTCTGCGACTGCCGTTGAGGGCTTTGTCTCAGAAACATCCAGCTGCAGTCGTACCAGGTTCAAAAGGTGGGTAGAAAAGAGGCCGGGACACAGCGTGCAAGCGTTTTTATGGGCTGACTCACGTGATCCATAAGGGAGTAGGGGTTGGGATGCCTGACAGCCAATCTGTGAGACCCTTCAGGGACAAGGCTGCAGACAGTCAGTGAGGGGGACGTTAATAAGTTCCAATATTATTGCACTGGATATAAACGTACGAAAAAGTCAAAAAACCTTGTTTCTTCTATCTTCTCTAAATTATTCAATTTCTGTTTGTCTAAATAAGGAGTCCTCTGTTGTTCCTATCTTCAAGAATGCCGGTGATCAGTCTGAGCCAATAAAAGTGGATTCATTTTTAGTATGGTTTTACTTATTAAAAATCTTCTTCTACTACTTTTTCTTAAATATTTGATATTAATCTATATAATACTAAAACTCTATTGTTCTTGTATGTTTGCAATCAGCTTTCAGCTTTCCGGTTTTCAACATCCGGTTGCGCATGCGTAAATAGCATCGTCTTCAATCTGTTATTCCAATTCCGTTATTCTCTATTATGATTAACGAACGCATGAAATTTTTCATTCTGGAAATTTTTAAACAATTTCATTTAATTTCATCAAATAGTTTATTTGTTTTCTTCACGGTTAAAAACATTCAACGGGAGGACTTCGTAAAGTCTGTCGCAGTTTCAAAAAAACTCCTCACTTTTAAAAAACAAAAACAAACAAACAAAAAAACAACACTCATTATTAATATCAACCATACTAGCGGTCGGTGAACGAAACCACCTCCCACTTTCCCTCTCATAGATTTCACCACTCCTACTCCCTCTGTTTTCGTTACGTACGCGAGAAAGCTGAATCGGTAAATGCACACATTTCTATTACATTAAATAGTGTTTCCTTTTGTTGTTTTTTAAACAGCAAATACTTGAATCATATGTTTTACACATATTACATAAAAAAAAAACAATTATAATAAACAGAACGACTCATAGAAATCTATCTATATTCTTTTTTCATTTTAATATACTTTCATAGAAATGCTTCTGTTATGTAAAAAAAAACCTATTTTCTTTATGCCACAAGTGTCACGCTCATACATGAATTCCATAGCTAATATAACAAACTGACCCAACTGGTCACGGGTGGTCTAGTAATATCTAAATATTATTATCTAAATATTTAATATCTAAATGAATAGATACAAAATATTTTTCTATTAATCCTGTAGCAGTTACCTCCTCCTTTCAAAACATAACTGCACCGGTTGGCCGTTAGGTGTCGCTTTTTCACCAACAGGTGGCGCTGGAAAGCGACACCAGAGTTATCTGCCCTTCGGACTATAAAACCAGGTGCAAACGGAAATTCCCCCTTTTTCTACTCAATTGGCCTCGGCAGAACGACGCTGACACTAGCGTCTCGTTTCACTCTCTCTTCTCTGGTCAACAGGCCTCGACAGAACGACGCTAATACACTAGCGCTTCGTCTCACGCTTTTCTCTCCAACTGGTCTCGGCAAAACAACTACCAACACACGTTTCTTCTGTCAACACATGGTCAAACAACGGTAAGAGTTCTCAACTCATTTGCTTTGTGTGCTACCACATCTTGTTTGTTAATTATTACTCTGTCTTTGCATGCAACATTGCTTGATTATACGAACACGTTTATAATCGGGGGGGACACGACCCTGCGATACCGAACAATCCTAACTATGTTTATATCAAAACACGTTACGTTTATTTAATTCAATTATATATTTAAGTATTTTCAAACACATTATAGCCAACAGAACGCTGCGCAAACACATTCATCCTGATGCTTCATTAGCATAATAATTTTATAAACACCCTCTAACAAATTGATATTCTGAACAATTCATTTCTATTTTCGTTTTACAGTTTTCTTATATATATATTCAAAAGTTTTGTTAATATTTATGTTATTATTATTAGTAGTAGTAATATTAATTTCAACGATTTTATGAAAAACATTTACCGTTCGAATAAATTCCGGTCACATTTTAAGTATGCGTGTGTGTACACAAATAAACAACTAAGATTACCTGGAATAATTTATTTTTAAAAAATTACACACCGCATTGAACGCAATAACTAACAAAGTTTTTCTTTAGATATATATACTTTATATTTAAAACTAGATTTGTTGTCTTCGACGACGACGACGACAACGACAAATGTTGGTCAACGGCAAGCTTGTTCATTTTCTGGAAACTCTGGGCCTGTTACAATTTAGACTACTCTAGTGGTCTCTCCAGGGCCGGCGGGACAGTTATGAAAGTGGGGTGGGGGGTGGGGGGCTTCTCCTAAAAAGTGGGGGGGGGTCGGTTAAACACATGCATATCAACTTAATTATTGATGACCGTAAAGTCAAAAAGTGAAGGGGTTTCAGCCCTCCATTCCCTCCCCCCCCCCCCCCCGGTGCCGCCGTCCATGGTCTTTCTTCCATAAAAAAAAAAAGAAAAAGAGGTACTACTATCGATCCTGAGCCAATTTCCGTGAACTTTGCGTCGGCAGCGTTCGAACATGTTACGTAAACACCCGAGTGATGACGAGTCGAATAGTGGCAGCCAATAATGGTTGCAGCGTCGTGTTTTTTTTGTTTTTTTCAGTTTTATTTTCAAGAAAGATTGCACTAAAACAACAAGAAAACAAACAAAACAAAATTACTGTTACTAAATATACATTTTTTTATTATTTTCTGGGCGCTTATGTAGACGACGTTGTAATATTAGAGGGAAAGAACTTTTTCAAAATCCAAGGGACATAACTACTTTTGACTTAAAAAATCTAATGCATGACAGAGGGGTAAAAAGTAACATTATTATTATTTTCTTTGTTTTAGTTTATAAAAAAATACAGGAATTTCAATAACGTCGTCTACATAAGCGCCGACATTTGTATGTTTAAATTTTTTAAGATAAAGATACGTTTTAAATTAACGTTAAAAATTAAGTAACATTGACATTTCTATACGTTTCTTTATTACAGAATGAGATACGTTAAGCAATAATTAACATTGAAATTCCTGTATTTTTTTATAAACTAAAATAAAGAAAAAACAAATTTCTTATTTTTAAATGAAGGTTTTTGGTCTCATGCCAAGAGACACATACGAAAAATGTTGGGGACCAGAACTGAGATGTTCCAACCTTCATCCCATGGAGTTTCTTTGGCGGAAAAGAGAAAAGGGAGAAGTATTCCCGCGTATAATTCTTGCAATCAGGGAGCAATATGTGATATAATTTCATTTTTCGATAATTAACAATTTATTTAATTTTGTATTTGGTTAATTAACATTGTTGTATTGTTCCAGTTTGTTTCACCTAACATTGTTTCATTTTTAGTTCGTTAATTAACTTGTTTAAATTTTCGATTTATTATGTTTTTACTAATAACCTAAAAAAAGTATTACCCCCCCCCCCTCTAAAAAAAATCCCAGTGGTTCCAGGTTGTTAAAGCACACGTAATTACCTAGAAAAGTAGAATCTCCCCCCCACCCCCCCCCCCCAAAAAAAATAATGTTACTTTTTACCCCTCTGTCCATCCGTACATGCATTAGATTTTTTAAGTCAAAAGTAGTTATGGCCCTTGGATTTTGAAAAAGTTCTTTCCCTCTAATATTACAACGTCGTCTACATAAGCGCCATTTTCGGTAAAAGAAAAACAAAGCGAATAACTCTTAATAAAATAAAGTTTTTGCATGTTTATTTTAATTTTTTTTATGGCAGAGAGTAGCTGAGAGATTAGTCAATCAGCTGTCAGTAACCAGTCGACAATTTTTCTAATCGGTATTTAAACTGGTTAAAGACACAGACAGTTGTTCAAAGTCAGCACATGTTATTTATTTCCTGTTAAATAATAATAATTTAAAAAAAAACATACAAAAACTTTATTTATTAACAATTGTTCGCTTGTTCGCCTTTTTCCATAGTCCGTTTTTCACAACTTTTTACTGACCATTTTTTTCTTCTTTTTTCGGTGTACACTTACCTATCAGGCTGCTAGAGAATTCCGGGGGTTTTGGAATTTTTTTTCAAATATTTTACATTTTTTGAGAGGGGATCAGTTTCCAATGTAAATTCAACGTAGACTGACTCCCCCCTTTTAATTGTCCTGTAAGAACAAACAACACATGCAACATGGTCAAAACTGATCCCCCCTCAAATATTTGAAAAATATTTGAAAAATATTCCCCAAAACCCGGAATTCTCTCGTGACATGATAAACAGAAGAATTTTTTTAAAATGGTTAAAAAGATGGGGGATTAGTCTACGTTGAATTTACATTGAAAATTGATCCCCGTCTTAAAATCCAAAATATTTGAATTTTTTTTACAAAAACCCCGGAATTCTCTATCGACATGATAGGGCATTGTACACCGAAAAAGATTTTTTTTTTAATTGAGATGGTCAAAAAGAGGGGGATCAGTCTACGTTGAATTTACATTGGAAACTGATCCCCCCTCCTAAAATGTAAAATATTTGAATTTTTTTCCCAACAACCCCGGAATTCTCTAGCAGCCTGATAGGTAAGTGTACACCGAAAAAAGAAACAAAAATGGTCGGTAAAAAGTTGTGAAAAACGGACTATGGAAAAAGACGAACCAGTACCGTTTTTTTTTACAGAAAATAAAACAAATATTCGGCTCGTCATCTCTCGGGTGTTTACGTAGCATGCCCGAACACTGTCGGCCCGAAGTTCACGGAAATTGGGTCAGGATCGATAGAAGTACAAGAAAAATTGTCAGGATTGATAGAAGTATCAAAAAAGATAATAATTGCAAGAAATCCAATATGGCTTCCAAAGAAAAAGTGTCCCACAACACAACACTGGCAACAAGTTTACCGGAAGTTTGTGATAAATTAAGAACAGAGACTACATGAAGGTTGCCAACATCCAATGGACAGAATTCGAACTCGACACGCCCAGGTATGTAGTCCACTTCCACCTCCCAGATTAATAGTTATTTGAATTAGATATTGGTGTCCCCTAACGTAACCTCTAATGTCCCCTAATGTAACCTCTAGTGTCCCTTCTATGAGTACAGAAAATTCGGTGCTTTTCTACATTAGGACCCGCGCTAAAAGTGTTTCGGCGTCAAACTCCATTACTTTCATAAAATGGAGAGAGTGATAAATAAGTACATTTAAAAAAATTTTTTACCTGAGATAACGCCGTACATACATAAGGATCACCGTCTTTAATCCAATGTTTCCTTTGCGATAATAATTTTCCAAGAAAAAATAGGTGACCAAAAGTCCGCTGAAATAAAATTAAATTTGTTTTAAAAGTGAAGTTAACCAGTTTCAATTTAGAAAAAAAATATTTTGCAAAAATAGCATAATCGCACATAACGTCCCATCGCTGTATTGAACCCAAAATTCTGTCTCCGAATTGCATATTTCACGGCTGTTTGAAGAGGAATGCCGCACTGTTCCCTAATGCTGTCGGACCATCTTTTTGGTGGGCGTCCTCTTGGTCTTACGTTTGAGAAGTCTTTTCTGTAGCTGGCATTTATTATCCCACTATTCCTAGCAACATGACCAAACCATCGAAGCCTCTTAGCCGACACCACATCTTCAATGGTTTCCGTCATGCCCAGCGCTTCGTGTATGCAAGCATAACTAAGCCTGTCATTCGTAGTAACCTTGAGGATTGTCCTAAGACATTTCATCTCAAACACCAACATGGCCCTGACTTCTTGTTCTCTAGTAGTCCATGTTTCTGAACCGTATATGGCTATTGGCAGAATGAGTGCCTTATACAATCTAACCTTAAGAGTTCTGGACATGTCTCTAGAGATCCATATTGCGTTGTTTTGTTTGGTTGTTTTGTTTGGTTGTTTTGTTTTACGGCATATCAACCCATTTCGGGTTATTTAATGCCAAACCCGGTTATTTTGGTAAAGGTTTTTATGCTTCAAGTTTTATATATCTTCAAATATTTATTCATTGTTTTTGGTTTGGTTGTTTTGTTTTACGGCATATCAACCCATTTCGGGTTATTTAATGCCAAACCCGGTCATTTTGGTAAAAGTTTTTATGCTTCAAGTTTTATATATCTTCAAATATTTATTCATTGTTTTTGGTTTGGTTGTTTTGTTTTACGGCATATCAACCCATTTCGGGTTATTTATAGAAAAGACTGAGACTAGTAACATCACGTCTGTGAGAGAGAGAGAGAGAGGATGGAGAGAAGAAGAAAAATTGGGGGAGGGGGTTGTAATAAAATTACAGATACGTTTCTGCACCTTATCAACAACCCTCAAATGGAACAGAGATTCACCAGCTCAAATATGACAACAGTACTCCATATGTTTGTTGGATAATGGCCCTATGGGAATGGACGTATCTGTTGAAAATCGTTGGTTTGACTTGCGCGAATTAACGCGGGGTGGACCGGCAGTCGAGTGCAGAATGGGGCCTGTTCTCACAGTCAGAAATCACAGACATGACAAGTTCGCCGTGTGACGAGCCCCTGGATCAAGGGTCGGTGTGCACCTGCGAGAGGCTCTGTGACGACACAGGCCTTGCGTGGGAAACAGAGGGATCTGTGACGTCATTCGTTCTTCGTGAGAAGCGAGTTTTGTCAGTCTGGGTTTTGGAAGCAAACCGATGAGACGTGATTGTTAAAATGTAATTTACAACAGATAAGGGAAATGTTTCCCTAAGAAAATACAAGCGGGAGATATCCTTTCCCCCTCTCTATGAATGGTTAAGAAAATAATTGTTAACTAACTACGATAAAGTAGTGATTGCTCTCTCTGTCTCTCTCTCTCGACGTAGTGAATGACTCCCAGTTGATATAACAAACGCTTGTGATAAAAAGAATTGAAAGTAAAAAGATCGTTGTTTGACGAGTCGATTGTGGAGTTTTGTTGCACACAACGGACGGCATGGTTCACTGCAGGAAGGAAGGAAGAAAGAATTCATCCACTAGACGACACGACCCTCTACACGGCGAGGGAGAAAACTAAAGGTATGCAAACAATATATGAACTATGTGATTTATGATGTTTTAAAAATGATGAGTATTAAATGTGAACTGGCACGGTCCTTTCAGGGACGAGTATAACAAACGAGTAAAGCCACGGCCGGTATCGGGAAGAGATACGAAACGCGCACTGCCGCGGTCTAGGAGGAGTGGGTCATACAACTTGTTGACATTGGACTTGTAAACGATCATGTTTAAATCTGCTAGGAAGCAGACTCTGTTCATGTAAATCACGTTTGGTTTTATGAACACAGAGGAAAATGGAAAATTCTTCGCGGAGGTGGTAGAAGGGCAAGTTCTTGCTGTGATTGTTTTACAGGGAGGAACCAGAGATTGGAGCTCAGTCCTAGCCTGTGCATATGTTTGTCAGAGTCTTTACAGTAGAGTGGGAGGTAGTCAGTCATGTCAAAGTTGTGATTAAGGAGATTAAGGATTGACGGTTTGTTTCACTGAGTGCTAGGATATCCGGGGAGTTTGTCAGGAGAAAGGTTTCTACGTCATTGAGGTTGATCACATTGCTGAAGAAGAAGGATCGGCATGGTGGGGAGGATTTTGATGACTATAGGCCCATAAATCTGGTAAACACAGAGTTAAAGATTTTGGCAAGAGTTCTTGCGAACCGCTTGCAGACCGTTGTCGCCGACTTGATCGAACCGGATCAGAATTTTGCTGTGAACGACCTGCATCTGAAGATGATACGCTGATCTATTTGGATCAGTCCAAGGCATTCATTAGGATCGATCATCGTTTCCTGGAATCTGTTCTGAAGGCTGCCGGATATTTGTGAATGCGAGCCTCAAGGGCGGAGGCGAAAGGTGTTTTTTGTTGGGTGTCTGGTTTAGGTTTGATTTGATTTTTTTGTAATGACATGTTTGTTTTGTTATAGAGTGGGTTGGGCAAGGTGGGTGCTCGTTAGGTGCCAATAAGCTCACACAACCAGTCCATTAGTCGCGACCTGCTCAATTATCTTTTTTTCAAATTTGAAGTTTACAATAATATAGGGTGGGCCAAAATAAGGGTCCTATCTTTAAATTTGAATAACTTGAATTTGAATAACTTCCACAAAATAAAAGTTAAACTCACCAAACTTTATGTGTGTGTAGACTGACCCTTCCGAGATTTTTTGAAATAAACAAAACAAATTTTAGTCGAAAAACACTTCTTAAAACTTACAAAAACTAAAGTATTGTTTTTTACACTGTTTTGAGTTTTTTAAGCAAAAATAATGTTTTCTAAATGAGGGTACGTTCCTTAGGGCTAATACGGCTCATGCTTGCTTCGGAAGGGGTCCTTTACTTATTCTAAAAAAAAAAAATCAATAAATAAAAAAGTTATGAATTTTTAAAAATAGGACCCTTATTTTTGCCCACTCTGTATATCCGTGTTAGAAATAAATAAAACTGACTGTAAAAATATTCTATTACCTGAGCAGAAAGAAAGTATCCACGGCGAAGGGCGCGGCTAACACTGCCTGGAAGGTGAACCGCTGATACAAATCGATTCCATCGACAATATTTTCTGGAAAGTAAAATACAAAAAAACGGTAAGTTATATTCATGCAAATTCTTGAGATCTATTTTCTTTTGTCCTTACATGTAATCACTAACGTAGTGATTTGTATGTGGTTCGGTAAGATAACACAGGCATGTTATGACTCACGTAGTGATACACGGGCAATTAGAACACTTTGCGCATGCTTGCATTTCCCCATTTCCACCCAAACCGTTCTGCACCCAAATATGAACAGTTCTAGGTCGAGCTGCCAATATGACAAGATGTAACATCCCTGAAATGAGATGAAACCAAAAGACCTAGACTCAAGGAGAGTAGAAAGTGACTAACTTGGGTTTACTTTCAGCAGCCTTGTGACTCTCGCTGCCCTTATTTTGTCCTTTAGTCCTCATATTCGATGAGCAATGTTTTTGACAAAGGGGGAAGAATTGCTGCTTTCTGGGTTAGAATCTATCCACCTAACACTTATCGTTGGCTAGTTTTTGACCTTGAAGTAGTATTTTTTTTTTTAGCTTCTTACATCAAGTGGTTTTATGCTTTGTCTGGAGCGATTTCCATAAAAAAGAATCCATTCTCTCTAATACATGCTGTCCAAACCAACTTGCCTTATATTCTTGTGTTCCTGTGTTGCATTTCCCCATTTCCACTCAAACCGTTTGGCGCCCAAATATGAACAGTTCTAGTCGAGATTTCAACGTGACAACGTTTCGTCTTTATTGTAAGACTTCCTCAGGATGATAATTTTAAGAAAAATGTCATGCAAGTATATCGAAATATTGGGTTGACATGATGGGTTGATAAGGAAAAGTAGTAGCCGTGGCTACTAAGAGCGCTGGACGAGGGTCCAGGCTGCGAGAAGTCAGTAGTGGCGAAGAGTGGAATGAATGTGGAAAGCAGCAGTGAAAAAGGGGAGGGGTTGAGAGTATTAGTGAATTTGCCTTAGGGTGAGAGAGAGGAAAGAGGGGGGCTGAGGTTTTTGTCGTGGTGAGGTGTGGCATGGATTTTGAGGGGCTGGGGAAAGATGAGGGAAGGGGGGAATTCTGTGTGTTTGGTATGGTAGGTGGTATCATAGTTTTAGAAAAAGATTTGAAGAAATGAAGATAACTTGAAAATGGGTGGTTTTAGCGATGGACAAAACCAAAAGACTGGACTCAATTCCTTCTCTCTAATACATGCCGTGTTCCTGTGTTAATGAAACTGTTAGATAAAGTCAATATGAATTGTAGATAAGATGTTTGTCTTTTTAACTCGAACTCTGGTGACCTTTTTTTCTTCTAGATCTTCTACAGATGAATACAGATGTGATACTATGGACTTCCGACCCCCCCCCTCCTCCAGAGCCAAGACTATAGAGAATGTGAGGAAAATGATTCACCAAAAAGGAAAGGCGATCAGAAGTCGGATGAGTAGTCAGTTGGGAGTGGCTGAAAGAGCAAGTGATTTCTGCTTATCAGACAAAGACGAGACGGTTAGGATTTCCGGCTGTAAGTTAAGATATTTAGGAGGCAGAGTTAAGCAGAGAGCGGAGGTGAACAGATGGGAGCAGATTGACGTAGACCCAAGGAGGGAAAGCTTGGCAGACGATGAGATGAGCTGACAGACAAATGATCTCAGTTGGGTCTTAGCTGTTTATGAGGTGCTATTACTATCAACTTATTTCAACTGGTTTCCGCACTCTAGGATTTTTCTTAATATTTTGATCTTGTGTGATACTATGGATTGCCCCCTCCTCTCCTTCTCCAAGACACGGAGAATGTTCAGAAATGATTCACCAAAGGTGCACAAAGGCCGGAGGATGAATCGTTGATTGAGAGCGGTCGCGGAAATAGTAAATTTCTATTAATCAATGGGGGGGGGGGGAGAGAGGGGTCGGTGACTAAGACAAAATGCTGGACTTGGGATTTCCTGTCCTGAGTCAATATATTGACGTGTTTGTGACAGTTTACGGCAGTTGGCGGCGTGATCAAATTGGAGTGAATCAGACGAGAGCAGCTCGGAGTAAACGAGCAGGTGATGAGATGAGCTGACGACTTTGAGTTACGACAATAGTGACCACGACAGACAAATTTGATCTCAGTTGGGTCTTAGCTGATGTACTGGAGCTTAACTACGATGTGGACGCTAGCGTTTGAAGGGTCCTTTTCCGCGGCAGTGTCACACATCCACCCAGAGCACAACTGATCTATACATAATGTATCGGAGTTTGTGTTTTTTCTTGTGAGTTAGCGTTGTTTTGTTTCTGTATACTTGTAAACCAGTGCACACACCCTCGGCGATCGCCGGGACGACACGGCGAGAACAAGAAGAAGATGAACAGAAAACCATGGCACACAGCATTGGTTTCATTTAGTAAATTTAAAGTGATCTTAAAATATGTATTTTTGTATATAGAAAATCAATGTCATTACAGTTTTATGAATTTTGATGTATAAAATGCATGAAAAATTCATTAGAGAGTTTTCGTCCAGCGTCTTTTTCTCTACCCCAGCATATCTCTCTCTCTCTCTTTCTCTATCTCTCTATCTCTCTCTCTCTCTCTCTCTATCTCTCTATCTCTCTATATATATCTGTCTCTATCTCTCTCTTTCTCTATCTCTCTCTATGTCTATCTCTCTCTATCTATCTCTCTCTATCTCTCTCTCTCTCTATCTCTCTCTATTTCTCTCTATCTATCTCTCTATCTCTCTCTCTCTCTATTTCTCTCTCTATCTCTCTCTCTATCTCTCTATCTCTCTCTCTATCTCTCTCTATCTATCTATCTCTCTCTATCTATCCCTCTCTCTATCCCTCTCTCTCTATATCTATATATCTCTCTCTATCCACTTGTTTTACTGAAAATTATTGTGCTAATACATTTCAAATAAAATTAACATGTAATTTTTGACTTAACTGAGAAGAACGGTCTCTATATTAAACTACGTATGATACGTAATGCATAAACCTAATCCTCTATATGGCCTATCGGAACTCAGGAAATACAATTTTATTTTGTTCCTCAAAATAAATAATTCTATTATTTTTAGAATATATTGAAGAGAAAAAGGATGAAAGATGGAAAAGAAATGAACAATAGAATGGATAAATGTAGGAGGGGAGAATGGACAGAGAGAGAGAGAGAGAGAGAGAGAGAAACTGACTTATACACAATGTATCAGAGTTTGTGTTTTTCATGGAAGGGATCAGATGATTACGACCTGATCCTAGTAAGTGGCACAAGCAAAATGGCCACAGACAGGAAAAAATGGAAGTCATTCATGAAACGTTTTTGATACTATGGACGTCCCCCCACCCCCTGCCCAAGCCAATACCTCGGACAATGTGAGGAAATGATTTACCAAGGCGCACAAAGGCGATCGGAAGTAAGATTAGTAGTCAGCTGGGAGTGGTTGAGAGGGCGAGCACGGAAGTAGTCAGTTTCTATTGATCGGGGGGGGGGGACTAAAACAAAAGACGTTTAGGATTTAGGGTTGTAAGTTAAACGATTGAAGAGTCAGAGTTAAACATAGAGCAGAGGTGAACAGATCGGAGCAGATCAGGGTAGACTAGAGGAGGCAGGCAGAGCCCGGCAGAGATTTAGCAAACGATGAGTTGAGCTGATTAACTGCACAACAATAATGGACTCGACAGACAAATTATCTCAGTTGGGTCTTATTTGATATACTGGAACTTAACTCAGATGTGGACGTTAGCGTTTGGGAGGCCTTTTCTGCAATGGTATCACACACGCACACACCCAGAGCACAACGGACTTATACACAATGTATTGGAGTTTGTGTTTTTTCTTGTGAGTTTGCATTGCTTTTATTTTTAGATACTTGTAAACCAGTTCATGCCAAGACGAGAGAATGAAGAAGAAAACCGCGGCATGAACGTTGGGGGTCTTTTGTTGCATAGCCCTTCCTTAGGCCGTGGCCATTCTCATTTTGTATACTCGTCCCAGAACGGGCCGTGGCCGTTCTCATTTTGTATACTCGTCCCAGAACGGGCTGTGGCAGTTCTCATTTTGTATACTCGTCCCAGAACGGGCCGTGGCAGTTCTCATTTTGTATACTCGTCCCAGAACGGGCCGTGGCAGTTCTCATTTTGTATACTCGTCCCAGAACGGGCCGTGGCAGTTCTCGTTTTGTATACTCGTCCCAGAACGGGCCGTGGCAGTTCTCGTTTTGTATACTCGTCCCAGAACGGGCCGTGGCAGTTCTCATTTTGTATACTCGTCCCAGAACGGGCCGTGGCAGTTCTCATTTTGTATACTCGTCCCAGAACGGGCCGTGGCAGTTCTCATTTTGTATACTCGTCCCAGAACGGGCCGTGGCAGTTCTCATTTTGTATACTCGTCCCAGAACGGGCCGTGGCAGTTCTCATTTTGTATACTCGTCCCAGAACGGGCCGTGGCAGTTCTCATTTTGTATACTCGTCCCAGAACGGGCCGTGGCAGTTCTCATTTTGTATACTCGTCCCAGAACGGGCTGTGGCAGTTCTCATTTTGTATACTCGTCCCAGAACGGGCCGTGACAGTTCTCATTTTGTATACTCGTCCCAGAACGGGCCGTGGCAGTTCTCATTTTGTATACTCGTCCCAGAACGGGCCGTGGCAGTTCTCATTTTGTATACTCGTCCCAGAACGGGCCGTGGCAGTTCTCATTTTGTATACTCGTCCCAGAACAGGCCGTGGCAGTTCTCATTTTGTATACTCGTCCCAGAACGGGCCGTGGCAGTTCTCGTTTAATCACTCGTAAATTTCTCGCACCCCTAATCTTTCCTCGTCGCGTGGAAGGGCTGTGTCGTCTAGTGGTTGTCTTCTTTCTTCTCTTCTGTACTGCCGTGAACATCGCCGCTACAACAAAAAGCTTCATGACCGACTGAATCGACAAACAACATCTTAAACTTTCAATTCTTTTTATTACCGGCGTTAGTTATCTATCGGCTTGGAGATAATCACCAACGTCGAGAGAGAGAGAGAGAGAGCAAATTACTGCTTTCGTAATTACTTATCAATTATTCCCTTAATCATTCGTGGAGGTGGGGGGGGGAAGAGATCTTTCGCCTGTATTTTCTTAGGGAATTCATTCCCTTAATCAAATTGTGGACTACATCCTAAATCACGCCTGATAGGTTCACCTCCAAAACCCAGACTGCTCAAACTCTGCTTCCCACGCAAAGACCCATGACATAACACATAGCCTCTATCGCAGGTGCACATTGATCCTTGATCTGAGGTCTCGTCACGCGGTGACCCTGTCATGTTTGTGAGCTCCGACTGTGAGAACAGGCCTTATTCTGCACTCAACTGCATGGGTCCACCCGCACTAATTCGCGCAAGTCAAACCAACGATTTCCAACACGATATTAATTAATGTTTTTTTCTTTGATAACGCACACCTTCAAACACAAAAACAGTAACGGCCAATGATACAAATTCATAAAATTGGCACACGGGAATAACATAGAAACTTTTTATTTTTTATTTTTTATTTTTTTATTTTTTATTTTTTTATTTTTTATTTTTTATTTTTTTATGTTTTATTTTCAAATCTTATTTTTAATTTTATTTTTATTTTTATTGTTATTCTCTTTAATTTTATATTTTTATATCTCTCCAAATTTCCTCCGGTTTTAAATCTCAACAGATACGTCCATTCCCACAGGGCCATTATCCAACATTTTTACGGTGATCGTTGGGGACCGGCATTTGGTTGTACACAGACACATCGATGCTACTACAGAACTGCTATCTCTGACAAGCATCTCATAACCTCACCCAATCTTGACACGTTTAACTACCAAATTATTGACATAAAACTTTCGACCACACCCAAGGCAATAAATAAAGAGCTCCGAAAAAAGACGTCCGAATCCAACCAGCTCACCTGCCAAAGAGGAAAATTTTGCTACCTTCATCGCTATGTGTAACTTTGAACTTCCTGTCCTCGACGTCATATTGACTGAATCATTAGAAAATGCCATCCAGTCTGTAGTAGAATGGGGACAAAAATGGATGGCCACATTCAATGCTACCAAGACAACGCTCTTTTTCTTCAACAATTATAAGAAACCTTTCAAACCACCAATTGCCATGGTCGATAACAAACTCCTAACTGAAAATATTACTATTCATGGGGAAGGGTAACAAAAAAAAATTGGGGGGGGATTTTTTTTTTTTTAACTGAAAACATTACTATTCATGGGGAAGGGTGAAAAAAAAATTTTTTGGTGGGGGGCTGAAATTTTTTTTTTTTTTTTTCTAACTGAAAATATTACTATTCATGGGGATGGGTAACAAAAATTTTTTTTGGGGGGGTGGGGGGGTTAAAAATTTTTTGTTTTTTTTTCTTTTTCTAACTGAAAATATTACTATTCATGGGGAAAGGTAACAAAAATTCAAACATGAATTAAAAATTTTTTTTTTTTTAACATAGTTCACCCCAAACAAGGCAGTACGCCACTGTAGACATAAGGGGCTACTGAGAAAAAGGGTGAGAGTTTGTTTTCGTTTTTTTATGGGGGGGGGGGGGGTCCACCTAAATTGGGAGCTGTGCAGCGAGATGTCTTTTTACATTAGTTTTAAATTTCTGCATGTCAGTACCGTCAGGAAAACAGAGAGCAGGGAGGGAGTTCCAGAGTCCAGCAGCCCGAGGAAAAAAGCTTTTGGAGTAGAAAGCTCTTCGGCATCTGGAGACCTCCACAGTGAACGGATGGGATTTGGCAGACTGTTGAGTTGGTCTAGTGAATTTGCGTCGGCCGGGGGTGGGGGTATTAATTGGTATAAATACGTAGAAGACATTGCCAAGTCTGCTGCAAACAAGGCTGGTTCCCTCTACCGGGTTAGAAACCTTCTCACACCTGCCAGTCTCCTATAAAACTACCATTCGACCATGCATGGAGTATTGTTATCACATGTGGGCTGGTGCACCAACCACGAGTCTCTCCCTCTTGGACAGGGTGCAAATATCCTAAAAGGTCTCGCACTGTCTACCAAGCTCCAGCCCGTTCCATCGCCTCACTGCACTTGTACCCCCTCAACTAAAATACACCCAACCAGCCTGACTAGCAGCAAAATTCCACCCCTTCACCATAGAGATTCCGAGAGAGGAAGAGATAGTGGATGGGGGGTAGATATATAAAACAAACTTACTAATGTAATCTTCCGATGCAATCATGTAGGTATGTCCAAGGATGATCCAAGCCATGCTCAGGAAACGGATACCATTTAGACAAGAGAGCATTTCGACAGGATGTTCAGTGTTTAGCAGCCGGTAAGCATTGCGCCGGATGGAAAAGGCAAGCAAGAAAGATCCAAACCCTCTGTCTGGGGAGAAAAGGTAAGCATGAAAGAAAGAGAAAAATGATGCCTTCAAGGCGTTATACAATTTAAAAAACTACACATCATTATTCAGTGTTCCGAGTCGAAGGATGAGGACTTTTGACTGTGAGGGGAGAAAGTTAGTAACTCTTATTTCTGTGCTTAAATTACTAACCAAAGAGAGAAAGGCTGACTGGATAAAATATAAAAATCGGTAAACGAGAATGAAAACGAAAATTTTTGTTTCGAAGTCAAAGAAATGATTTAGCCAATCAACAGATGTAAAAACGAGTTAATAATTTCCTTTTTTGTCTCCTCGTCTTGCTGATGTCTTCAAGGCGTTATGTAACAATAGGATATGTACTGTAGAATGAAAGGGTTTAGATTTGCATGACATTAAAGTCTAAACCTTCCCTTCTTTCATGTTACAATTTAAAAACTACACAGCATTATCCAGTGTTCCGAGTCGAAGGATGAGGACTTTTGACTGTGAGAGGAGAAAGTTAGTAACGCTTATTCCTGTGCTTAAATTACTAACCAAAGAGAGAAAGGCTGACTGGATGAAATATAAAAATCGGTGAACGAGAACGAAAACGAAAATTTTTCTTCTAGAAGTCAAAGAAATGAGTTAGAAAAGTCGTCAGCCAATCAATAGATGTAAAAACGTTTTGGAAATCTCTTTCGAGGGAGAACGGAAATGCGTCCAAGCTATGCTGCAGGTGAAAAAAAAAAACATATACAGACTCACCTCACAAAATAATAATAAAATAATACCGGTCTAGGGGATTCGTAAAAGAGGTAGTTATTAAATGTAAGTAAAAAAGCAGAATTACTGGGTTGAATGATACGGCAAGAGAAAAGTCTACATATTAGCTAATATCCGTTGTCAAAAATCGAACATATATTAGGATTGGGAGTTAATCATTTTTAGAGTGGAGATTAAAATAATTAGCATGTGTATATATAGATATATATAGACGTAGACAGCTAGTATGTGAATATATAGATATATATACATATATATAGACATGTAGACCGCTAGTATGTATATATATATATATATATATATATATATATATATATATATATATATATATAAGGAGATTGTATATATATATATATATATATATATATATATATATATATATATATATATATATAGTAAGCAATGAAAATATATATGCCATATATATTTTCATTGCTTACTACCTAGCTCTACTTACGTATCGAGCACTGTTGAAGTAAATACTGAAAACTGACACATAAAAAAAAAAAATATATCTCCTTATAATATTTTATGTGGATACATGAAGTACTAATATATATATATATATATATATATATATATATATATATATATATATATATATATATATATATATATATATACAGAGAGAGAGAGAGAGACATGTAGACAGCTAGTATGTATATATATATATATATATATATATATATATATATATATATATATATGGGAAGAGAAGGATGAAGGTAATCCGACGGGATGGGAAAATGAAAAAGGAAAACCAAACAATGGATGTTTTTTATGTGTACATCAACGTTTCGTCTTTATTTATAAGACTTCATCAGGATGATAATATAGAGAAAAAATGTCAAGCAATAATAATTCATTTTTATTCTCCAACAAGTACGGACGTCCACCTAGTAGCGGCCATTATTTTATTTTATTTTTCCTCCCAATATGTCTACCCTACATGTATCTGCACTTGCTTGACATTTATATATATATATGCATGTTTGGTTAAACAGTAGCGACAGCTTCTGTTTATTTATTTTTTTATTCGTTTTTTCGATTCGTCGCACGACCGATTTGGTATTGTCGTCCATGTTGTATAAAAAATCGCCATATTTTCGCGAACGTTTTCGACCGACGTCGGTTATCTTCAGGCGGATGAATGAGTATGCAAAATAAAAGATTGCTGAATTTATTAAGACGTTTTAAAAAAACATTTCAATACCACTTCAACAACACTTCATCATACCTTCGCCCCCCTCATAACGAGCATGGTTGATACTAGGTTTATTTACTTGAATAAACAACGCTTCCATTATGGGGAGACGAATACTTCAATATGAGATCCCAAGAATGGCTGTGTTCTTGGTTAAAATATTCCTGAATTCATATATATATATATATATATATATATATATATATATATATATATATATAAGTATAATTTTTTATTTATACAAACATTATTGGTTACATATGTGCATACATGTTTCGGTAGCACTTTTCCCAGAATTCTTGGTCTGATGAGGTTGACTTTCTGGGAAAAGTGCAACCGAAACATGTATGCACATATGTAACCAATAATGTTTGTATAAATAAAAATTTATACTTATAAACACTCTACTTGTTATTGAGCAATTTTTATAAACACTTGAGTTTCTACGGATTTACATTTACAGAAACTAATACAATACATGTACGATATATATATATATATATATATATATATATATATATATATATATATATATATATATATATATATATAGAGAGAGAGAGAGAGAGAGAGAGAGAGAGAGAGAGAGAGAGAGAGAGAGAGAGACAGTTAGTTGGTTTTAGAGCTGGAGCCCATGGCCGACTGGAAAGTGCCGGAATATTGGGAGAGAATAAACTATCAGAGTAGAAATATTTCTATTGGGTGTTATTCTCACAAGGTTTCGGCCGATGTAACCTCCGACCTTCTTCAGGTGTATCTTGACAATGGCTCTTATTAGTGACTGGTGAAAAAAATGTTGTTTTTTTTTTGTTTTTGTTTTCAAACAAACCGTAGTCGTTAGAATTAATAAATGTGTGATGTCTTTACAAAACAGGAAAGAGCATCGAGTCGTTTCCATTTTCAAATAATTCATCCTAAAAATACAAAAAAAATATTATATCAAATCGGGGGGATCTTTTACGACGCTCAGCCGAGTAAAAACGCTAAAAAAACAAATTTACAACAAATAAAAGTAACTGTAAGCTGTAAAAGTTAGTTTCAAACTTGCATGTGATATTTGTTTGTATTTTAAACCCGTTTGAAGTGCTATTTATTAGAAATTTAAGTTTAAGTTTAATCAAAATGGCCGATTTACGTAATAATATAGAGGGACTGGCGGCCATTTTTCTTTGCCAAATTAGATGTTTAAAAGAACAAGAATTTTTTTTTTAACATCTAATAAAAAGCCATTTATACTACGTAAAAATACAAACAAATTACATAGGTAAGTAGAAAAATGTCTATTCTAGACATAAGTCAACTTTACTTGTTGCAAATTTATGTTTTTAAACTCTTTCTCGTTCTTTTTTTGGACCCCGTTCGCGACTGTGCTGATCATTGTAAAAGATTCCCCTCATCGGTACGGACCCGAATTAATACGAAGATGGAAACGGGTGACGGAATTAATTACAAACCGGAAGTAATTTTATGTCGCTTAGGAATTAGAAATCTCGTAATTCTTGATGATAAAATGAAATAAAATGAAATAAAATGAAATAAAATGAAATAAAACTTCTTTTTTTTTTAATTCGTACAATATAATTTTGCAAATGAAAGAAATAAAATGAGATTTATTAGTTGAATAACAAATAAAATTGATAAATTAAGTCCAAGTTGTAATTAATTCCGAGTTGTAATTAATTCCGAACCCGAACGACTCAACGCTTTTTCCGTTTCATAAAAACATTTGTTAATTCTAACGACTATGGTTTGTTGGAAAAAAAATCATTCTTTTCACCATTCACCAAGAAGAGCCATTGTTAAGATACACCTAAAGAAGGTTGGAGGTTACATCGGCTGAAACGTTGTGAGAATAACCCCAAAGATGAGAACAGTAGTCCGAATAATCTAAATAATACCTATTATCAATCCTCATCTCAAAAATTCAGAAAGAGAACTTAAGTTATCACTTTTCCCGTGGCCTTGATCTTAATATCTGACCTAGATATCCCCAAAATTAAACCAGTTCTAATAAGACCTCATATAGAATACTACACCAGTTTCTTTTTTCTATTCAAAGCTTTTTCACTTAATAAATTGTTATCAACATTTTTAATTAAATTAGAAAAAACAAACAAGCAAACAAAAAAAAACAATAAAGAAAACATTAACAGAAATCAAAGAAGTAGATGGAGAGTGCGATTTGGGAATGGGGTTTGATAATACATTTAGGGCAAATAATCATATTTTGACCATTGTATCGAGGGTAAATAGAATGATCGGGTGGATGGTTAGGAATATTATTTCGAGGGAGACAAATGTTGTTTTAAGGATATATAAAGCTCTAATAAGACCTCATATAGAATACTGCACCCAGGCCTGGGCTCCAGCGACTAGACATGGAAATTGGAATGTAATATTGAAACTGGAAGGCGTACAAAGAAGGCTGACAAAACTAATAAGTAAAGTAAAGAAGTGCAGTTACAGGGAGAGATTGGACAAATTGGGATTGACTACTTTGCTGGAGAGAAGAATGAGAGGTTATATGATTGAGACTTTCAAGATAATAAATGGCTTTTCTAACTATGGTGGGCAGTTTTTTAGTATTTCTCCTAGATCTGGAAGGTTATTGTCAAGGCAGTTTTCAAAAAACTAGATCTGTTAACCAGTTACGTTTTTTTTGCTCACAGAGTAATATGTTTTTTGGAATAAGTTGCTAGATCGGATTAAGAACAGCAATAGCGTGGATCAGTTTAAGATGAGGTTGGATGAATTCAGTGGTAGGAGGGAGAAATTGAGGGGGCACTTTTGGGAGTTGTTGAATGAAATATTTAACAGAATTTGATCTGGATATCGATACTGTACTAAGAGTTTAATTTTTTATTTTTTTAACAGTTGAATTGAGAAGATAGTTAAAGGGGAGATGCCCAAGGAGGCATAACAAACAAATAATAATAATTAAGACAAAATGTGTCCTTTTTGTTGTTGTTAATTCTGGGGTGCCTCAAGTGTATTTGATTCTTATTATTCATATTACAATTCTCATCTTGGTTGTTGTTTTAAAATCTTTATGTCTAACTCTGAAACCTGTACTAAGAGTTTAATTTTAAAAGAAATTTTTTTTTTTAACAGTTGAATCGAGAAGATAGTTAAAGTGGAGATGCCCAAGGAGGCATAACAAACAAATAATAATAATAATAATAATAATAATAATAATAATAATAATAATAATAATAATAATAATAATAATCCTGCAAAATCGTGGACTTTGCCGTTCCAGCAGACCACAGAGTGAAGATCAAAGAGACGGAAAAAAGAAGCAAATATACTGAACTTGCCAGAGAATTGAAAGGAATATGGAACATGAAGAAAGTCAGTATAACACCAATAATCATAGGAGCACTAGGAACAGTCCCCAAAAACATGGAGAAAAGACTAGGAGAAATAGGAATCAAAGGGATAACTGAGACCATACAAAGGACAGTAATGATCAAAACAGCTACAATCCTGAGAAATGTCCTCGAATGCGGAAACCAACCCACATAAGCAACGAATGGAGAACAAACACATGGAAGCACAAGATAACAGAACCGGCGAAAAAAACAACCGCACGAGAGAGGCACAAGCATAGGCTAACGCCACGAAAATTATGGACAGAGGGTCGAGGAGGGAAAGCGCAAACCAGACCTCCACTGGAAGAGCGCGGACAGCTCTGGGACCTTGGGGAGGCTTGTTGCCATTCGGGCCCCAGAGGGGACCAATGGCCCTTATCAGCGGGAAATCGTTGGTAGGTGGCTGTTGCGATTACCGCAAGGTCATCAGCGGTGATGAACGAAAAGAGGTGGAGCATACTGGAAGTCTGAGGAGACTTGTTGTCACTCAGACTCCAGGGAATACCACAGGTTGTCGGCAGTGGGCGATCACTGACGATGACCAGTGTGATAACTCTTAGTGAGTAAATAATAATAATAAAGTTCTAAGTTTTGACCAAGTTTGGTGACCATTGGTCAAGCGATGTGGACGCTAGGCTGTACACATACAAACAAACAAACAAAAAAACAAACTCAATCGAAAACATAACCTCCTTGACAGAGGTAAAAATAGGAAAACTGAAATTTCTCAAAAGTGAAAACGAAAAAGAAATGGAACTTACCAAAAGTGGAAACGGATTGAAAGAAAATTCGAAGCGGAAAATCATGGGGAAGAGTCAAAATGTGTACGAAAATATTTAATATTTTGTGAATGCAAATAATAATAAAATAAATAAATGGATTGACCATAATGGAAGGCAATCTGAAGGCCACTACACTGAGATGTAGGGGAGGGCGCCACTACTTTCATTGGCCACTACACTGAGATGTAGGGGAGGGCGCCACTCCTTTCAGTGGCCACTACACCGAGATGTAGGGGAGGGCGCCACTCCTTTCCCTGGATTGCTCCACTTACCCTTGATCTTCACTTTATAATAATGAGTGTTTAGCAAGGAAGCATCAAGCACCATTTCTTGAGTCTTTGATATGACTCCACCAAGGATTGAACCTCGATCTCCTAACCTATTAGCAAACACTCTAACCATTACACCAAATGATAATACAGTGACATGCAGAGAGTATGCAAGTATGCAAATTAGGGGGGGGGGCATTGGATCATATTCAAACTGTCTTCCTTTCTTAGAATATTTTTCTAAGTACTAGGACTTATACTTGACCCGTTGGAGCATACAATCAAGGAGTTGCCCCTGGGCATCTCAAGGAAATAACCAGACCTCTGTAGGCCACTGCTATAACAAAATTTATTATTTCTTTCTTTTTGTATTTTAATAACTTTTTTTTTATAAAATATATACACAAAGCTGTTGCTATGAAAATATAACAATGTGAATTTAAAAAAAAGAAAAGGAGGTACTCTTATAGATGACGCACAATGTTTTTCGTGACTTCGCGTCGTCAACGTTCGGGCAGGTCACGGAAGCGTCCGAGAGTTGACGAAACTATAAACCAGGGTCGGGCAACCTTCTCAGAGTGAGGGCCAGATGAGACTTTTGGAAGGAGATCGCGGGCCGGAGTGAAAAACGAAATCTCAAAATTACTATATTTTGTTTACATGAATAAATTGTACAAAAATTGCATTGAACACTCTTCAAATATGATATTTTTTCTCAAGAGACTTCTGTATGTGATATTATAAAAGGCGCCGACGTAGAGCCATTTTGGAATCATAAAAATAATGACGGGGGAAGTAGCAAGTTGATCCAGCATTCGTTTTGACACACCTCACATAGGTTCTATGTTTCATGCCCTTTCCTCGTCTCACGTTTCCTCTTTGCCTCTTTCTTTCTTTTTTTATCTCTTAATAGTTAAAGAAAAATGAAATATACATGCATCATCGCTCGCTGATATTCATACATTTTTATCCCACTCTAAATCTTAATTGAAACCTACTTTTACGTCTATGTCACAAAATGATATGATTTTTACTGGGAGGTCCGTGGGCTGGATTGCAATAATAGAGCATAGCAGGGTGGCGGGCCGGACGCTATGCCTTCGCAGGCCGGATGTGGCCTGCGGGCCGGAGGTTGCCCGCCCCTACTATAAACCAATCTGTCAGCTCGTTGGATGTTCTGAAGGACGAATTGAGTTCTGCCAGCAAAGGTCTCTTTTCGCAAAACAAAAACAAAATGCGATAAATGTCAACGTATGTGTGAAAAACAAAAACAATTTGCTTATTCGATGTTTATGTTAACAAGAAAAAATTTTTGACAAAAAAAAATTTAAAAAAAAAAAAAACATTGAAAAAAAAGTTTTAAAAAAAACATCATCTTATTAAACTTTCCGGTGCACAAACAAAAAAAAAACATTTTATTTTTATAAATTTGATTAACAATGGTTCCTTTGACAAAAAAAATAAAAAAAATAAACATCTAATTACTAACAGTTGTTTAGCTATGGTTTGTTCGTTCTTTATTTTTATATATGTATTTATTTAGTGAAAATAATGTTTTTTGGGAAATATTTTATTAAACGTCATAATAATAGCGTATCCAATACAGTATATTGCCGAAGAAAGTTGTTTTCATTCGGCAGCACCAGAGAAATTCCTGGAAGTGACCCTCAAAGTTTTCTGGGCTAGTCCCGCTCATCACTTTAAATTTTAACTTGCAATGAGCCCAGCTTCCTTCCACGCGGTTTGTGTGGATTGTAGGATCGTCAATTGTATTTGTGGTTGACCACAAAATTATTCGGTAGGGCATGATAGGCTCGCCAGCCATCTGTCATGATGCGTGTGTTACAATACTGTAGGGCCCCATTATGCAAGGCACAGTAGGTTAACTAGTATCAAATAGCTAATTTTGTTATTGAAAAATAAGTTTTGTTTCTGGACTCAGAAGTGAGTTCAGAGAAGTGTTTGATCCAAGAATAGTCATAATAAATTTAGACACCTGACGTGACCTTTGAGTCAGAGATCAGAGTGAGTCGTTTTTGTCCCCATATCGTGCGTGGGAATGATGATTACGTCACCACGGAAAACAAAAACTTAGCTTTTTAGAATCAGTCTGAGCTTAGAGGCGATACCGTTCAGACCGGGTGCGAGCATGTAGCCGGCAAACTGGTAAGGCCCCGTTCTGGGAGGGCAGAAGATATCCCAAAAGGAACCGGAAAATAGCCGGGGCATGAGAGAGTCGAAGCCGGAATCCCCCTGACGGCAAACGAACCAGAAAGAAATAAGAAGCTTGTGTGAGAATAAAGAAATTTGTGTGAAATATCCCTTCAAAAAATTTGTGTCTCGTGTATTCATTCTGTCTGAGACAGACCTCTTCCTTCGATCAAGACGACACAGCCAGCGAAGACTAGACGAATCACAGGCCAAAGAAGAGAACAGAAGATAAGGTAAACCTTGAGATTTATTTGAGAACTTTTTGGAGACTTTAAGATACGTATAAATGAACAGAGGCCGTAATTGAAAAAGGCCTGAGATGCCGTGAACAGATTTGTGATTTTAAAAAGGCCTGAGATGCCGTAAATTGATACGTGAAGATTTAAGACTGTGGTTACAAAATGATATGAGTAGACATGTAGCGTGTATCGTAACACGTGTACCTGGGCGAACATAGGGCCGAATTATGGGTAAAAGAGTTTCTGCATCTCTCTTGTCGACTGGCACCACTATCGTCACATTTGTTTCTCGCTCGACCATGCCGAGAACTTATTTTGCTTTATTATTGTTCGCTTTATTGATTTTTTGGATAAAAACTTCTATTTCTATATTACTTCCGGTGGCACTGAAAACAAATACGTTCTGATTCAAACCTAAACTGAAGAAGTGCCAAATTATTTTTTTTTAAAAATTATTATGATGAGGTGTAAAAACAATGCATTTTAGACGTTAAATAAAATACGGATAAAAAAAATCAATGAAAATTTTAAAAATGTTTTGAAAACAATCAAATAAAAAACAAATAAATTATTTTTCAAATAGTCTGTATTATGTTAATTAATTGAATATGATGAAAGAAAAGTCTCAAATTAATATGAATAAAAAAAAATTGTTTATTTAAAAACATTTGATTAACAATGATTCCTGTGACAAAAAACAACAAAAAAAAACCATCTAATTAATAACAGTTGTTTTGCTATGATTTGTTCGTTCTTTATTTTTATATATGTATTTTACTTTGATTTTCTTTGTCTGAATTTATCGTCTGCCAGTCTTCAATTTATCGTTTAGCAGTTTTCACCTCATCAACACTCGGGCGCTGCCCTAACATGACGCCGCAAAGTCACAGAAACATCTATAAGATTACCAAATTTACTTTCATATTATTACCTATATCTCTTCTCTCTACATAAAGTTATGTGTATATATTTATATATATTTAGAAAATGAATGATGAAAATAAAGATATTGTACAAATACAATATTTATTAAAACATCAGAAGTTCAAAAGCAAGGAGGGGGTCTCATTATCCTTAATCCATGGATTTTCAAAGAAAAATTCTTTTCATCAGAGGATAAAAATCGGTAATGTAAATATTAATGGTAGCAATAACACACTTAATAGTAGATGTTTATCATTTGAATTATACGGACTACTATTCTCATTTTGGTTTTTATTTTCACAACGTTTCAGCACATGTAGTGTCAGAGCTACTATAGGTGCATCTTTCGAACTTTGCAATCTTGATGTCTGACCGGAATCAATACGGAATTTCGAACAGAAGCCTTTATTTAATCCACAGGGGTAACTTGTTCTCGTTCCGTCAGCCATTTCCTGGTAGAAGTCTTAAACAAGTAATATTCATTTTATAGGTAAAAGGTAAAGGTCGCATAACCTGGATGCGCACGAGTGTCGTTGCCGACATCGCACACTGCCCATGGCCGTAGCGGCGGTGATTTGTTAAGAATCACCATGTCTAGCGCACAGCATATGGAAGGCGGAGCCCATCCCTCTCCTTCCGCTGCCTTGAACCTTCCCTGAGTTTTAGTCAGGTACCCATTCACTGCTGGGTGGACAGAGGGAGTTTTCAGACCCGAAAATTCGCATGCCGTGAGTGGGATCGAACCCGGGTCGTCCAGACCAAAGACAAGTGCTATAACCACTCGTCCACAGGCCCTCCCTATTCATTTTATGTTTAGTTATTATCGTCTGCAGTGAAAATTGAACCATTAACAATAGAAGGTTACACTTAGAACATGTTGAAAATTAACATATATATATATATACAAAACGTCGTTAATAACAAAATAAAGTGAAAGTATCTTTGCTTTTGTTTGGGCCACCCCAGAAGTTTGTTTCCCTTTGGGATGAATTAAGTACCTCATAAAAGAAACGACCCATACTGGGATGTTCATGGATTGTCGCCATGATAATTCTCTGTCTGACATCGGAAACATAGTTCGTCATCCATAAGAGTACCGAAAATTATAAACGATGAGGGAAGGGTTAGGGGTTGCCATTATTTATTAAAACCTCTCGATCTCACCTGAATCCATTTTCTCCTTGTAGATGTCATGTTCGCCTAGTGTATTCGTAACGGACGGAATGTGGCCGTTGATTTCTAGGGTATTTGCGTTTTGGTTGGTATTCAAGTCCGACACCGAAAGACCGACCTCTAAAGATGTTGGAGTCGCCCCTTGTGGCTGGGGGGGCAAGGATGAACCCGGGGCCACCGGGGCTGGTTTTCGGTTGATTTCGGTGTCAGTCTCACTCTCTCCGATAGAATAACTCCCAGTCGGACGCGTCGATAGCAGTATGGCACCACTGGGTTTGTTTTCTGTAATTTTCGCGTCTTTGTTTCGGCTGATGGAGTCGGTGCTTGAATCAAAAGAGGCGCTGTCCATTTCGTAGGCGCTGTTGTAATGAGAGGTATGCTGCAGATCGATGTTGACCCCATCACTGATAATAAAGGTGTCCGCGTCTGATTCAGGGTTTCCGTTGCAGCACAGTATATCGTACAACGTTCCGATCAACAAGAAGATGCCAATAATGCCGATGAGGGTCCTGAAAGAATTTTTAAATTATAACGGTGCTTATCCAGTTCACCGGGTACTTTCGAAAGAAGAAAAAAAAATATATATATATATATATATTTCATGGAAAAAGTAAAAAAAAAAAAAAAAAAAGAAACACTCTCAATCAGAAAAAAAACGGTGCTTATCAAGAAACACGGAGACATTCTAAAAAAAAAAAAAAAAAAAAAAACAAACAAAAAAAATTGAGGAATATCTGTTTGGTGTACGTACATGTCACGGGCTGAATATATCCTATACCAAAAAGCATGTAAATTAATCAAGTAGTTTTTTGTTTTTTCATGAAAGAAAATTAAATTTTAGCGATTTACGAGGAGGAAGTGCAAATATGACAGCCATTTTGAGAATATTGAAAGGGAGATAACCGTAAATGAATTACGCTTATCCCCCTTTGAATAAATCAAAATGGCTGTCATATTTGCACTTCCTCCTCGTAAATCGCTAAAATTTAATTTTATAAAAAAAAAACTACTTGAATAATTTACGTGCTTTTTGGTATAGGATATATTCAGCCCGTGACAGGTACGTACATCAAACAGATATTCTTCAGTTTGTTTTATTTTTATTTTATGTTTTTCGATAGTATCCGCTAAATTAGATAAGCACTTAAACCTTTTGGCACTTGTTCGTAATTGTCCACAACCCGTTTTTCCCAACTTTTTTACTGACCTTTTTTTTTTTCTTTTTTCGGTGTAAACTGTATATCAGGTCGCAAGAGAATTAAGTGTGTTTTTTTTTTCAAACATTTTAGATTTTAAGGAAGGGGGATCAGTTTCCTATATAAATTTAACGTAAACTGATCCCCCACTTTGTGACCATCGCACATTTTCCCCAAAAATTTCCAAACAACCCGGAATCTTCCAGCGGCATGATAGGTAATTGTAGACAGGAAAAAAAATTTAAAAATTAGTCCGTAAAATAAAAGGTGAAAAAAAATGAATTTTGGATGCTATCTCCCTTAGCTCCATTGAATATAACCAAAAATGCCGCTGATATATCAACATTAACCGTTTATAGATAAAATTTAAACATACGAAAACGTGGATTGTGAAGCATGGAGAACTGAAACGAACTCTTGTAGTGAATTATAACAATAAATTATAACAATAAGTTCTTGATTTCACAACTCAATAAAAATACAAAAATTAAAATGTCTTTCGCCTTTTTTTTTTAGATGCTATTCTGGGAATTATTAAAATTCTGAGATAATGAAAGTGCTGGTTTCGTTTCGTACTTCCATTCCACTTTTCGTTGCGTTCATTTTGTAGCATTTTCGGTGCTTATCCAGTTTAGCGGGTACTTTCGAAAAAACACAAAATTAAAACAAAAACTTAGGAATATCTGTTTGATGTACGTACCTGTCACGGGCTGAATAAATCCTATACCAAAAATCATGTAAATTAATCAAGTAGTTTTTTTTTTTATAAAAGAAAATTAAATTTTAGCGATTTACGACGAAGAAGTGCAAATATGACAGCCATTTTGATTTATTTAAAGGGGGATAAGCGTAATTCATTTACTAGGTACGTGCAAAAATGTCCGTCTCTTGTCCGGACTATGCTTATTAAAAAGCGCTTATCATTGATTATTTAATTAGTTTCCGTGTAAACTTTGATTGGGTTTGAAAGATAAAAGCCTAAACTTAATCTCTAAAAGGAAAAAACTGTATATTTACGTGTGAAAAATAAATTATGATGAAATATGTTATCACAACGGCTGAATTTTGAACTTTGAAGAAATTACTTGTAAAAATCCCTTGAAAGATAAATATAAGTTTTTGGGAACTATTTCAAAGATAATTATTAAATGAAAGTCATAAGATACTGAATTAAAAAAAAAATCCTACATTTTGCTAAAAATTAGCAAAATTATCCCCCCCCAAAAGTCAGTTTAGTAAAATCCGGTATTTAGTAAATTGGTAAACGACTTTGTTTACCAATTGACTATCGCTATGCAAAATATATGGAAGACAAAAATGTAATAATATTTCTGTTTATAAGTTATCAGTTTTCTTTTTTTTTTTCTCGAAAGTACCCGCTAAACTGGATAATCACCATTATATCTGATAAAACAAACGGTGCTTATCCAGATTAAGGGAGACATTCTAAAAAATAAAAATAAAACAAACTGAAGAATATCTGTCACGGGCTGAATATATCGTATACCAAAAATCACGTAAATTAATAAATTAGTTTTTATTTTATAAAAGAAAATTAAATTTTACCGATAAACAGGTAATGTTGATATATCAGCAGCATTTTTGGTTATATTCAAGGTAGCTAAGAGAGACTTTATTTCTCTATTTCGCAAAATGGTAGAATGTGAGCTATTTGCATAAAGAAAAAAGTTTAATGCAAAAATTAAGCATGTTAAGTTGCCGTAAATATTGGTTGTGAGTGGAGTAACCAGTGGCAGACATTTTTCTTTTTTTTTTCTTTCAGGAAGTAAGGTACAGGTGACAGAGCGCATTTCTCGTCTGGTCTCGTACTTTACTTCCTGAAAAAGCAAAATGTCTACCATTTATTACTTTACTTGCAACCGATATTTACGGCAATTTAAAATGTTTATATTTTATATTAAATATTAAACTTATTTTTAGTCTACTGAAAACAAGCTGTGATACTAGAAGAAATACAGACAACCACAACAACACGCGTATGTGTGAGTCGACAAATAAGAGGGATTGCAAAAGAGTGATTTAACGTTTGTTTGACAAACGCTGGCACAATCAAAGATAAAGAAATAAACATTTACTATAAGTCCCAGTCTATGTGGTTCAGTATCCATCGGAACAGATACTACACTTTGATCTTAGCCAAAAGGCCGAGAAAGACTTGAAATTTTAACAATAATCGCCATTGGAAGTATGGTTGAGAAAACACGCTGGTTGATGAAGAAAATGGCTTTAATTAATTGTATGAATAATTTTTCTTAATATCACCTTATCGGAACGTATTGTAAATACATAAGGAAACTTGATAATAGCAGTTATAAGTGTATATTTGTAGATCTGAATTTAATTGAAGGTTCAAAGTAATGTATTATGTAAATGAGGAAGCCCTTCTAGTGTCTAAACGACGTTTATTAAGGGTATATAAGGCCGTTGAAATCTATTAATTTAAGTAAGATTGAGTAATTTACTCCTCTCCAGGAGTTAGGCACAAGGCCAGTTTTTATCCTACTCCCACAAGTAAGATGTGACCCAAGCTCGGGTCGGAAAGTGGGGGTTGAAAAGCCAGCGCCCGAGAGGTGAGCACTCTGACCATCAAAAATTGCCTGGGCAGCCCCGTCGGCATTCCCCGGTAGGGGCGCCTCAATTAACTTACTCCTCCCCAAAGAGGGGAGGCAAAGCCTGGGAGGGTGGACCTCCTAGAACTGCACAGAACAATCCCATAGACCGGCGTAAATCAAGCCCCGAAGGCCAAGACAATACCAGTCTATAGGGTGCAGTATCCATCGGAACAGATACTACACTTTGATTTCGACCAAAAGGCCGAGCAGATTGTTGCCACGTTTTCACTTCTAATCGCAGCCTCGTCTTGAAATTTCTTTCTTCTCTAATCTAATAATGTTATTTAATGTTATCTAATGTAAATTTAATTAATTAATAATAGTTTCCTAATTCTACAAGTATACAAATATTATGAACGCTGACTCGAAAAGCTTAATTAATTAAATGTTAATTACTCGACCCCCCCCCTCTTCTGTTTACAAAAATTCCCCAGGACGGACAGACAGACAGACAGACAGACAGAGAAAGTGCTCGTTATATTATGAATGCACATAGTAGTTACTCAAATAAAGGAGTTGTATGAATACACAGAACGACGTATTTGGGTCCCGGCAAGGAGGGTGACTTCACTCCAGGAAGTCAACCGAGAAAAGAGAGCAGGAACCTCAGAGGGATTCCTGAAGTCTCGCAAGAACTGGGTCCAAGTCACGTGTCTTCCGAGATCACGAAACTTGATCCCTTGGAGCCAGACTGATCATTTTTTATAGTGGAACAAGTCAAGAAAATTCTGATTGACGAAGTAGAGAAACAAATATGTTAGGCTTACTAAGTTCCGATAGCCGTGTTGTCTCGAAAGGCATGAACTGGGTCCAAGTCACGTGTCTTCCGAGATCACGAGACTTGATCCCTTTTCTCTGAATCTATGGAGAAGCGAAATCTTATTCAAGGGAGGCAACTCTGTCGTCCCTACAGAGGAATATGTTTTGGAGAAGCAATCTCTTGGAGCCAGACCGATCATTTTTTATAAGAAAATTCAGATTGACGAAATAGGGAAACGAATATGTTAGGCTTACAAAGTTCCGATAGCCGTGTTGTCCCGAAAGGCATGAACCGGCTTTTTGCATGTAATTTCTGTGAGTTCGATTCCAAAAGAGGCATTGGCACGATCTGTGAAATAGACAATTAGAAAAGGAGAAAATAAGATTTAAACCCAAAGCCTCATTATAAATTTTTTTTTTTTTTTACGTAAAAATTTAAAAAATTTCGGTTTTTTTTTGGCGGGGGGGGGGGGGGGGTTATTTCATTAAAACGTAGAAATTTAGGTAATTTAGATTTTGTCGGGGGGGGGGGGGATTTTTTCTTTACTTAATAAAAATACGTAGAAATTTAACCAATTTATTATTTGGGAGGTTACTTATTTGATAAACCCTAACCCTAACCGCCACCGCTAACCCTAAACCCTAACCGTAAACCCTAAAATCCCCCCCACAAAATTAAAACTCAAGTCGATTACATGTCTCGTTTTACGCTACGTGGCCAGGAAATGGGTGCTCATTTTACGTTAAACTTATAAAGGAAAGAGATCCCCCACTCATAAAACATTTTTTTTTTTACCTTGTAGCAGTTACCTCCTCCTTTCAAAACATAACTACACCGGTTGGCCGTTAGGTGTCGCTTTTTCACCAACAGGTGGCGCTGGAAAGCGACACCAGAGTTATCTGCCCTTCGGACTATAAAACCAGGTGCAAACGGAACGCTGGTGCCAGCGTTGTTCTGCCGAGGCTGGTCGGTGAAGAAGAGAGAGAATTTCCTTTTTATTTTGTTCTTTTATCATATAACATTTCTCTCGCTCTCTCACACATTTGAATATTACTTAAAACATATTACATTAAACTGTTTTTCTTTTAAATGTTTCTATAAAACTCGGCTCTCCCAAAATATTCCCTCCAAAACTGGAAACGCTAAAAAGGGTCCTCCAAATACTTTTGAAATGGTTGATTTTTACAGGAGTGAATCTCCTTTCAATGTCGTCTGCATATTTAAAACAAATTTATAAACTTAACCATTTTAATACTTCATACATTTCTCACTGAACTTTCTAATATGAAAACAAATGATGATTGACTCTGTTTAATAACTTTCAATGAAATGTAATTCATGTAATTGAGTGAGGAAGTTTTTATTACGATTTTTCAGACCCGTAGATAATTCACAGCCCTTAAATTATCGACTCAGGCTTCCACGATATCTCAACTTAACCATTCTAATATTTCCTACATTTCTCACTGAACTTTCTAATATGAAAACAAATGATGATTGACTCTGTTTAATAACTTTCAATGAAATGTAATTCATGTAATTGAGTGAGGAAGTTTTTATTACGATTTTTCAGACCCGTAGATAATTCACAGCCCTTAAATTATCGACTCAGGCTTCCACGATATCTCAACTTAACCATTCTAATAGTTCCTACATTTCTCACTGAACTTTCTAATGTGAAAACAAATGATGATTGACTCTGTTTAATAACTTTCAATGAAATGTAATTCATGTAATTGAGTGAGGAAGTTTTTATTACGATTTTTCAGACCCGTAGATAATTCACAGCCCTTAAATTATCGACTCAGGCTTCCACGATATCTCAACTTAACCATTCTAATAGTTCCTACATTTCTCACTGAACTTTCTAATATAAAAACAAATGATGATTGACTCTGTTTAATAACTTTCAATGAAATGTAATTTATGTAATTGAGTGAGGAAGTTTTTATTACGATTTTTCAGACCCGTAGATAATTCACAGCCCTTAAATTATCGACTCAGGCTTCCACGATATCTCAACTTAACCATTCTAATAGTTCCTACATTTCTCACTGAACTTTCTAATGTGAAAACAAATGATGATTGACTCTGTTTAATAACTTTCAATGAAATGTAATTCATGTAATTGAGTGAGGAAGTTTTTATTACGATTTTTCAGACCCGTAGATAATTCACAGCCCTTAAATTATCGACTCAGGCTTCCACGATATCTCAACTTAACCATTCTAATAGTTCCTACATTTCTCACTGAACTTTCTAATGTGAAAACAAATGATGATTGACTCTGTTTAATAACTTTCAATGAAATGTAATTCATGTAATTGAGTGAGGAAGTTTTTATTACGATTTTTCAGACCCGTAGATAATTCACAGCCCTTAAATTATCGACTCAGGCTTCCACGATATCTCAACTTAACCATTCTAATAGTTCCTACATTTCTCACTGAACTTTCTAATGTGAAAACAAATGATGATTGACTCTGTTTAATAACTTTCAATGAAATGTAATTCATGTAATTGAGTGAGGAAGTTTTTATTACGATTTTTCAGACCCGTAGATAATTCACAGCCCTTAAATTATCGACTCAGGCTTCCACGATATCTCAACTTAACCATTCTAATAGTTCCTACATTTCTCACTGAACTTTCTAATGTGAAAACAAATGATGATTGACTCTGTTTAATAACTTTCAATGAAATGTAATTCATGTAATTGAGTGAGGAAGTTTTTATTACGATTTTTCAGACCCGTAGATAATTCACAGCCCTTAAATTATCGACTCAGGCTTCCACGATATCTCAACTTAACCATTCTAATAGTTCCTACATTTCTCACTGAACTTTCTAATATAAAAACAAATGATGATTGACTCTGTTTAATAACTTTCAATGAAATGTAATTTATGTAATTGAGTGAGGAAGTTTTTATTACGATTTTTCAGACCCGTAGATAATTCACAGCCCTTAAATTATCGACTCAGGCTTCCACGATATCTCAACTTAACCATTCTAATAGTTCCTACATTTCTCACTGAACTTTCTAATATAAAAACAAATGATGATTGACTCTGTTTAATAACTTTCAATGAAATGTAATTGAGTGAGGAAGTTTTTATTACGATTTTTCAGACCCGTAGATAATTCACAGCCCTTAAATTATCGACTCAGGCTTCCACGATATCTCAACTTAACCATTCTAATATTTCCTACATTTCTCACTGAACTTTCTAATATGAAAACAAATGATGATTGACTCTGTTTAATAACTTTCAATGAAATGTAATTCATGTAATTGAGTGAGGAAGTTTTTATTACGATTTTTCAGACCCGTAGATAATTCACAGCCCTTAAATTATCGACTCAGGCTTCCACGATATCTCAACTTAACCATTCTAATAGTTCCTACATTTCTCACTGAACTTTCTAATATAAAAACAAATGATGATTGACTCTGTTTAATAACTTTCAATGAAATGTAATTTATGTAATTGAGTGAGGAAGTTTTTATTACGATTTTTCAGACCCGTAGATAATTCACAGCCCTTAAATTATCGACTCAGGCTTCCACGATATCTCAACTTAACCATTCTAATAGTTCCTACATTTCTCACTGAACTTTCTAATGTGAAAACAAATGATGATTGACTCTGTTTAATAACTTTCAATGAAATGTAATTCATGTAATTGAGTGAGGAAGTTTTTATTACGATTTTTCAGACCCGTAGATAATTCACAGCCCTTAAATTATCGACTCAGGCTTCCACGATATCTCAACTTAACCATTCTAATAGTTCCTACATTTCTCACTGAACTTTCTAATGTGAAAACAAATGATGATTGACTCTGTTTAATAACTTTCAATGAAATGTAATTCATGTAATTGAGTGAGGAAGTTTTTATTACGATTTTTCAGACCCGTAGATAATTCACAGCCCTTAAATTATCGACTCAGGCTTCCACGATATCTCAACTTAACCATTCTAATAGTTCCTACATTTCTCACTGAACTTTCTAATGTGAAAACAAATGATGATTGACTCTGTTTAATAACTTTCAATGAAATGTAATTCATGTAATTGAGTGAGGAAGTTTTTATTACGATTTTTCAGACCCGTAGATAATTCACAGCCCTTAAATTATCGACTCAGGCTTCCACGATATCTCAACTTAACCATTCTAATAGTTCCTACATTTCTCACTGAACTTTCTAATGTGAAAACAAATGATGATTGACTCTGTTTAATAACTTTCAATGAAATGTAATTCATGTAATTGAGTGAGGAAGTTTTTATTACGATTTTTCAGACCCGTAGATAATTCACAGCCCTTAAATTATCGACTCAGGCTTCCACGATATCTCAACTTAACCATTCTAATAGTTCCTACATTTCTCACTGAACTTTCTAATATAAAAACAAATGATGATTGACTCTGTTTAATAACTTTCAATGAAATGTAATTTATGTAATTGAGTGAGGAAGTTTTTATTACGATTTTTCAGACCCGTAGATAATTCACAGCCCTTAAATTATCGACTCAGGCTTCCACGATATCTCAACTTAACCATTCTAATAGTTCCTACATTTCTCACTGAACTTTCTAATATAAAAACAAATGATGATTGACTCTGTTTAATAACTTTCAATGAAATGTAATTGAGTGAGGAAGTTTTTATTACGATTTTTCAGACCCGTAGATAATTCACAGCCCTTAAATTATCGACTCAGGCTTCCACGATATCTCAACTTAACCATTCTAATATTTCCTACATTTCTCACTGAACTTTCTAATATAAAAACAAATGATGATTGACTCTGTTTAATAACTTTCAATGAAATGTAATTGAGTGAGGAAGTTTTTATTACGATTTTTCAGACCCGTAGATAATTCACAGCCCTTAAATTATCGACTCAGGCTTCCACGATATCTCAACTTAACCATTCTAATATTTCCTACATTTCTCACTGAACTTTCTAATATGAAAACAAATGATGATTGACTCTGTTTAATAACTTTCAATGAAATGTAATTCATGTAATTGAGTGAGGAAGTTTTTATTACGATTTTTCAGACCCGTAGATAATTCACAGCCCTTAAATTATCGACTCAGGCTTCCACGATATCTCAACTTAACCATTCTAATAGTTCCTACATTTCTCACTGAACTTTCTAATATAAAAACAAATGATGATTGACTCTGTTTAATAACTTTCAATGAAATGTAATTTATGTAATTGAGTGAGGAAGTTTTTATTACGATTTTTCAGACCCGTAGATAATTCACAGCCCTTAAATTATCGACTCAGGCTTCCACGATATCTCAACTTAACCATTCTAATAGTTCCTACATTTCTCACTGAACTTTCTAATATAAAAACAAATGATGATTGACTCTGTTTAATAACTTTCAATGAAATGTAATTTATGTAATTGAGTGAGGAAGTTTTTATTACGATTTTTCAGACCCGTAGATAATTCACAGCCCTTAAATTATCGACTCAGGCTTCCACGATATCTCAACTTAACCATTCTAATAGTTCCTACATTTCTCACTGAACTTTCTAATGTGAAAACAAATGATGATTGACTCTGTTTAATAACTTTCAATGAAATGTAATTCATGTAATTGAGTGAGGAAGTTTTTATTACGATTTTTCAGACCCGTAGATAATTCACAGCCCTTAAATTATCGACTCAGGCTTCCACGATATCTCAACTTAACCATTCTAATAGTTCCTACATTTCTCACTGAACTTTCTAATGTGAAAACAAATGATGATTGACTCTGTTTAATAACTTTCAATGAAATGTAATTCATGTAATTGAGTGAGGAAGTTTTTATTACGATTTTTCAGACCCGTAGATAATTCACAGCCCTTAAATTATCGACTCAGGCTTCCACGATATCTCAACTTAACCATTCTAATAGTTCCTACATTTCTCACTGAACTTTCTAATGTGAAAACAAATGATGATTGACTCTGTTTAATAACTTTCAATGAAATGTAATTCATGTAATTGAGTGAGGAAGTTTTTATTACGATTTTTCAGACCCGTAGATAATTCACAGCCCTTAAATTATCGACTCAGGCTTCCACGATATCTCAACTTAACCATTCTAATAGTTCCTACATTTCTCACTGAACTTTCTAATGTGAAAACAAATGATGATTGACTCTGTTTAATAACTTTCAATGAAATGTAATTCATGTAATTGAGTGAGGAAGTTTTTATTACGATTTTTCAGACCCGTAGATAATTCACAGCCCTTAAATTATCGACTCAGGCTTCCACGATATCTCAACTTAACCATTCTAATAGTTCCTACATTTCTCACTGAACTTTCTAATATAAAAACAAATGATGATTGACTCTGTTTAATAACTTTCAATGAAATGTAATTTATGTAATTGAGTGAGGAAGTTTTTATTACGATTTTTCAGACCCGTAGATAATTCACAGCCCTTAAATTATCGACTCAGGCTTCCACGATATCTCAACTTAACCATTCTAATAGTTCCTACATTTCTCACTGAACTTTCTAATATAAAAACAAATGATGATTGACTCTGTTTAATAACTTTCAATGAAATGTAATTTATGTAATTGAGTGAGGAAGTTTTTATTACGATTTTTCAGACCCGTAGATAATTCACAGCCCTTAAATTATCGACTCAGGCTTCCACGATATCTCAACTTAACCATTCTAATAGTTCCTACATTTCTCACTGAACTTTCTAATATAAAAACAAATGATGATTGACTCTGTTTAATAACTTTCAATGAAATGTAATTTATGTAATTGAGTGAGGAAGTTTTTATTACGATTTTTCAGACCCGTAGATAATTCACAGCCCTTAAATTATCGACTCAGGCTTCCACGATATCTCAACTTAACCATTCTAATAGTTCCTACATTTCTCACTGAACTTTCTAATGTGAAAACAAATGATGATTGACTCTGTTTAATAACTTTCAATGAAATGTAATTCATGTAATTGAGTGAGGAAGTTTTTATTACGATTTTTCAGACCCGTAGATAATTCACAGCCCTTAAATTATCGACTCAGGCTTCCACGATATCTCAACTTAACCATTCTAATAGTTCCTACATTTCTCACTGAACTTTCTAATGTGAAAACAAATGATGATTGACTCTGTTTAATAACTTTCAATGAAATGTAATTCATGTAATTGAGTGAGGAAGTTTTTATTACGATTTTTCAGACCCGTAGATAATTCACAGCCCTTAAATTATCGACTCAGGCTTCCACGATATCTCAACTTAACCATTCTAATAGTTCCTACATTTCTCACTGAACTTTCTAATGTGAAAACAAATGATGATTGACTCTGTTTAATAACTTTCAATGAAATGTAATTCATGTAATTGAGTGAGGAAGTTTTTATTACGATTTTTCAGACCCGTAGATAATTCACAGCCCTTAAATTATCGACTCAGGCTTCCACGATATCTCAACTTAACCATTCTAATAGTTCCTACATTTCTCACTGAACTTTCTAATGTGAAAACAAATGATGATTGACTCTGTTTAATAACTTTCAATGAAATGTAATTCATGTAATTGAGTGAGGAAGTTTTTATTACGATTTTTCAGACCCGTAGATAATTCACAGCCCTTAAATTATCGACTCAGGCTTCCACGATATCTCAACTTAACCATTCTAATAGTTCCTACATTTCTCACTGAACTTTCTAATGTGAAAACAAATGATGATTGACTCTGTTTAATAACTTTCAATGAAATGTAATTCATGTAATTGAGTGAGGAAGTTTTTATTACGATTTTTCAGACCCGTAGATAATTCACAGCCCTTAAATTATCGACTCAGGCTTCCACGATATCTCAACTTAACCATTCTAATAGTTCCTACATTTCTCACTGAACTTTCTAATATAAAAACAAATGATGATTGACTCTGTTTAATAACTTTCAATGAAATGTAATTTATGTAATTGAGTGAGGAAGTTTTTATTACGATTTTTCAGACCCGTAGATAATTCACAGCCCTTAAATTATCGACTCAGGCTTCCACGATATCTCAACTTAACCATTCTAATAGTTCCTACATTTCTCACTGAACTTTCTAATATAAAAACAAATGATGATTGACTCTGTTTAATAACTTTCAATGAAATGTAATTGAGTGAGGAAGTTTTTATTACGATTTTTCAGACCCGTAGATAATTCACAGCCCTTAAATTATCGACTCAGGCTTCCACGATATCTCAACTTAACCATTCTAATATTTCCTACATTTCTCACTGAACTTTCTAATATAAAAACAAATGATGATTGACTCTGTTTAATAACTTTCAATGAAATGTAATTGAGTGAGGAAGTTTTTATTACGATTTTTCAGACCCGTAGATAATTCACAGCCCTTAAATTATCGACTCAGGCTTCCACGATATCTCAACTTAACCATTCTAATATTTCCTACATTTCTCACTGAACTTTCTAATATGAAAACAAATGATGATTGACTCTGTTTAATAACTTTCAATGAAATGTAATTCATGTAATTGAGTGAGGAAGTTTTTATTACGATTTTTCAGACCCGTAGATAATTCACAGCCCTTAAATTATCGACTCAGGCTTCCACGATATCTCAACTTAACCATTCTAATAGTTCCTACATTTCTCACTGAACTTTCTAATATAAAAACAAATGATGATTGACTCTGTTTAATAACTTTCAATGAAATGTAATTTATGTAATTGAGTGAGGAAGTTTTTATTACGATTTTTCAGACCCGTAGATAATTCACAGCCCTTAAATTATCGACTCAGGCTTCCACGATATCTCAACTTAACCATTCTAATAGTTCCTACATTTCTCACTGAACTTTCTAATATAAAAACAAATGATGATTGACTCTGTTTAATAACTTTCAATGAAATGTAATTTATGTAATTGAGTGAGGAAGTTTTTATTACGATTTTTCAGACCCGTAGATAATTCACAGCCCTTAAATTATCGACTCAGGCTTCCACGATATCTCAACTTAACCATTCTAATAGTTCCTACATTTCTCACTGAACTTTCTAATGTGAAAACAAATGATGATTGACTCTGTTTAATAACTTTCAATGAAATGTAATTCATGTAATTGAGTGAGGAAGTTTTTATTACGATTTTTCAGACCCGTAGATAATTCACAGCCCTTAAATTATCGACTCAGGCTTCCACGATATCTCAACTTAACCATTCTAATAGTTCCTACATTTCTCACTGAACTTTCTAATGTGAAAACAAATGATGATTGACTCTGTTTAATAACTTTCAATGAAATGTAATTCATGTAATTGAGTGAGGAAGTTTTTATTACGATTTTTCAGACCCGTAGATAATTCACAGCCCTTAAATTATCGACTCAGGCTTCCACGATATCTCAACTTAACCATTCTAATAGTTCCTACATTTCTCACTGAACTTTCTAATGTGAAAACAAATGATGATTGACTCTGTTTAATAACTTTCAATGAAATGTAATTCATGTAATTGAGTGAGGAAGTTTTTATTACGATTTTTCAGACCCGTAGATAATTCACAGCCCTTAAATTATCGACTCAGGCTTCCACGATATCTCAACTTAACCATTCTAATAGTTCCTACATTTCTCACTGAACTTTCTAATGTGAAAACAAATGATGATTGACTCTGTTTAATAACTTTCAATGAAATGTAATTCATGTAATTGAGTGAGGAAGTTTTTATTACGATTTTTCAGACCCGTAGATAATTCACAGCCCTTAAATTATCGACTCAGGCTTCCACGATATCTCAACTTAACCATTCTAATAGTTCCTACATTTCTCACTGAACTTTCTAATATAAAAACAAATGATGATTGACTCTGTTTAATAACTTTCAATGAAATGTAATTTATGTAATTGAGTGAGGAAGTTTTTATTACGATTTTTCAGACCCGTAGATAATTCACAGCCCTTAAATTATCGACTCAGGCTTCCACGATATCTCAACTTAACCATTCTAATAGTTCCTACATTTCTCACTGAACTTTCTAATATAAAAACAAATGATGATTGACTCTGTTTAATAACTTTCAATGAAATGTAATTGAGTGAGGAAGTTTTTATTACGATTTTTCAGACCCATAGATAATTCACAGCCCTTAAATTATCGACTCAGGCTTCCACGATATCTCAACTTAACCATTCTAATAGTTCCTACATTTCTCACTGAACTTTCTAATGTGAAAACAAATGATGATTGACTCTGTTTAATAACTTTCAATGAAATGTAATTCATGTAATTGAGTGAGGAAGTTTTTATTACGATTTTTCAGACCCGTAGATAATTCACAGCCCTTAAATTATCGACTCAGGCTTACACACACACACTGCTTGAACCCCCTTTCAATGTCGTCTGCTGATTTCTGCATATTTAAAACAAACTTCATCCATTTCTCACTGAACTGTCTAATGTGAAAATAAATGATGACAGGTAAGATTATAATGATAACCTTCAGTGAACAAATACTAATAAGATTCATAGAAAAATTCATAGAAAAATCAGTGTGAAAGGAAGGAACACACAAAAAAGTCCGGGACAATCTAACTGGGTGCAGACACTGTAAATACAGTTTTTCCAATAGCTGATTCAATTTCTTTTGTAAACTAACAATAAACTGTTGTCGACACTGCCACTTTGATCCCTCGTCATTAGACACCAATTAAACAAGATTCCCTGAATTTCGATTTCTTATTAAGATCCCTTAAGAAAAATTTAGACATATTCTAGAATCAAAATCATGTAATGGATTTTGATCAAAATTGGAAGAAACATTCTAGAGATAAGGTTTAGTAGCATCATATCTTGATTTTAATCTTCCTAAGGGGACATAAAAGTGGTGCAAAACTATTCTGTTTGGGGAATTGATTTTTACTATGTGAATGCATTGGGAAATATTTTTTTTATATAGAAATGCATTGGAAAATGATTTTTATCATAGGAATAGAATGGGAAATAATTTTTGATAATATGAATGCAGTGGGACATGATTGTTAATAAGAGGAATGCAGTGGAAAAAGATTTTTATTATAAGAATTCATAATGATTTTTATAGGAATGCATTGGAAAATATTTTTTTAATTTAGAAATGCAGTGGAAAATAATTTTTAAATAGGAATGCATTAGAAACAGATGTTTTTATTGAAATGCATTGGAAAATCATTTTTTATAGAAATGCATTGGAAAATGATTTTTTTATAGGAATACATTGAAAAATGATTTTTATAGGAATACATTGAAAAATCATTTTTTATAGGAATGCATTGCAAATAGTTTTTTTTATAGGAATACATTGAAAAAAGATTTTTTATAGGAATGCATTGGAAAAAAATTTTATTGGAAGTCATTGGAAAAATATTTTTTATAGGAATGCATTGGAAAAAGATTTTTATTGGAAGTCATTGGAAAAAGATTTTTATAGGAAGTCATTGGAAAAAGATTTTTATAGGAATGCACTTGAAAAAGATTTTTTATAGGAATTCATATGAAACAGATTTTTATCGGGATGCATCGAAAAAAGATTTTTATAGGAATGCATTGTAAAATGATTTTTATATGAATGCATTGTAAAATGATTTTTTTAATAGGAATAAATTGGAAAAAATTTTTTGATAGGAATACATTGGAAAAAATGTTTATAGGAATGCATTGTAAAATGATTTTTATAGGAATGAATTGTAAAAGGTTTTTTTAATAGATATGCATTGGAAAAAGGTTTTTATAGGAATGCATTAAAAAATGATTTTTTTAATAGGAATGCATTTGACAATGATTCTTTATATGAATGTATTGGAAATTTATTTATAGTAATGCATAGGAAAATGATGTTTTATAGGAATGCATTGGAAAAAAGATTTTTTAAATAGAAATGCATTGTAAAATGATTTTTATAGAGATGTATTGAATAATGATTTTTGAAATAGGAAAAAAATTTTTTAATAGGAATGCCTTGGAAAATGATTTTTTTAATAGGAATGCATTGGAAAAATATTTTTTATAGGAATGCATTGGAAAAAGATTTTTTTTATAATGGGAATGAAACGGAAAATTATTTTCCTAAATAGGAATCCATTTGAAAATGACTTTTTTTATTAAAATTGGAAAATGATTTTTTAATAGGAATGCATTGGAAAATTATTTTTTATAGGAATGCATTAGAAAATGACTTTTTTAATAGAAATGTATTGGAAAAAGATTTTTTATGTAGGAATGCATTGGAAAATGACTTTTTTTTCAAATAGGAATGCATTGGAAAATGATTTTTTGATAGGAATGCATTGGAAAATGACTTTTTTAATAGAAATGCATTGGAAAATGAATTTTGTAATAGGAATGCATTGGAAAATGACTTTTTTAAATAGAAATGCATTGGAAAATGAATTTTGTAATAGGAATGCATTGGAAAATGACTTTTTTAATAGAAATGCATTGGAAAATGAATTTTGTAATAGGAATGCATTGGAAAATGACTTTTTTAAATAGGAATGCATTGGAAAATGACTTTTTTAAATAGAAATGCATTGGAAAATGACTTTTTTAATAGAAATGCATTGGAAAATGATTTTTGTAATAGGAATGCATTGGAAAATGATTTTTTGATAGGAATGCATTGGAAAATGATTTTTTAATAGGAATGCATTGGAAAATGAATTTTTTAATAGGAATGCATTGGAAAATGATTTTTTAAATAGGAATGCATTGGAAAATGAATTTTGTAATAGGAATGCATTGGAAAATGATTTTTTAATAGGAATGCATTGGAAAATGATTTTTTAAATAGGAATGCATTGGAAAATTACTTTTTCTATAGGAATGCATTGGAAAATGATTTTTTTAAATAGGAAGGCATTGGAAAATGATTTTTTTTAATAGGAATGCATTGGAAAATGAATTTTTTAATAGGAATGCATTGGAAAATGATTTTTAAATAGGAATGCATTGGAAAATTACTTTTTCTATAGGAATGCATTGGAAAATGATTTTTTTAATAGGAATGCATTGGAAAATTACTTTTTCTATAGGAATGCATTGGAAAATGATTTTTTTTAATAGGAATGCATTGGAATATTACTTTTTTAAATAGGAATGCATTAGAAACAGATTTTTTTATTGAAATGCATTGGAAAATGATTTTTACAGGAGGAAAACATTTTTAAAATGTTGTTGTACAATAATTCTTGATTTATTTTCTTCGTTTAAAATACATCAAGTGATTTACTTAATAAAAGTATGCAAACATTTTGCGGTTGGTTGCGGAGCGGGGAGGATCATCAAACTGAAAACAGAATCTTTTTTCTAGATAAAATGAATGCAAGAATTATACAAACCCGAAATCGGTTCCAATATGCTTTTCAAATCTTCTGCGTGACAATGCTGAGGGGAGCAGAAATCCCATTTTATCGCGTAGGAGTCCAATTTATCTTTAAACACTTGATTCATGTGAGCCTTAACGAAAAACAAAGAAGAGAAAACGTATTTGTGCAAAATAAAAAAACAAAAACATGACGCAGTGCAATGACAGTTTAATGGGCTCAAAACAAAATGGCTGCCAAAGGGAGATAATTCTACAAATTTTATCATGGACAGCTTGTGTCAAATAGTGATGGGTACGTTGCTAGTATATATCTGATGGTTTGGGTTCCCAGGGTGGTGTTCACACATACACAGTATACCGGGGTTATGGGGTCAGTGAGTATGCACTAAAATGCTACTTCAACCTGGTAGCCAGAGGCGTAGGTGACGTCACATGGCTCAAAGAGGAAAGAAGGAAGAGGAGCAGGCAGTCGCTTGGAAGTTTTCAAAGCGAACAACATGGAGATGTGTTTTTTTTTAACATTAAATAACAAAATTTTTAGTATATATTTGGACTTTCCACGATCTGCAGCGTGTCCGGGTTGATGGTATAGACAGATGGTTATGTTTTGAAAGAAGAAAGCTTGCAGCAAAACTCCACTCAGTGGCGGTCGGATGAAAGCTCTCAAAAATTATTTTCTAAGTCCTCGAGAGTCGACAATTAAGTTTTGAATTAAGTAAAGAAGATTTTTTTATATTGTTTCTTGAATTCAGTTTCTGATGCATGGAAATACTACAACAGTTAATAATACTAATATTTTCTGTAATCAAGAAGTCAATAAAATCAAATTGACTCATGATTTTTTTAAATATCAAAAATGTGTCTAATTCATGGTGAATAAAGTGATTTTTCTTTTAGTTCTTTTATATTTTTGTACTTTTTACATTTGATTTTATGGAAATAAATCAATTATTGTAAGCTGCTTCCTAATAATATGTATAGTTGCTAATTACTGTCCATTTATAAAGAAATTTCTTACTAAAACTTTTCTCGGTAATTATTATTTAGTAGCAATTTTTGTCTTCACATGTTCCCCCCCCCCCTCCCTAGTCGCGGACCCCAATCGCATGTTTGCCAGGCCTGTATTATGGATCGCCTTGTTCATTACTGGAAATTACTTAAGGGTAATTAAAAATAATTAACCGTTACTAAATTATTAAAAATAAGAAAATAAAACAAATTTAAGAAATTTAAATTCATAAAAATAATTATCTGTTACGAATTATCTGTATTGAATAATTTAATAACGGTTAATTATTTTTAATTATTTTTAATAATTTTTAATTATTTTGAATAATTTTAAATTATTTCAAATTATTTTTATTTATTTTAAATTATTTTAAATTATTGTTAATTATTGTTAATTATTTTTAATTATTTTGAATAATTTTAAATTATTTTAAATTATTTTTATTTATTTTAAATTACTTTTAATTATTGTTAATTATTTTTAATAATTTAAAATAAAACTTTCATCCTGATTCCATTTCAACACCATGCGGATTGAATAAAATAAACAAGAAGAGATGATTAACTAAACAAATAAAATGGTATGATATTATGTTTTTTAATTTTTAATTCCGCGGAGGACGTATATCGCCGAAAAGTTAATTTTTTAAATTAATAAAAAAATTGCATTGCATGTCTTTCTTAACAGTTTATTGATTTGGAATAATTCAAATTACCTATATAAACAATGCTTTCAGAACAAGAACACTATTTCTAAAACAATTTTGCTACTTGTACAGTTTGTGACCCATGCTGAAACTAACTTTTCGTCAGCACCTTCCGGCATTTTACGTAAACAGCCGGAAGATGCCGAATGAAAACGACCCAGCGTTAAAATCAAAACGAGGCAAATAATAAAAAATAAATATAAATTAAAATAAATAAAATAATAAAAATTTAAAAAATTTAATTAAATTCAAAATTTAAATTAAATTTAGAATTAAATTTTTAAAAATTAAATTTTAAAATTTAAATTAAATATAAATATAAAAATAAATATAAATATAAATTAAAATAAATCAATAAAAATTAAAAAAATGAAATTTAATTTAAAATTTAAATTAAATTTAAAATTAAATTTAAAAAAATTAAATTTTAAAATTTAAATTAAATATAAATATAAAAAATAAATATAAATATAAATTAAAATAAATAAATAAAAATTTAAAAAATTAAATTAAATTTAAAATTTAAATTAAATTTAAAATTAAATTTTTAAAAATTAAATTTTAAAATTTAAATTAAATATAAATATAAAAAATAAATATAAATATAAATTAAAATAAATAAAATAATAAAAATTAAAAAAATTAAATTAAATTTTAAATTTAAATTAAATTTAAAATTAAATTTAAAAAAATTAAATTTTAAAATTTAAATTAAATTTAAAATTAAATTAAAAAAATTAAATATAAATATAAAAAATAAACGAATAAAAAATAAAGAAATGAATAAAAAAATGAATAAAAAATGAAATAATAGATTATGAAAATAGATTATTGATTAATTAGTTTTTATTAAATCTTTTAAATTTCAATTTAAAAAATGCCGCAAACCTATTTTCTAACCCAAACAGAAAAAAATAATGAAAGAATAAATGTTCTTTAATTCAACAACAGTCACCGTATTCAAAATTAAATACACTCGACCAACCCGACAATCAGCTAAGTCTCATCCATTCACCGTGGAGGTACCCAGATGCCGGAAAGCCTTCTACTCCAAACAAAGACATGACCAGAGATAGGCTAGTTCGGAAGTAAATTTCTTAAAGCCATCCAACGCATGCCAGCATGTAAAACATTGAAGACATTGCCAAGGCTGCTGCAAAGAAAGTTGGCTCTCTCTACCGTGCTAGTAAACTTCTCACACCTGATATTATCCTGTATCTCTACAAAGCCACCATCCGCCCATGCATGGAGTATTGTTGCCACATCTGAGCTGGTGCATCATCCACTAGTCTCTCCCTCTTGGACAAGGTCCAAAAAAGAGTCGCCAACTTAATAGGTCCCTCACTATCCACTAAGCTCCAGCCCTGTCACATCGATGCAATGTTGGCTCCTTGTGCTTGTTTTACAAATATTTCAATGGATTGTGCTCCGATGAACTTGCTGCTCTGTTGCCCCCTCGACGTAAATACACTAGACCAACTGGACAATCAGCTAAGTCCCATCCATTCACTGTGGAGGGCCCCCAGATGCCGGAGAGCCTTCTACTCCAGCAGCTTCTGTTCTCGTGCTGCTGGCCTCTGGAACTCCCTTCCTGCTCCCTGTTTCTCCGACTGTACCGACATGCAGAGGTTTAAAACTAATGTAAACAGACATCTCACTACACAGCTCCCCACATTAGGATGACGCATTAAACCTACACTCTAACTCTCAGTAGCCGCCCCTTACGTTTACAGTGGTGGTCCGTCCGTCCGCCTTGTTTGGGGTGAATTATGTTTAAAAAAAAAAAAAATTTTTAAATCCCTTGCGGACATTTTCTTAAACTCTATTTACTACCTTTTCACCGCGGAAAGTTGTTGCACAACGCCGGAAGGTGGGAGATTGAAAAATCCAGCACAAAAAAGAGGGGGGGGGGAGAGCACTCTGGCTTCACAAAAATAGCCCATTTTAATCAATTTTAGACTAATTAGAAAGAATAAATAATAATAATAAATAAATAAATAATAATAAAAATTTAAAAAATTAAAAAATAATCAAAAAAACAAATAATCAAAAAAATAATAATAAAAAATAATGATAAAAAAATAATAAACAATAAAGAAAATAATAATAATAAAAAAAAAAATAATAATAAAAAATAATTAAAAAAATAATAAATGTAAGAAAATAAAACAATTTTAATCAATTTTAGGCCAATTAGAAAAAATAAATGATAAAAATAAAAATAAATAAACAATAATCAAAAAAACAAATGATCAAAAAAAATAATAATAAAAAATAATGATAAAAAAATTTTTTTTAAATAAAGAAAATAATAATAATAATAAAAAAATGATAATAAAAAATAATTTAAAAAATAATAAATGTAAGAAAATAAAACAATTTTAATCAATTTTAGGCCAATTAGAAAAAATAAATGATAAAAATAAAAAGGAATAAACAATAATCAAAAAAATAAAATTAAATAATAATCAAAAAAAAAATTTATCAAAAAAAAACAAATAATAAAAAAAATAATGATAAAAAAAATAAAAATAATAAAAAGTAGGGACGCCTGAGGCGATTGACTATAAACCAAACCCTTCTTGAACAGTAAAAAAATAATGTAACGACTTTTAAAGCAAGAAAACAAGAGTCACCGTATTTAAAATTTTATGAAAAGATTTTTTTTTTTTTTTGACAAAGAAAATGTAATAAAACAACTGTTATAATATTTTTTTGGTGCAATTTTAGTATAAGCTCCATGCAGATAATTATTTTCATGTAAAAGCATTATTTTGTACTTACTCAGTCATAGTTTTTCACTCACGGCACGAAAAAGAATTTTAAAATATCAAGCAGAACTTTAATTAGAAAGATTTTTCCATTTCCATAAGGGCGATATGAAACGTCGACTCGCTGACATTTTGGGAGTGGCCGGTTGATGGAATAGCTAACTAAGGGCAGATAAGTGTCGCGAAATTGTGTGCCCTAGGTAGGCACGTGTGACCTAATTAGTACTTTTGAAGAATTTCTCTGAACATGGATGTGAATGATTTAAACTTGAAGGATTTGGTGTATTTGTGCATGGAGCATTATTATTGCTTATGTGTTTCTTTCTTTTTAAAATCCTAACAATAAAAACGGAGTTATTGCCCTTGGCTATTCCATCGACCGTTCACACCCAAAATGTCAGCGAATACAGGTTGCACATCGAAATGGAAAAATCGTTCTAATTAAAGTTCTGCTTGATATTTTTAAATTCTTTTCCGTGCCGTGAGTGAGAAACTATGACTGAGTAAGTACAAAATAATGCTTTTACATGAAAATAATTTTCTGCATGGAGCTTATACTAAAAAAGCACCAAAAAAACAACAGAGTTGTCTGACCCTTCTTACACCTCTGAAAATGGACGTGAATGAATTAAACTTGAAGGATTTGGTGTATTTGTGCATGGAGCCGGCGAAGACGGTTGATTTTCTGCAATAGCAGAACGGTACCCAGTTACCATGTAAATATGAAAAAAAAAAACCAAGAAAATTATATCGTGGAAAGTATCCCGGTGAACAAATTAAAAATAATTATTCAATTTTCTATTTTTTAATTTAATAAATATATATTTTATTATTATTGCTTATGTGTTTCTTTCTTTTTAAAATCCTAACAATAAAAACGGAGTTATTGCCCTTGGCTATTCCATCGACCGCTCACACCCAAAATGTCGGCTCACACCCAAAATGTCAGCGAATACAGGTTGTACATTGAAATGGAAAAATCGTTTTGTAAGTACAAAATAATGCTTTTACATGAAAATAATTTTCTGCATGGAGCTTATACTAAAATTGCACCATTTTTTTTTTATAAGAAAGTTATTTTTCAATTAAATCAGCGAATACAGGTTGTACATCGAAATGGAAAAATCTTTCTAATTAAAGTTCTGCTTGATATTTTTAAATTCTTTTTCGTGCCGTGAGAGAGAAACTATGACTGAGTAAGTACAAAATAATGCTTTTACATGAAAATAATTATCTGCATGGAGCTTATACTAAAATTGCACCATTTTTTTTTTTTATAAGAAAGTTATTTTTCAACGAGAAAGTTAGGGTTTGTCTAATTCTTCTTTTTTTTTGATTTGATAAATTGTTTTTTGTACTGGTTCAAAAGCTCTACTTTTTGAACCAGACCGTGACCTTCGTAAAAAGAAGGCCTTTTCATTGAGTCTCGTTTTTCTGCTGACGTCACAGTAGTTGGTGCTAACCGTCGCCTAATAAGACTTTGGAATATCTGAAATGAACTCCTATTTTCAGGGGATTAATAGAGGTTCTTGTTTTTTTTATTTTTAGTGTTGTTATTGTAAATTAATATTGAATAACGTTCAGTTTCAGCATAAATTGGATTGTGTTCTTTTTTTAGTGCATATTTTAAAGTTTTCTAAAACTTTTTTAATAAGCTATCATTCATCCTGACTTTTCAGCATGTCTCGCTCACCCAACCAAAGTGTATGACGTCATTTTCGATCGAACGGGCCTTCTTAACGTAAGTCGCGACCAGACCGACTAGGGTAGGGTTAGGTTCAGGTTAAGGTGAAAATAAAAAAACAACAGTTTCATACATTTTTTTTAGGGTAAGGGTTAGGGTTAGGTTAAGTTAGGGTTAGGTTAGAGTTTCTGAAAAAATATTTTTTTTCATTTTCCAAAATTTTGCAGATTTTCTATGTTTGAACTTCTTTGAACTTAGTGCCTTGAAATTAATTGAATCAATTTTCAATTCACGGAAAATTTGAAAACCTATCACTTCTAAACTATATCTCGAATAGCTATTTTCACTAGGTGTGCTGGTTTGGGGAGATAAAATTACCCATTCGTATTCAAAAATATGTGTGTAAAAAATAATTATATTCTTTTTCCTGAACAAGTCTCTAAAGTTTTATTAAGATTTGATAACTATACCTAGTATTTTAAAAAAAGATTTCCAAATATTTCTGGTCAATAAATATATCTCCGGTCTTAATAATGACACAAAGATTGTTCTCGGTCTTTGAGCTGGAATCAAAGTGTAACTTAAGAGTTGTGAATATAATTATATCAACATTTTAGAGACATGCTAAGTAGTATGACCCTTTAAGTAAATGTGGTATTGTGGTGGCTGCAACAATTCTTCTCTAATATGCAGACGAATTTTACTATTTACTCAATTCACCATTTAAAATTGTCGCAATCTGATTGGCTGTCAGCTTCTATCTGAAAAAAAAAATATATATATATATATATATATCTAATTACTTTTCTGGTACCAAAGGTACTTAAGCTTTATTTTTTATTTATTTTTTAATGCAACTTTGATTCCTATATAATTTTATTGCTAGCTACCATATTGCAGAATGGTTCTTGGATGTAGTGTTTAGATAGTATTATTTTATTTTTATATATTTTTTTATTATTGTTTTAATTAATGTTATTTGATATGCAAATTACTATATCATACGGTAGTCTTAAGGATAATATATTATTATTATTATTATTTTATCATTATTATTATTTATTTATGTATATATTAGTGAAATTTTAAGCTGAATTATTTCGACACTTGATTATTGGGGAAATGGTCGTATAATCAGTACTATTGGAGAGCCATGAATATTATAACTGTCCTGTTTTTAAATCTCCGAAACAGTTACATGGTAAATAGCTGATGATCCCCGTGTTAATATTAGACGCTTAAGGTCTCCTGTTTTTGTTTCACTCTAAGATAATTAACGCCCTCCATTTTTTTTTTTTACTTATATTTTTTCATTTATTAATTTTCCAACGAATGTTAAGCCTGCAATATCTTGGATTTAGTTAGTTTGTCTTGGGATTTAAACTGCATTTTACATTTTTTTTTTTATGACTCAAAGCTTCTTTAGACTATATATATATATATATATATATATATATATATATATATATATATAGTACACATATTGTATTAGTTTCTGTAGATGTAAATCCGTTGAAACTCTAGTGTTTATAAAAAGTGCTCAATAACAAGTAGAGCTGTTCTTTAATATTAAGTTTTATTTATACAAACATTATTGGTTACATATGTGCATACATGTTTCGGTTGTACTCTTCACAGAGAGTCCACCTCTTCATACCAAAGAAGACAGAAAAGTGAGATGAATTTGGAAAACTTTCCCTTTAAGACTTAAAGTACAACCGAAACATGCATGCACATATGTAACCAATAATGTTTGTAGAAATAAAAATTTATATATATATATATATATATATATATATATATATATATATATATATATATATATATATACATACATATATACATATACATATATATATATAAAATATAAGACTAAAAGTATACTTTGAGAGAATTGAACCAATAGTGAAATGATTTAAATGTTTAGGTCATCCGTAACTATAAAGTATGATTGTCATAAATAAATGGTAAAGTAAAGACACGAAGAAAAAAATAAAACTATTTTTTTAAGTAAATGTATATATATATATATATATATATATATATATATATATATAAAATATCGTATATATATATATAAAATATGAAACTAAAAGTATACTTTTAGAGGATAGAACCTATAGTGAAATGGTTTAAGCTAGATAGAAACAAAATCAAACCATTTTATTTAGGATGGAGCATTCATTTTTATTCATTAATATATATATATATATATATATATATATATATATATATATATATATATATATATATATATATATGATATTTTTTACTTAAATGTATATATATATAAATGTCTATACACATATATATATATACATTTACTTAAAATTATCATATATATATATAAAATATGAAACTAAAAGTATACTTTTAGTAGATAGAACCTATAGTGAAATGGTTTAAGCTCAATATACGAGATAGAGCAATTATAAAGATAAATGAAAGAAGAGGGATAAACATGTACGAATGACAAATCTATTTCAACTTCAATTGTTCAATGCAAGGTGTACTCAATAAAAACATGTTTATTTTTCTTTTCTTTAAGCCAGGCTTTTCAAAGATTAAAATCTTATCATCAGCGGAATTACATAGATGGATAATTGTCCGGTGACGAAAGATTTAAAGAAAGATTTAAATCTTTCGTCACGGGACACTTAGTCAACAGACATTCACCAACTGGACAGACTCTATATTTTGATAACTTTTCATACACACTCTCTTACTTTCCATTACTTTATATTGTTTATTTAAATTTTTCAAATTTTGAATTTTGACTATTTCCCTGCCAACTTATCCATCTATGTAATTCCTCTGCTGATAAGATTTTAATCTTTGAAAAGCCTTGGCTTAAGGAAAGAAAAATAAACATGTTTCTATCGAGTAGACTTTGCATTGAACAATCAAAGATGAAATAGATTTGTCATCCGCACATCTTTATCTCTCTTCCTTCATTTATCTTTATAATTGCTCTATCTCGTATATTGAGCTTAAACCATTTCACTTTAGGTTCTATCCTCTAAAAGTATACTTTTAGTTTCATACTTATATATATATATATATATATATATATATATATATATATATATATATTATTTTATTTTTTTGAAAACCATAACAACTTATCCATCTATGTAATTCCTCTGATGATAAGATTTTAATCTTATATCTAAGTTTTTGGTTTCATTTTATTTCAGTTGAAGTTCTCAGAAATCAAGGGGACCCCTTTCCCGTCGCTAACGCTTGATCTCTATATAAGATACATAGATATTCGAATATTCCATTAAAGTTCTCCTTCATCTCTCACATGTTGAGTTAGTAAAGAAGTTCAGAACATTAATTTTCCTCTCCCAAATTGACCAGTTAATTATGTTATAGTATATTTTTATTGTGGTCTCTTGGTTTTACCGGATTCCAAGACAAGAATTCATCTAGTCTGGTGGAGTATCTATCTAAGTGCTGTTACTTGAGGTAACATTACTTGGAGAAGGTGCACCATTCCTCATATGAGCAAGTGTATAGTCGTGCTGAGAGGATCTTATTTGGGCTTTGAATACTATGTCGTTTTGAATATTTGGTCAGGGTTTACTTGTTGGGTGAAGTATCCTCATGTTAGGTTGTTCTGACAAACCCTTGTACAGAGAAACCGAAGACACTCGAAGATTGTGTCTCATAGGTAATTCAAACTCTCTAAGTTGTCTGTATGTATGTGTGCGTGTGTATCTCCAGCTAAAAGTCAAACACTACAAAACAAACAGCCACAAAGTTGGTATATTCTTGATCAGCGTTGCCCCGGTTGAATAATATCTATAAAAAAATTTTAAATATTAATTCCCTTATGCCAACCAATTCCTTGAGGAATTTAAAGGGGAGTTCTAACAATCACTAAAATAAATTTTTTAAATAAATAATAAAGAAAACATTTTTTTTTTACAATTAAATCGTTTAAATTCCAAACAGCCACAAAGTTGGTATATTCTTGATCAGCGTTGCCCCGGTTGAATAATATCTATAAAAAATTTTTAAATATTAATTCCCTTATGCCAACCAATTCCTTGAGGAATTTAAAGGGGAGTTCTAACAATCACTAAAATAAATTTTTTAAATAAATAATAAAGAAAACATTTTTCTTTTACAATTAAATCGTTTAAATTCCAAACAGCCACAAAGTTGGTATATTCTTGATCAGCGTTGCCCCGGTTGAATAATATCTAAAAAAAAATTTTAAATATTCATTTTTTACCCTAAACTGGTACAGATTTCGTCAGGGGGGAGGACAATTTTTACTTTTTACGGTTTTGTATTAAAGGGAAGTAACTCTGATTTTTTTATCAAGGAGTTAATTCCCTTATGCCAACCAATTCCTTGAGGAATCTAAAGGGGAGTTGTAACAATCACTAAAAGAAATTTTTTAAATAAATAATAAAGAAAAATTTTTTTTTTTACAATTAAATCGTTTAAATTCCAGGATTTTCTACGATAGTTTTATGATTCTCGTCTCAATCCCATGGTTTTTGAGGACTTTCCAGGATTAATGTGATTTTCCATAGTTTATTCAGTAATCTTTGTGGTACATACGTATACTTTTTCATGAACGAGAATAAAACATTGGAATCGGTCTCCATGAAATGACATCATGATGAGACGAAATAATTCTGCAGAAGAAAAGAATACTTACAGGAACCACCGATTTCTTGAGATATTCTGGTATTGCAATTTGCAACGTACAATATTGGCCTCGAATGAGAGGGTTCTCTTCCGTAATATTCCCCGGCATAATTGGCATGTTGATACTTGTACACTGATAAAAATCTCCCGTCCAATGTAAGGCTCCTTTAAGAATCCCCGATAGTGGTTTGCCGCTTGCATCCAGCACTGTAAAGAAATTGATAACAGGTTAAAGAAACTGGTTGAAAAAATAAATAAAAATAAATAAATAATAATCCCCCCCCCAAAAAAAAATTTTTAAATGGTAAATAATCAAAAAAATAAAATAAAATAATAATAATAATCAAAAAAAAATAATCCCAAAAAAATAAAAATAAAATAATGATAAAAAAATAATAATAATAATAAAATAATAATAAAAAAATAAATAGTAATAAAATTAATAATAATAAATAATAATGAAAAAATAATATTAAAAATATCTTTTAAATAATAAAAGAATAATGAAAAAATAATATTAAAAATATCTTTTAAATAATAAAAAAATAATGAAAAAATAATATTAAAAATATCTTTTGAATAATAAAAGAATAATAAAAAAATAATATTAAAAATATCTTTTAAATAATAAAAAAATAATGAAAAAATAATATTAAAAATATCTTTTAAATAATAAAAAAATAATGAAAAAATAATATTAAAAATATCTTTTAAATAATAAAAAAATAATAAAAAAATAATATTAAAAATATCTTTTAAATAATGAAAAAATAATATTAAAAATATCTTTTAAATAATAAAAAAATAATATTAAAAATATCTTTTAAATAATAAAAAATAATATTAAAAATATCTTTTAAATAATAAAAAAATAATATTAAAAATATCTTTTAAATAATAAAAAAATAATAAAAAAATAATATTAAAAATATCTTTTAAATAATAAAAAAATAATATTAAAAATATCTTTTAAATAATAAAAAAATAATATTAAAAATATCTTTTAAATAATAAAAAAATAATATTAAAAATATCTTTTAAATAATAAAAAAAATAATAAAAAAATAATATTGAAAATATCTTTTAAATAATAAAAAATAATAAAAAAATAATATTAAAAATATCTTTTAAATAATAAAAATTTTTTAAAAAAATGATATTAAAAATATCTTTTAAATAATAAAAAAATAATGAAAAAATAATATTTAAAATATCTTTTAAATAATGAAAAAATAATATTAAAAATATCTGTTAAATAATAAAAAAATAATATTAAAAATATCTTTTAAATAATAAAAAAATAATAAAAAACAATGATAAAAAATAATAATCATCAAATAAACAAAAATCATCATCATCATCATCATCATCATCATCATCATCATCATCATCATCATCATCATCATCATCATCATCATCCTTCCTCACTATAGTAGAGGCGGTGACAATGTGATAACGTCAGAACAATGCCGTTTGGAATTCTAGTTCCTGGCAGGACCACTCATGGCCGATCGGCTATCCAGCGATATTAGGGACACGACCCAGTTAACAGGGCTCTGATGAAAATCCAGTGGGAGTCGTCATCAGGATCTGTCCTATTCCGGTCGTCTCTGCCGCTGCGTCTGTGGCAAGGTTTGGAACCACGAATCCACTGAGTGAGGATAACAACATTGTTTCCGCCATTCCTATGTGTATTCTGGGCCAAACCTTCCTCGACTTTGTATGCAACAGCTGAGCATAACTGTTCTTGGTGTCGGGGGGTGAACCTGAAAACTTGCAACCAACGAGGGGGACTTCATGCAGACCATACAATCCATGAGGCACAATCTTTGTGGGCTTCTCTGATTCACTAAACAACAACAACAATCATCATCATTTTCTTATCTTTCCGTTTTTGCTGGAGATGGGGCATCCTACCGGATGCCAGACATTCGCCAGCTATTTCAGACACTTCAGCCGAGAGATCTTTTTAAGATTCTAACCGTCCCCTTAAGTGCAATTGTTTGTATTTCTCTTGCACTCGGTTCACCAGGTATACTCGCCAGATAGCTTTTGAAATTCTTTTTCATTAGTCCTGTTGCTCCTATAATTACTGGTATGATGGAGATCTTCCTAAGATTCCAGTTTCTTTTCATGTCGTACATAAGACCTTGGTATTTCGTAATCTTTTCCCTTTCAGCTCTGTTTAATCCTGCATCATTAGGGGCACTGACTTCAACGCCGGAAAGTACCGAAGCGGTTAACCAATCAAATTGCAAGAAAATAAGCAGACGACATGTTAACATTTCAACTGATTGAAACGCGAAAGTACTGCTAAGAATTTACATGAGCTTTCACTGGCTGTCGTGTCTCCTGAAACAGTGATTAACTTTTTGTCAGGAAGAAAAACTGATCGCGAAAGAAAAAAAAAATGTTCAGTCCAAAAAAATAAATAAATAAATAAATCTATATATTAATACGATAGCGTGTGTGTTCGTGTGTCACGCTTCCGGCAAAAGCTCTGCGCATGCGTGCCGCACCTAAATTTTGAAAAAAATTCAACTAACCTGCGTTTAGGAATATTTACATGTGTTTCCCCTCTGGCGCAATGGTTAGCGAGGTAGTATTTTTTACTTCGGCCCGACTGGTTTATAGTTCGATCCCAACCAACCTCTAAGATTTTTATTCTACATTTCTACATTTTTTTTATCACCTGGTTAAAAACTACTTTTTTGTGTTGCTTAAAAAATACAGGCGAAAGATCTCTTTTCCCCCCTCCACAAATGGTTAAGGACTTAATTGATAAGTAATTACGAAAGCAGTAATTTGCTCTCTCTCTCTCGACGTTGGTGAATATCTCCAAGCCGATAGATAACTAACGCCTGTAATAAAAAGAATTGAAAGTTTAAGATGTTGTTTGTCGATTCAGTCGGTCATGAAGTTTTTGTTGTAGCGGCGATGTTCACTGCAGAAAAAAAGAAGAAAGAATTGAACCACTAGACGACGCACCCCTCCACGCGGCGAGGAAAGATTGAGGGTGCGAGAAATTTAAAGGTATGCAAACTATATGATTTTTGCTGACGAGTGGTTAAACGAGAACTGCCACGGCCCGTTCCGGGACGAGTATACAAAACGAGAACTGCCACGGCCCAAGCAGGGGCCATGTCACGGCCAGGCATTTATTTATCCCTCTTTCTCTAAAGTACATCCTTATTACTTCCTTCTATGCTTTCCTATCTCTGGCCAGGCATTTATTTATCCCTCTTTCTCTAAAGTACATCCTTATTACTTCCTTCTATGCTTTCCTATCTCTGGCCAGGCATTTATTTATCCCTCTTTCTCTAAAGTACATCCTTATTACTTCCTTCTATGCTTTCCTATCTCTGGCCAGGCATTTATTTATCCCTCTTTCTCTAAAGTACATCCTTATTACTTCCTTCTATGCTTTCCTATCTCTGGCCAGGCATTTATTTATCCCTCTTTCTCTAAAGTACATCCTTATTACTTCCTTCTATGCTTTCCTATCTCTGGCCAGGCATTTATTTATCCCTCTTTCTCTAAAGTACATCCTTATTACTTCCTTCTATGCTTTCCTATCTCTGGCCAGGCATTTATTTATCCCTCTTTCTCTAAAGTACATCCTTATTACTTCCTTCTATGCTTTCCTATCTCTGGCCAGGCATTTATTTATCCCTCTTTCTCTAAAGTACATCCTTATTACTTCCTTCTATGCTTTCCTTGCACTACCCCTATGAACTGAGCCTGCTACCTCAACTGTTCTACATCTATCTTTTAATGCTCAATTCTGTTTACTATATTATTTCAGACTAATTCAATTCAAAATTCACGGTGGAGGAGGGGAATGTAGGATCTGTTGTCATGAGATCATCCTCCCAGGCATTACCTACTCCATTTTTTTCGTGTTTTTTTTTTTTGGGGGGGGGGGGGGTAGTGTAACATCTGTTCTGTTATAAGACCATCCTTGCAGGAATTACAGGCTATCTTCTTTCTTTTCTTTTTTTTTTAACGTAGTTCACCCCAAACAAGGCAGGCCGCCACTGTAGACGTTAGGGGCTACTATCTTTGGAGGTAATGTTCGTTTTTCATGATACATGGGCTGCGAAGTCTTTTAATCTGCGACGGCTGCGGCGTAATAACCATGCCATGATCAGGTGGGTGTGCGGCAGCAAACTAGGGTAAAAGGATCCCCCTTCATCAGAAATTTGGTATTGGTGTGGCTTTGGAATGCCTTATGCGCTCAGCATCTCAGGTGATTCGGCCATGTACAGCGATGATGATTATCATGGTGATGATGATGGTGGTGGTGGTTGTTATGATGATGGTGGTTATGATGATGATGATGATGATGATGATGATGATGATGGTGGTGGTGGTTATGATGATGATGATGGTGAAGATGATGATGATGATGATGATGATGGTGAAGATGATAATGATGATGATGGTGGTGGTGGTTATGATGATGAAGATGATGATGATGGTGATGATTGTGATTATGGTGATGATGCTGATGGTGATGATGATGGTGATGATGGTGATGAGGATGATGATGATTTAGCTCAGACAGTTTCTTTCTGTAAAAAAAAAGAAAATAGGTATCTAAATTTTCATGAAGGCTTCCACCCCCTTTTTACCCGCTTTGCACAAAACTAAATATAGTCAACATTTGGACCCCTTATTCCTAGCAGGTGTGTTCCAAAATTCATAATGATCGGTTAATTAGTTTAGGAGTGAGTACTGTACGTACAAATATGTAAACATACACAACTTTATATAACAGATTTTCATTAAATTTGATCCATCATTAGACACCAATTAAGCAAGATGATGATGATGATGATGATGATGGAGATGATCACCATCAAGCTCAATTATGAAAAAACAAAAAAGAACGAAAACAGAAAAAGAAGAAAAAGAAGAAAAAAAAGTGAAAACAAAAAGAAAAAAGAAAAAGGGGAAAAGTGAAAAAGAAAACGAAGAAAAGAAAAGAAAAAAGAAGAAAAAAGAGGAAAGAAAAGGAAAAAAGTGAAAAAAAGAAAAAAGAGGAAAAAAGTGAAAAAAGAAAAGAAAAAAAGAAAAATGAGGAAAAAAGTGAAAAAAAGAAAAGAAAAAAAGAAAAAAGAGGAAAAAAGTGAAAAAAAGAAAAGAAAAAAAGAAAAAAGAGGAAAAAAGTGAAAAAGAAAAGAAAAAAGAAGAAAAAAGAGGAAAGAAAAGGAAAAAAGTGAAAAAAGAAAAAAAGAGGAAAAAAGTGAAAAAAGAAAAGAAAAAAAGAAAAAAGAGGAAAAAAGTGAAAAAAAAGAAAAGAAAAAAAAAGAGGAAAAAAGTGAAAAAAGAAAAGAAAAAAAGAAAAAAGAGGAAAAAGTGAAAAAAGAAAAGAAAAAAGAGGAAAAAAGTGAAAAAGAAAAGAAAAAAGAAGAAAAAAGAGGAAAGAAAAGGAAAAAAGTGAAAAAAAGAAAAAAGAGGAAAAAAGTGAAAAAAGAAAAGAAAAAAAGAAAAATGAGGAAAAAAGTGAAAAAAAGAAAAGAAAAAAAGAAAAAAGAGGAAAAAAGTAAAAAAAAGAAAAGAAAAAAAGAAAAAAGAGGAAAAAAGTGAAAAAGAAAAGAAAAAAGAAGAAAAAAGAGGAAAGAAAAGGAAAAAAGTGAAAAAAGAAAAAAGAGGAAAAAAGTGAAAAAAGAAAAAAAAGAGGAAAAAAGTGAAAAAAGAAAAGAAAAAAAGAAAAAAGAGGAAAAAAGTGAAAAAAAAGAAAAGAAAAAAAAGAGGAAAAAAGTGAAAAAAGAAAAGAAAAAAGAGGAAAAAGTGAAAAAAGAAAAGAAAAAAGAGGAAAAAAGTGAAAAAGAAAAGAAAAAAGAAGAAAAAAGAGGAAAGAAAAGGAAAAAAGTGAAAAAAAGAAAAAAGAGGAAAAAAATGATAAAGAAAAGAAAAAAAGAAAAAAGAGGAAAAAAGTGAAAAAAGAAAAGAAAAAAAGAAAAAAGAGGAAAAAAGTGAAAAAAGAAAAAAGAAAAAAGAAAAAAGAGGAAAAAGTGAAAAAGAAAAGAAAAAAAGAAAAAAGAGGAAAAAAGTGAAAAAAAGAAAAGAAAAAAGAAAAAAAAGAGGAAAAAAGTCATACTCACTTTGTATAGGCCAGTTTTCTAGGCCGCTGTTGACCCCTGCTGCAAGAGTACTCAGAGCCAAGCGGCATTTTGGACGGGTCTTAAACAACTTCTGGATGATTTCTAAAAATATTCCGGTCAATACATTCTATATAAAGATAAGGAAAAACAAAAATTTTTAACAAAAACATCTTCGAAAACATTTCAAGTTTTTGAGTGAAGACAAAAAAAAAATGTTACCTCGTTTTTTTTTTCTTTCTTTACAATCAATTTCAAAAATGTTTTAAATTTTAGACAAGCAAACCCACTAGTATATAATTTGGTTAGTTGAAAATTATGGGAAACGAAAGTTTAGCTCAACTTGCTGAACTCTAGGTTAGTTTTCCTTTACTCGGCCGTGGAAACGGATAGAAACGGATGTGACGTCACATGGCTCGAAGAGAGAGTGAGGGAAAGAAGTCTGCAGTTCCTTGAACGTACATGTGTGAACATGTTAATTTAATTATGCTCAGCCAGTGTTCGCAGTAATGTTAAATATTGGTCGAGTAGAGCCGCTAGTATCTAAACCAATTAGTTGAAAATAGCACGAAATGAAAGTTCAGTCGGGGTCAACTCGAGGTTAGATTTTACTACGCTGTGGGAATTGATAGAAACGTATGTGACGTCACATGGATCAAAGTGAGAGAGAAAGTGAATGAGAAAAGTCAGCAGTTCTGCAGAAGCAATATAAGGGTGAACATGCTGAAGAGATATGATGAAACGGTGATTAGTGATTTGGAATGAAGATCAAGTCGAATAAATCTCCTCTGTTTTCTAAACGTTTTGTCTTTACTACAGCTTTTATAGCGTTTCTATAGCATTCCAGTTATTTCCTAGTCGATAAGATCAGGTCGAATAAATCTCCTCTGTCTTCCAAACGTGTTGTCTTTACTACAGCTTTTCTAGCTTTTCTATAGCGTTCCAGTTATTTCCTAGTCGATAAGATCAGGTCGAATAAATCTCCTCTGTCTTCCAAACGTTTTGTCTTTACTACAGCTTTTAATAGCTTTTGTATAGCGTTCCAGTTATTTCCTAGTCGATAAGATCAAGTCGAATAAATCTCCTCTGTCTTCCAAACGTGTTGTCTTTACTACAGCTTTCAATAGCTTTTCTATAGCATTCCAGTTATTTCCTAGTCGATAAGATCAAGTCGAATAAATATCCTCTGTCTTCCAACAGTTTTGTGTTGATTTTCTCAAGGTATGAAAGAACTTATTTGCTATTTACATAGATTTAAAAAAATTTAATAAATTAAATCAGTCATTATGTGAAAATTTGTATTTTTTTTATTGTAAACGAAAAGTTTCTTTCCAAATAAATTAACAATTTGGGGGAATTTTATATTTTTAAGACGATAAATACCTTTGTCACGAATGTAATTTTTCTAAAATGAAAACAAATAAATTCGCTCGAATTGCTAAACTGCACTAGTGCCCACAAAAGTCCTTATTCATTCACGAGCAATGCCAGGTGGACCTTCAAGCCTATTGTTCTCCAGCATTCATTTTTTTTAAATTTATTTATGGCTTTTATTTTAATCATGAATCTTCTGTCTACTTACAAATGTTAAATATTGGGCACTAGTATATAAATGATTTGGAACGAAGATCAAGTCGAATAAACCTCCTCTGTCTTCAACAGTTTTGTCTTGACTTGATAATAATTTCTCACCATGTGCTTCTAATTCTTCCCAACTCACATATTTTCACCCCTATCTCACCCTTCACCCACATTTTCCTTACTTACCCACTGTTACATAATGTATGTATGTATGTATGTATGTATGTATGTATGTATGTATGTATGTATGTATGTATGTATGTATGTGAATAACGATTACATCAGCTAGTATGCATTTGGTATCTAGGTGGACCAGTGCAAAATCTTGAAAAACAAGTTCGCTCTCGGACTAAAAATATAAACATACCCAATCTTTATGATCTCTGATCTAACAGGTGCTCAGAGTCCCGATTTGAAGCAATTACGTCACAATCGAGGAAACGAGACAAGAAAGAAGCATTTTAGTCAGTCCGTGTTTCGGGGGCATGATGCACAGATGCAAAATCGAGATGTAATTCAGAAAAAGGAAAATGGGGATTTAATCCCTAAAATAGCGACTGGTATGTCCCCTCCTTCCTTGGAAGAACAGGATAAGATGCTGAAAGATACACTGTTGAATGTTACAGCCTATACTAGAAAGAGATTTAGCAAGAGAACGGTTCATTCGTCGCTTGCCGAAGTCGGAAAAAAGCTGAAAGAAAGAGCGAAGACACATGAGACAGAGATAAAGAAAAATTTGTATTAATACTGTTAAATTGAACAATAATATTAAAAAGTCTTGCAAAACTAATTGTGTTTGCAGCTTTATAAACTAAGTGATAGAGCGTCCAGCTACCAGACTAACTACATGAAGTGTGGAAGAACAGGAGAAGATGCTGAAAAATACACTGTTGGATGTTACAGACTAGACTAGAAAGAGATTTAGCAAGAGAACGGTTCATTCGTCGCTTACCGAAATCGGAAAAAAAGCTGAAAGAAAAGTATAAGAGTAACTTATCTTGCCTTTGGTAACATTTATTTATTGCCTTTTTCGTTCTGCTAGCTGTCATTATAAATGCCTAAAAAGTGTTTTTCTTCAAATTTCATGTGTAACACTAAATAGATTTTAACTCCAAAAAAGTTTCATGTCATAATCTTTAAAAAAAAAAAACATGAAACCATTTTTATTGCCAATACACAATTTTTTATCGCTAATCTCATAAAATAAGAAACATATGTACTGTGGTGAAAATGGTAGCCATTTACAAAGTCTTTTCCAAAAAAAAAGAATTTAAAAATCTTAAATAAACCAAATCCGTTGTATGTTTTAACTAAAAGTTGAAATATTAAATTTTTTTTACATAATAACAAGGCTGAATAACATAAGATTTAAATTATATTGATTGTAGTTAAAATGGTAGCCATTTACAAAGTCTTTTCCAAAAAATAAAAATGTAAAAATCTTAAATAAACCAAACTACTTTTATGTTTTAACTAAAAGTTGAAATACTAATTTTTTTTACAGAATTTAATTTTTACAATTTAAATTTTTTGTTATTCAGCCTTGTTAAGGCTGAATAACAAAAAATTTAAATTGTATTTACTGTAGTTAAAATGGTAGCCATTTACAAAGTCTTTTCCAAAAAATAAAAATGTAAAAATCTTAAATAAACCAAACCCCTTGTATGTTTTAACTAAAGGTTGAAATATTATTTTTTTTACACAATAACAAGGCTGAATAACATAATATTTAAATTGTATTTACTGTAGTTAAAATGGTAGCCATTTACAAAGTCTTTTCCAAAAAATAAAAATGTAAAAATCTTAAATAAACCAAACCCCTTGTATGTTTTAACTAAAGGTTGAAATATTAATTTTTTTACACAATAACAAGGCTGAATAACATAATATTTAAATTGTATTTACTGTAGTTAAAATGGTAGCCATTTACAAAGTCTTTTCCAAAAAATAAGAAATTTAAAATCCTTAATAAACTAAACTGCTTGTATGTTTTAACTAAAAGTTTTAATATTAATTTTTTACACAAAAACAAGGCTGAATAACATAAAATTTAAATTGTAGTTACTGTAGTTAAAATGGTAGCCATTTAAAAAGTCTTTTCCAAAAATAAGAAATTTAAAATCTTGAATAAACTAAACTGCTTGTATGTTTTAACTAAAAAATTAAATATTAATTTTTTACACAAAAACAAGGCTGAATAACATAAAATTTAAATTGTATTTACTGTAGTTAAAATGGTAGCCATTTACAAAGTCTTTTCCAAAACATAAGAATTTTAAAATCTTAAATAAACCAAACAACTTATATGTTTTCACTAAAAGTTGAAATGTTATTTTTTTTACACAATAATAAGGCTGAATAACATAACATTTTAATCGTATTTACTGTAATTAAAATGGTAGCAATTTACAAAGTCTTTTGCAAAAAATAAGAATTTAAAAATCTTAAATAAACTAAACTACTTGTATGTTTTAACTAAAAGTTTAAACATTATTTTTTTACACAATAACAAGGTTGAATAACATTAAATTTTAATTGCATTCACTGTAGTTAAAATGGTAGCCATTTACAAAGTCTTTTCCAAAAAGTAAGAAATTTAAAATCTTGAATAAACTAAACTGCTTGTATGTTTTAACTAAAAGTTTAAATATTAATTTTTTACACAATAACAAGGCTGAATAACATAAGATTTAAATTGTATTTACTGTAGTTAAAATGGTAGCCATTTACAAAGTCTTTTCCAAAAAATCAGAATTTTTAAATTTTTAATAAACCAAACCCCTTGTATGTTTTAACTAAAAGTTGAAATATTATTTTTTTTACATAATAAGAAGGCTGAATTACATAAAATTTAAATTGTATTCATTGTAGTTAAAATGGTAGCCATTTACAAAGTCTTTTCCAAAAAATAAGAAATTTAAAATCTTGAATAAACTAAACTGCTTGTATGTTTTAACTAAAAGTTTAAATATTAATTTTTTACACAAAAACAAGGCTGAATAACATAAAATTTAAATTGTATTTACTGTAGTTCAAATGGTAGCCATTTACAAAGTCTTTTCCAAAAAGTAAGAAATTTAAAATCTTGAATAAATTAAACTGCTTGTATGTTTTAACTAAAAGTTTAAATATTAATTTTTTACACAAAAACAAGGCTGAATAACATAAAATTTAAATTGTATTTACTGTAGTTAAAATGGTAGCCATTTACAAAGTCTTTTCCAAAACATAAGAATTTTAAAATCTTGAATAAACTAAACTACTTGTATGTTTTAACTAAAAGTTTAAACAGTAATTTTTTTTACACAAAAACAAGGCTGAATAACATAAAATTTAAATTGTATTTACTGTAGTTCAAATGGTAGCCATTTACAAAGTCTTTTCCAAAACATAAGAATTTTAAAATCTTGAATAAACTAAACTGCTTGTATGTTTTCACTAAAAGTTGAAATGTTAATTTTTTACACAATAACAAGGCTGAATAACATAAAATATAAATTGTATTTACTGTAGTTAAAATGGTAGCCATTTACAAAGTCTTTTCCAAAAATAAGAAATTTAAAATCTTGAATAAACTAAACTGCTTGTATGTTTTAACTAAAAGTTTAAATATTAATTTTTTACACAAAAACAAGGCTGAATAACATAAAATTTAAATTGTATTTACTGTAGTTAAAATGGTAGCCATTTACAAAGTCTTTTCCAAAAAATAAGAAATTTAAAATCTTGAATAAACTAAACTGCTTGTATGTTTTAACTTAAAGTTTAAATATTAATTTTTTACACAAAAACAAGGCTGAATAACATAAAATTTAAATTGTATTTACTGTTGTTATAATGGTACCCATTTGCAAAGTCTTTTCCAAAACACAAGAATTTTAAAATCTGAAATTAACCAAACTACTTGTATGTTTTAACTAAAAGTTGAAATATTATTTTTTACACAAAAACAAGGCTGAATAACATAAGATTTAAATTGTATTTACTGTAGTTAAAATGGTAGCAATTTAAAAAGTCTTTTCCAAAAAATAAGAATTTTAGAATTTTTAATAAACCAAACTACTTATATGTTTTAACTAAAAGTTGAAATATTATTTTTTACACAAAAACAAGGCTGAATAACATAAGATTTAAATTGTATTTACTGTAGTTAAAATGGTAGCCATTTAAAAAGTCTTTTCCAAAACATAAGAATTTTAAAATCTTGAATAAACTAAACTGCTTGTATGTTTTAACTAAAAGTTTAAACATTAATTTTTTTACACAAAAACAAGGCTGAATAACATAAAATTTAAATTGTATTTACTGTAGTTAAAATGGTAGCCATTTACAAAGTCTTTTCCAAAACATAAGAATTTTAAAATCTTGAATAAACCAAACTACTTATATGTTTTAACTTAAAGTTTAAATATTAATTTTTTACACAAAAACAAGGCTGAATAACATAAAATTTAAATTGTATTTACTGTAGTTAAAATGGTAGCCATTTACAAAGTCTTTTCCAAAAAATAAGAAATTTAAAATCTTGAATAAACTAAACTGCTTGTATGTTTTAACTAAAAGTTTAAATATTAATTTTTTACACAAAAACAAGGCTGAATAACATAAAATTTAAATTGTATTTACTGTAGTTAAAATGGTAGCCATTTACAAAGTCTTTTCCAAAACATAAGAATTTTAAAATCTTAAATAAACCAAACAACTTATATGTTTTCACTAAAAGTTGAAATATTTTTTTTTTACATAATAAGAAGGCTGAATTACATAAAATTTAAATTGTATTCATTGTAGTTAAAATGGTAGCCATTTACAAAGTCTTTTCCAAAAAATAAGAATTTTAAAATTTTTAATAAACGAAACTTCTTGTATGTTTTCACTTAATGTTGACATGTTAGTTTTTTACACAATAACAAGGTTGAATAACATAAAATTTAAATTGTATTCACTGTAGTTAAAATGGTAGCCATTTACCTAAAAGTTGAAATCTTAATTTTTTACACAATAACAAGGCTTAATAAAATACAATTAAAATTGTATATTTAAAGATCTTGGGTCTTAGCTTCGTTTTTTAAACTAATCGTGCAGCTCAGTGATTAGTAATCCTAAGTATGTTTGTATTTTTTTAATCTAAAATATATATATTTAGGGGTGGGTATGGGGGGGGGCATAAAAAAAGGGTATCCTCATAAAATCACTCCAGTCTACAAAACCTGTTTTGAGTTTATGGTTAGAGGCTATGTCCATCACGAGATCAATCATAGGAAGATGTCAAATCAATATAAAAAAAAGCATTTGAGGGTTAACTATAAAGCAGTGTGCTAAAAGAAATACCGACATTGCACTTGCAATAAAGTGTTAACTATATGCAAAACTTACTTGTTTACGACTTCTTCACTTTTGTTGTGTTATATATATATAGACCCACTAGTGTATAAAATAGTTAGTTGAAAATAACAGAAAATGAAATGTCAGCCGGTGTCAACTTAATGCACTTGAGGTGAGGATTACAAGGCTGTGTGAATATAATTGTAATGAATATGACGTCACATGGCTCAAAAAAGAGAGAGAGAAGAAAAAGATCAAGAAGAAGAAATAGAAGAAGAAGAAATAGAAGAATACAAGGAAGATGAAGAAAAAGAAAAAGAAGAGGAATAGGAAGAAAACAAGAAGAAGAAGAAGAAAAAGAGGAAGAAAAAGAGGAAGAAGAAGAGGAAGAAGAGAAAGAGGAACGATAAGATGATGAAGAAGAAGACACTGGTTATATTGGATCCATTTCTTTGTTTTCGAGTTGTTACTTTGTTTTCATGTGCATGCTTGTAAATTTGAACACATATAAATATGGGAGAAGACGCTACCAAGCGTTAAACACATTATCCCCCCCACCCCCCACAAAAAAAAACACCAAAATCACCAAAGCAACTATTTTATTTTGATACACGTGTGAAACAATGGAAAGTTAGGGTTAGGGTTAGGGAAGGTTTACTTGTAAAATTCAAAACTTGGAAGGATGCTTATGGCAAGTAAAAGGCTGAAAGTGAATGTTGCCAAGACAAAAGTGTTGATCAGTGGTTGTAGTGTTGGAAATCCTTCGGAAAGAGGAAAATTTCCGTGCTCGGTTAAGGGAATCGGGTGCAACTCACTTTTTTGTGGTTCTTGTAAGCATTGGATTACACGAGAAGTGCGGTGGAATCACAGGAAGGTTGAGAGAGGACAACCAGTTTGTGGTTCTTGTAAGCATTGGATTGCACGAGAAGAAATTTTTATTTTTACTTATTCATTTTTTTTTTATAGAAATCGCTCCAGACAAGGCATGAAGCCACTTGATGTAAAAGTGCGGTGGAATCACAGGATGTTGAGAGAGGACAACCAGTTTGTGCGCAAGAAGTGTAAGACAACGGAGACAAATACAAACTCGGATGTGGAGAAAATATGTGCGGATGGCGAAGTGATACCATTAGGACCCAGGAGTAACTGGACTAAGTTCAGGGAAATTTTGCCATTAATAACCAGCAGAGCGTTACAACTGTCGACCAAAGGAAGAGTCTATCAGGCATGTGTACAGTGTGATGATGTATGGAAGTGAAATCTGGCAAGTTAGGGTTGAGGACATGCGTTGCATCGAGAGAAATGATATGAGAATGATACAATGGATGTGTAATGCAACTCTTAAAGACAGGCCCAGATCTGATGACCTCAGAGGAAGATTAAATCTGGACAGCATAGGGAGATTTATGCAGAACAGGAGGCTTAGATCTGATGAGAGACCTATTAGGTTGGCGACTCTTATTTGGACCTTGTCTAAGAGGGAGAGACTAGTAGATGATGCACCAGCCCAGATGTGGCAATAATACTCCATGCATGGGCGGATGGTGACTTTGTAGAGATACAGGATAATGTCAGGTGTGAGGAGTTTACTAGCACGGTAGAGGGAGCCAACCTTCTTTGCAGCAGCCTTGGCAATGTCTTCAATGTATTTGTTCCAATTCATGTTACCTGTGAAGGTTAGGCCGAGGAGCTTGAATGATAAACTCTCAGGTAGGGTGTTATTTGCCATGACAATCGGTGGTTGGAGAGGTTTCTTGTAGTTATTGAAGGAAATGAGTTTTGTCTTTGCGGCATTAAAAGTTACCAACCATTTATGACCCCAATCCACTACAGCCTGGAGGTCATTTTGTAAGGATTCAGCCATTGCCTCGGATATGATCGCGTCTGTTTGGCCAACATGGCGAGAGTAAAGCGTGGTGTCGTCATAAACCAAGACTATATATATATATATATATATATATATATATATATGTATATATATATATATATTTAGGCAGAAAGTCATTATTTAAGCAAGCTTGTTGAATGACACAGAATTTTCGCGTTTACTGCTTTTTTTATTTTTAGTAATATTTTTCAAAAACTTTCAAGAAAATCATAAAAATCACAACTTAAGTCTCTTAAAAAATAAAAAATAAAACCTACTCCCGATGACGACCACAAAGGTGGAATACCTTAGAGTGATAGCCGAATCAAGAACACTCGGAGCTATATTATACCGGCTACCACTGGAGACCAGAAAGCTTGCTCGAGGCATCGATCGAGAATATCACAGAAAAAAAAAAAATCAACAAAAGTGAACATTCTGTGTCATTCAACAATGCTTGCTTAAATATATATATATATATATATATATATATATATATATATATATATATATATATATATATATATATAGTCTAAAGAAGCTTTGAGTCATTTAAAAAATAAAAAAAAATTTAAAAAAAGAAAAGTAAAATGCAGTTTAAATTCCCAGAGAAACTAACTAAATCCAAGATATTGCAGACTTAACATTCGTTAGAAAATTAATAAATAAAAAAATAAGCAAATAAAAACAAATAAAAGGGTGGGGGGTTAAGTATCTAAGAGTGAAACAAAAACAGGAGAGCTTAAGCGTCTAATATTAACACGGGGATCATCAGCTGTTTACCATGTAACTGTTTCGGAGATTTAAAAACAGGACAGTTATAATATTCATGGCTCTCCAATGGTACTGATTAAACTACCATTTCCCCAATAATCAAGTGTCGAAATAATTCAGCTTAAAATTTCACTAATATATACATAAATAATATATATATATATATATATATATATGTAAAAATAAAAATGGAATAAAGAATAAGCAATTCAACAACTAACAAAAATAAACTCAAAAACTCATGTTGTAAAGTTCCACCGAGATATTTCGGCCGTAGATACGACCATTTTCGATCAGTTAATAAACTTTATTTCAAAACGGAAAAGTTTTCAAATTTATACAGAGAATGCGATTGGAAGAAAATGTCACGTGTAGAGAACAACAAAACGGGGAGAGAAAGGAATGCGAGGAATGTTATGAAAAGAGAAAGAAAAAGAAGATGAAGAAGAGGAAGAAGAAGAAAGAGATACCAATCAACCAGTATCTTTAGAACGTCAGTTGAAGAAGACGAAACGAAGAAGAAGAGAAAGCGAGAGCAAACGTGAGAAAGGGTAAATCGACATGTCGTTGTCGAAAACTATTGGAGAAGAAAAAAAAAAGATAGAAAAATGTAATTGTTCCAATTTCTCTCAATTTTTAAATAATTGTTGTTGTTTTTTGTTTTTTTTCAGGGTGTTCACAAAGACAAGTAGAATTTCATTATTATATCTTTCGGTATAATTACTATCATTTGCTCATATTTATGTGTGAAACTGATCCCCCACTCTAAATTTTTAAATTGTTGGGGTTTTTTTCTTCCAGGGTGTTCACAAAAACACGTAGAATCTATTATATCTTTCAGTATAATTACTATCATTTGCTTTGTGTCAACCACAGAACTTAGCAATAATAATACAAACATATTTTTCTTCACTTAAGTAAAAATAAAGTGCTCGACCATTAGCACCTGCTCCACCCTGTGCTCCAATGGTATCACCAAGGTAACAAAATTTCTGAACAACCTCAATAACTTTGCCATCTACAAACCAAAAAACTCTTATCCATTCTTTCAACGTGGCCATACTATCAAAGTGCCTCACTGTCAACCAAGCTCCAGTCCCTGTCCCATCGCCACAATATAGCATCCTTGTGCTTGTTTTACAAATACTTCAATGGATTATGCTCCGATGAATTGACTACTCTGGTACCCTCTCGACGTAAATTCACTAGACCAACTCGACAATCGACTAAATCCCATCCATTCACTGTGAAGGTCCCCAGATGCCGGAGAGCCTTCTACTCAAATAGCTTCTTTCCTCGTGCTGCTGGCCTCTGAAACTCCCTCCCTGCCCCCTGTTTCTCCGACAGTACTGACATGCAGAAATTTAAAACTAATGTAAACAGACATCTCGTTGCGCAGATCCCAGTTTAGGTTAACCCCCACCAACCTTCTCCCGTTTCCTTTCTTCTCAGTAGCCCCTTACGTCTACAGTGGCGGCCTGCCTTGTTTGGGGTGAACTACGTTAAAAAAAAAAATTGTTTTAAAAAAATGTCTTCTCTTGTAAGATAGTGGGAAAAATCACGAGGGGTGCAGTGGAATTACAGGTAGGTTGAGAGAGAGCAACCAGTTTGTGTGCAAGAAGTGTAAGACAACGGAGGCAAATTAATCGTCCTATTAATTTGTTGTCTGATTTTTTTTAGGATTATTTTTGCAAATACTAATATGTTTTCTGAGTTTTCTGTCAATTAAATCGTATTTTTGCAAATTATTTTATTTTATTTTATTTTCTTCTTTTCCATTTTTATTTTGTAAATCTCCCGAATTACAATTAAAGATTTAATGGTTGTTTAACAACTTAAAAAAATAAAAAATAAAAACCCTAACCATAAGTCCAGATGGCAACTACACTTTATTTCTCGGTTTGTGCGAAAGGTTTTTGGGGGGGAGAAGCATTTCCACCCAAACTTAGGGTTAGTGGTCAGGTTAAGGGAGGGGTTAGGGTTAGTGGAAAGGTTAAGGGAGGGGGTTAGGGTTAGGGTTTGTGGTAAAGTTAAGGGAGGAGGTTAAGGTTAGGGTTAGGGTTAGGGTTAGTGTTAGTGGTAAGGTTAAGGGAGGGGGTTAGGGTTAGGGGTAGAGTTAGGGTTAGGGTTAGTGGTAAAGTTAAGGGTTAGGGTTAGGGTTAAGGGAGAGGGTTAGGGTTAGTGGTAAGGTTAAGGGAGGAGGTTAGGGTTAGGGTTAGTGGTAAAGTTAAGAGAGGAGGTTAGGGTTAGGATTAGTGGTAAAGTTAAGGGAGGAGGTTAGGGTTAGGATTAGTGGTAAAGTTAAAGGAGGAGGTTAGGGTTAGGGGTAGGGTTAGGGTTAGGGTTAGTGGTAAAGTTAAGGAAGGAGGTTAGGGTTAGGGGTAGGGTTAGGGTTAGTGGTAAAGTTAAGGAAGGGGGTTAGGGGTAGAGTTAGGGTTAGGGTTAGTGGTAAAGTTAAGGGAGGAGGTTAGGGTTAAGGGTAGGGTTAGGGTTAGTGGTAAAGTTAAGGAAGGGGGTTAGGGGTAGAGTTAGGGTTAGGGTTAGTGGTAAAGTTAAGGGAGGAGGTTAGGGTTAGGGGTAGGGTTAGGGTTAGGGTTAGTGGTAAAGTTAAGGGAGGAGGTTAGGGTTAGGGGTAGGGTTAGGGTTAGGGTTAGTGGTAAAGTTAAGGAAGGGGGTTAGGGGTAGAGTTAGGGTTAGGGTTAGTGGTAAAGTTAAGGGAGGGGGTTAGGGTTAGGGTTAGGGTTAGTGGTAAAGTTAAGGGAGGAGGTTAGGGTTAGGGTTAGGGTTAGTGGTAAAGTTAAGGGAGGAGGTTAGGGTTAGGGGTAGGGGTAGGGTTAGGGTTAGTGGTAAAGTTAAGGGAGGAGGTTAGGGTTAGGGGTAGGGTTAGGGTTAGTGGTAAAGTTAAGGAAGTGGGTTAGGGGTAGGGTTAGGGTTAGGGTTAGTAGTAAAGTTAAGGGAGGAGGTTAGGGTTAGGGGTAGAGTTAGGGTTAGGGTTAGTGGTAAAGTTAAGGGAGGAGGTTAGGGTTAGGGGTAGGGTTAGGGTTAGGGTTAGTGGTAAAGTTAAGAAAGGGGGTTAGGGGTAGAGTTAGGGTTAGGGTTAGTGGTAAAGTTAAGGGAGGAGGTTAGGGTTAGGGTTAGGGTTAGTGGTAAAGTTAAGGGAGGAGGTTAGGGTTAGGGTTAGGGTTAGTGGTAAAGTTAAGGGAGGAGGTTAGGGTTAGGGGTAGGGGTAGGGTTAGGGTTAGTGGTAAAGTTAAGGGAGGAGGTTAGGGTTAGGGGTAGGGTTAGGGTTAGTGGTAAAGTTAAGGAAGTGGGTTAGGGGTAGGGTTAGGGTTAGGGTTAGTAGTAAAGTTAAGGGAGGAGGTTAGGGTTAGGGTTAGGGTTAGTGGTAAAGTTAAGGAAGGGGGTTAGGGTTAGGGGTAGAGTTAGGGTTAGGGTTAGTGGTAAAGTTAAGGGAGGAGGTTAGGGTTAGGGGTAGAGTTAGGGTTAGGGTTAGTGGTAAAGTTAAGGGAGGAGGTTAGGGTTAGGGTTAGGGTTAGGGTTAGTGGTAAAGTTAAGGGAGGAGGTTAGGGTTAGGGTTAGGGTTAGGGTTAGTGGTAAAGTTAAGGGAGGAGGTTAGGGTTAGGGTTAGGGTTAGGGTTAGTGGTAAAGTTAAGGGAGGAGGTTAGGGTTAGGGTTAGGGTTAGGGTTAGTGGTAAAGTTAAGGGAGGAGGTTAGGGTTAGGGGTAGGGGTAGGGTTAGGGTTAGTGGTAAAGTTAAGGGAGGAGGTTAGGGTTAGGGGTAGGGTTAGGGTTAGTGGTAAAGTTAAGGAAGTGGGTTAGGGGTAGGGTTAGGGTTAGGGTTAGTAGTAAAGTTAAGGGAGGAGGTAAGGGTTAGGGTTAGTGGTCAGGTTAAGGAAGAGGGTTAGGGTTAGGGTAAGAGTTAGGGTTAGTGGTAAGGTTAAGGGAGGAGGTTAGGGTTAGGGTTAGGGTTAGGGTTAGTAGTAAAGTTAAGGGAGGAGGTTAGGGTTAGGGTTAGGGTTATGGTTAGTGGTAAAGTTAAGGGAGGAGGTTAGGGGTAGGGTTAGGGTTATGGTTAGTGGTAAAGTTAAGGGAGGAGGTTAGGGTTAGTGGTCAGGTTATGGAAGAGGGTTAGGGTTAGGGGTAAGTTTAAGGGTTAGGGTTTGTGGTAAGGTTAAGGGAGGGGGTTAGGGTTAGTGGTTAGGGTTAGGGTTATTTTTAAATTTTTAAATTTAAAAAAAAAAATTTATTAAAAAAAAATTTTTTTTCATAGAAATCACTAAGTAATAATCAGTTCTACGTGACATTCTTATGGAGGTTGAAGGTTCAATCCTCAGCGCGGGCGATACTAAGAATTTTATTTTTAATTTTTATTTTTACTTATTCATTTTTTTTTATAGAAATCGCTCCAGACAAGGCATGAAGCCACTTTATATAAAAGCTAGAAAAAAAAAAATAAATAAATTTATACTTGAATTGTCCGCAAGACGTAACGGATATAAGTGCTAAGTAATAATCAGTTCTAAGTGACAGTCTTCTGGGGGTTGAAGGTTCAATCCTCAGCGCGGGCGATACTAAGAATTTTTTTTTTTAATTTTTATTTTTACTTATTCATATTTTTTTTTATAGAAATCGCTCCAGATAAGGCATGAAGCCACTTGATGTAAAAGCTAGAGAAAAAAAAAATTTATACTTGAATTGTTCAGAAAACGTAACGGATATAAGTGCTAAATGATAATCAGTTCTAAGTGACAGTCTTAGGGAGGTTGAAGGTTCAATCCTCAGCGCGGGCAATACTAAGAATACAATTACAAATTAGTTAAGACTTCTACCCGGTCGAGGCTGGCGGAATGAGCGTCGTCCATGATGATGAATGAAAAATGTAAAACAAAACGGAATATAATTTACGTATTCTCTCTTTTATACACGTGATGGACATCGGAGTTGGACAAGGTTGTGTTGGCTGTTTGATTTATGGCATATCAACCACTTTTGAAACAATTCCTATCGTAAACGATTCATTCGTTAGTCTTGAATGGCATATCAAGCCTTTTGTAGTTATTCAATACCAACGCGATATCTTTTGAATATATTTGTTGCATGGCTTGCAGGTCTGTTTTATGATAGACTAGCAGGGCTACTCGACGTTGCTCGGAACCATAAAAAAAAAAAAAATAGAAAAGGTTAAAATTATGTGCAACATCTTTATATTAAAACTTCTATCTCTCGACCTCTCTCAACCCGTCTCTCTATCTTTCTCTATTTCCGCCTTCCCCGTTTTTTCTACATCCCAATCCCCCACCCCTCTTTCATCTCCGCCCAACCTATTCCTCTCTTTTTTTAATTCATTGAAAATAATAATAATAATGTAAGTTATTCACCTTTCCTTTATATAATAGATAACATTAGAAATGGCTGAAAAACCGAACCCCCCCCTCTTCCCTGACGAAACCTAATAGCTAAAGCTAGTAGTCGTAGCCTCACTATAAGTATAAGCACGGTAGACGGTAGTCATACGAGGAAAAACTCAACGCTTCTTTTAACATTAAACAAATCTTTATTGGGTATCCTATACCGTTGGGGTATAGCATAGAAAAAGGTAGGACTGATGTCCGGTGGAAGGAAACAAAGTTCTTTTACTGCCCAGGGAGCGGTGCTCGGAAATCCAGTGGATGAGGGGGCAGAAGAGAGGTGAAGAAGAGTTCCTTCTAGGTTGACGGCCAGGGTCTCATAGAAACATAGAAACATAGATGAATTCTGGTAGAAGGACATGAGTCGTCCTATGGCACCAGCTCCTTGTCTTCATCGTTGTATGCGTCCAGTGATGACAGCAGTCTTATAATTGAATTTGATTTCTTGGTCAATCCAGAACTTATCCAACCGCTTCTCAAATATCTTTACAGTTTCGGCTTCAATTACACTTGATGGCAATCTGTTCCACAAATCAACACAGCGATGGCTGAATGAATATTTTTTCAGGTTCAAACGTGCCTGTTTCTTGTAAAGCATCTGACTGTGTCCCCTGTTGCCCACTCTTGTCTCTCTGACGATCCGTTCCAACGTTCAACAGGGGTGCAAATAGTCCGAAAGGGACTAGCTGAAATCAATACGCCCTGTGAGCCGATTGGTTAGTTTAAGACCAACTTGCCCACAGTGGACGCATAAGAAATAGGTCCTATTTCAGACTGCTACATCCTGGCCTAGTTGACCCCCAAAGAATGAATAATTACTCAAGACTTCTACCCAGTCATGGATGATGAAAGTAGAACAAGTTAGCCCGTTGAGAGTTGACGAGTCGATTTGTACCAGACGACAATTTTGATACGGTGCTGCGTCCTATGATAATAATGTTTTGCTTGTTTTGTTTTTTTTTGTTGTTAGGGTTAGGGTTAGGGTTTAGGGTTAGGGTTTAGGGTTAAAAATATTTATTTGATAACAGTAATTTCGCTCTGTTTTGCTTGTTTTATTTGTTTTGTTGTCTAAAAAATTTCTTGCAACTATAACTAAAAATTATAGGACGCAGCAACGTATCAAAATGAAAAAAAAAATGTATTTGATAACAGTAACTTCGCTATGTTTTGCTTGTTTTGTTTTTTTTTTGTTGTTTCTTTTAGAAAATTTCCTGAAAATATAACTTACAATCACAGGACGCAGCACCGTATCAAAATTGTCGTCTGGTACCATTCGGCTCGTCAACACTCGGGCGTTTGCGTAGGACAGCCGAACGCTTCCGAGTCGAACGTCACGAAAACTGGTTCAGGATCGATATCAGTACCAATAATAATAATAATAATAATAATAATAATAATAATAATAATAATAATAACAATAATAAGTTATTCACCTTTACTTTCTATAACAGATAACATTAGAAATGCTTGAAAAACCGAACCCCCCCCCCTCTTCCCTGACGAAACCTGACCCAGTTGACCCCCAAAGAATGAATAATTACTTCTACCCAGTCATGGATGATGAAGTAGAACAAGTTAACCCCGTGGATTAAATAAAGGGTTCCATTCTAAATTCCGTACAGATTCCCGAGTTCAACAAGATGCGTCTGACGAATCTCCGAGGTTACATCGGCCGAAACGTTGTGAGAATAACATCCAAGATGAGAACAGAAGCGTAAATAATCCAAAATCAAACATACCTAACCCTAACCCTAAATCAAACAGTGTTTATTAAAAATGTAGATTAATTTGCCCTGTCACTGGTTGTAAAGTCAGATAAAACTAATCGATAAAATCTGGCAGCTATTTTTGGAAGCTAATCACTTCAATATCACCAAACCGACTGGAGACGGGTGTGACTATATATAAAATTACCGGCATTCGTGTAGCATAGTTAACAGAGCAAAAATCGAAAACAGACAAAGTATACAACAAATAACTTTTACCAAACGCAAGAAAATTTAACTTTCTACCGACCTGTACAATTTTAAAGTGTGGAAACTGATTGTAAGATTATTATCTCTGAATTTGTTATAGTCACTTTCACTTAGCCAAACACGAATAAATAAAAATGGCGGTCGATTTTGTTTGGACATGATCGTTAATTTCAGGCATAAAAGATAGTAAAAAAAAAAAAGGCTTACCCTACCACTCACCCTAAGTCAGGGGGTTGTCAGTCGGACTTAGGGTTAGTGGTAAGGTAAGTTATTTTTGTTTTAAAACTATTTTTGAAGGAATGAAACACAAACACCAACACATAGGTCAGCCATTTTGGATTTTTTACTCTCTTCAAAAGACGAGATATCGCCGAAACGTTATCTTGAGATTTAAAAAAAAAAATTTTTTTTAACACTTTCAGAAGTTTAAAACTATGCAGGTCGGTAGAAAAGTAAATGTAATTGCGTTTGGTAACAGTTATTTGTTGTATATATCGTTTTTACCCCGAGTTCTGCTCTGTTAGCCAGACTACATGATTACCGAAAAAAATAAGAAAAGAGAGGCACTTCTGCATTTTAGCAGTCACTTACTGTGATCAGAAATCGTAATTGAAAAGTTCCATTCATTCAACCCAGTCAACCGGAAGTGCAAGACTGAATTTGATTTTCGTTTTAAATTATAAATTTTCGTTTTAAAAGATCACTGTTGACTATTTTGATAAAATTTTAATTCATACAATAAAAAAAATCACTGACTAAAATCACTGACTATTCATTTAAATGATAAATTTTCGTTTTAAAAAATCACTGTTGACTATTTTGAGAAAATTCATACAATAAAAAAACATCACTGACTATTCATTTAAATGATAAATTTTCATTTTAAAAATCACTGTTGACTATTTTGATAAAATTTTAATTCATACAATAAAAAAAATCACTGACTAAAATCACTGACTATTCATTTAAATGATAAATTTTCGTTTTAAAAAATCACTGTTGACTATTTTGAGAAAGTTTTCATTCATACAAAAAAAAACACATTTTTATTATTTTTATAAATTTTTACATTATTAAATAAAATATTTTCATATTCAATAACGATACATTGTTTGCTGTTAATATTGTCATTTTGGATAAAAACATCTAATTCTGTTACTTCCGGTTGGTTGTCTGCCCCTACCTTCAAAAGAGAGAAGCAAATAAAGTTCGAGTGACGGCTAAAATGCAGAAGTGCCAAAAGAAAATATTGAAAAAAACATGGAAACTGTTCCCTTACCATCACATCGTTCTGATCCGAGTAGCCATCTAACGAGTATTTTTGGAACCATTCCAAGGAGTGAGAAATATTCGGTGTTTGAAGAAGACACAGCTTGGAAAATTCTCCCAAAATGGCGTTGATTTCTTTGTCTTTCGTATCTGAGTATTCTTCTTCGGTCCCATTCCGTTTATTCGGTGGTCTTGAAGCAAAATAGGATTCGCGGAGATCACGACATAAACTGGATATATCCTCTTGTAGCTCGGTGCCGCTCGCAAAATGTTGACATTCAAAAGATGGCACCAAAAATAGAAACAAGACAAATAATGATAATTTCATTTTTTTTTTTTTTTTTTTTTTTTTAGAAAATAATGTTTTTTTGTTTGTGTACTGTTTTTACTTAAATGATAGAGTGCTTAATATTAAAAAATAAAAATATTTTTAAATATATATATATATATATATAATTTTATAAATTTAACGATCCGATGTGAATAGGAAAGTCATGTTTTACAAACCAATGAAATGATATATATTTAAAAACAGTATTTTAAATATAGAATAAATATTTATTTTTTTAACAAAGAAATAAGTGTTTAAATTAAGAAGTTTTAACGAAGAAATAACATTGATTCAAAAAAGTGTTTAAAGTTAATCAAGTTTTTTTGTTTTTTTTAATTTACGAAAATTATTTGTTTTGTTGGTTATTGGGGGTTCTTTTTTCCTGATTATATGTCGTTAGGGTTTGAGGTTATAACTTAAATACTACAAAGTGTATCCCGAGATGAAAAATTAATTGATTTCTTGGTTTTATTTTATTTAATTAATATTTTTCAATCATCTTTTTAAAAATTTTCAACAAATTTTAAAAATTGATTCTAAGAAATTATTTTCAATAAATTTATTAAAAAAATGTTTTAATTTACTTTTTCAATAATGCTTTTAAAATTAATATTTGAAAATTAATTTTTTTTTTAATAAATCTTTTGGATTAATTTTAGAAAATTATTTTTTTGAATAAATTCAATTAATCATTTTTGAAAATTGATTTTTAATAACTTTTTTAATTTACTTTTTCAATAATGTTTTTAAAATTAATATTTGAAAATTAATTTCTTTTTTATAAATAAATCTTTTGGATTAATTTTAGAAAATTAATTTTTGAAATTTTTTTTTTTTTTTAATTTACTTTTTCAATAATTTTTAAATCAATTTTTTTTTTTATGGATCTTAATTAAGTTTTTAATACACCATCAAAATGCGTCTCTTTTTTCGTTTACATGACCCTTATAATTACATGACCCTTATAATGACCCTTATAATTTTGTCTCCTTTTTTATGTGACGTCCGTCGTAAAAATAATATATGTATGTAAATGATGAATGTACTTTGTAAATATGACGGAATATCAGTATTTGCATAAAGAGACAAAAACAGATTTTTTTTTTTTTAAATAAATAGGACTTGCGTGTTGTAGGTGTTTGCCTACTAAATTTTGTTAGAGATCTTTTTTTTTGGTGTGTGTGTGGGGGGGGATCAAGTTTGTTTTTTTTTTCGTTTTTTTTGTTGTTTTTTTTTCCTTTTTTTCGTTGTTTTTTTCCTTTTTTTGTTGTTTTTTTTAACTCAAATTTTGTGGGACATCTTTTTTTTTTGATCAAGTTTTTTTTTCTTTTCCTTTTTTTTAAAACTCAACTTTTGTTAGACATCTTTTTTTGAGGGGAGGGATCAAGTTTTTTTTTCTTTTTAAAATTCAAATTTTGTGGGACATCTTTTGTAAGTGTTTCCGTTTTGCGCCTTCATCTGTGACGATTTTCGAATTTTGTTTTGTCCCCCCTTTTTTTTTTTTGCAGAAAAAGAAAACGAGCATTTATATTTTACGGTGTTGCTTCTATTGGTAATGCTCTGCAAACTGCCCATGTAGTCGGAGATGCAAAATTTAAGAAAAGAACAGCAAAAATTACAACAAAAAAAAGTGGGAGAAGTCGTTATCAGTTTTTTTTATTTACCGCATACGACTTCAAGTGTTTTTTTAAGATGAGATAAACAAAGGATGGCTTCAGGCGAAAAGATATTAATAATTGCATTTTTTTAAAACAGGTACAGACATATACAGCCATAACAAAAACAAAAAATCGAAACTGCTACTTTAAACTTAAGCATTAGATAAAAATGAAAAGCTATTTCAAACTTAACCACGAAAGAGCAATGAAAATGCTATTTCAAAATTAAGCATGACAGACAAATAAAAATTCTATTTCAAATTTTACCACGAAAGAGTAATGAAAATGCTATTTCAAATGTTAGACCAATGAAAATGCTATTTCAAACTTTGACATGAAGGTTCAGTGAAAATACTATTTCAAACTTTGACATGAGAGTTCAGTGAAAATGCTATTTTAAACTTTGACATGAGAGTCCAGTGAAAATGCTATTTTAAACTTTGACATGAGAGTCCAGTGAAAATGCTGTTTCAAACTTTGACATGAGAGTTCAGTGAAAATGCTGTTTCAAACTTTGACATGAGAGTTCAGTGAAAATGCTGTTTCAAACTTTGACATGAAAGTTCAGTGAAAATGCTATTTCAAACTTTGACATGAGAGTCCAGTGAAAATGCTATTTAAAACTTTGACATGAGAGTCCAGTGAAAATCCTATTTCAAACATTACCATGAAAGAGCAATGAAAAGGCTATTTCAAATTTTAGTCCAATGAAAATGCTATTTTAAACTTAAGCATGAGATACAAATGAAAATTCTATTTAAAATTTTAGTCCAATGAAAATGCTATTTCAAACTTTGACATGAGAATTTTATGAAAATGCTGTTTCAAACTTTGACATGAGAGTTCAGTAAAAATGCTATTTCAAATGTTGACATGAGAGTCAAGTGAAAATGCTATGTCAAACTTTACCATGAAAAGGCAATGAAAAGGCTATTTCAAATTTTAGTTCAATCAAAATGCTATTTTAAACTTAAGCATGGGACACAAATGAAAATTCTATTTCAAATTTTAGACCAATGAAAATGCTATTTCAAACTTTGACATGAGAGTTCAGTGAAAATGCTGTTACAAACTTTACGAGGAAAGAGCTATGAAAAGGCTATTTAAAATTTTAGTCCAGTGAAAATGCTATTTCAAACTTAAGCATGAGATACAAATGAAAATTCTATTTAAAATTTTAGAGCAATGATAATGCTATTTATGAGATACAAATTAAAATTCTATTTAAAATTTTAGTCCAGTGAAAATGCTATTTCAAACTTAAGCATGAGAGACAAATTAAAATTCTATTTCAAATTTGCGACCAATGAAAATGCTATTTATGAGATACAAATTAAAATTCTATTTCAAATTTTAGTTCAGTGAAAATGCTATTTCAAACTTATACATGACATACAAATGAAAATTCTATTTCAAATTTTAGACCAATGAAAATGCTATTTCAAACATAAGCCTGCGATACAAATGAAAATTCTATTTCAAATTTTAGAGCAATGAAATTGCTATTTCAAACTTTGACATGAGAGTTCAGTGAAAATGCTGTTACAAACTTTATGATGAAAGAGTAATGAAAAGGCTATTTCAACTTTTAGTTCAGTGAAAATGTTATTTCAAACTTTTACATGACAGTTCAGTGAAAATGCTGTTACAAACTTTACGAGGAAAGAGCAATGAAAAAGCTATTTCCAATTTTAGTCTAGTGAAAATGCTATTTAAAACTTAAGCATGAGATACAAATGAAAATTCTATTTCAAATTTTAGACCAATGAAAATTCTATTTCAAACTTTAATATGCGAGTTCAGTGAAAATGCTATTTATAACTTTACCACGAAAGAGCAATGAAAAGGCTATTTCAAATTTTAGTTCAGTGAAAATTCTATTTCAAACTTAAGCATGAGATACAAATGAAAATGCTATTTCAAACTTTAATATGCGAGTTCAGTGAAAATGCTATTTCAAACTTGACCATGAAAGAGCAATGAAAATGCTATTTCAACTTTTAGTTCAGTGAAAATGCTATTTCAAACTTTGACATGAGAGTTCAGTGAAAATGCTATTTCAAACTTTACGATGAAAGAGCAATGAAAATGCTATTTCAACTTTTAGTTCAGTGAAAATGCTATTTCAAAATTTGACATGAGAGTTCAGTGAAAATCCTATTTCAAACTTTACCATGAAAGAGCAATGAAAATGCTATTTAAACTTTTAGTTCAGTGAAAATGCTATTTCAAACTTTGACATGAGAGTTCAGTGAAAATGCTATTTCTAACTTTACCATGAAAGAGCAATGAAAATGCTATTTCAAATTTTAGTCAAGTGAAAATGCTATTTAAAACTTAAGCATGAGAGAAAATGAAAATTCTATTTCAAATTTTAGTCCAGTGAAAATGCTATTTCAAACTTTGACATGAGAGTTTAGTGAAAATACTATTTCAAACTTTGACATGAGAGTTTAGTGAAAATGCTATTTCAAACCGTAAATTAACCTTGATCCTAATCATAGCCATAGTCATATTAATCATAGCTATAGTCATACTAATCATAGCCCTAGTCATATTAATCATAGCTATAGGCATACTGATCATAGCCATAGTCATATTAATCATAGCCATAGTCATATTAATCATAGCCCTAGGCATATTAATCATAGCCATAGTCATACTAATCATAGCCATAGTCATATTAATCATAGCCCTAGTCATATAAATCATCGCCCTAGTCATATAAATCATAGCCCTAGGCATATTAATCATAGCCATAGTCATATTAATCATAGTCATATTAAGCATAGCCCTAGTTATATTAATCATAGCCTTAATTATATTAATCATAGCCTAGTCATACTAATCATAGCTATAGTCATATTAATCATAGACATAATCATATTAATAATAGCCCTAGTCATACTAATCATAGCCATAGTCATATTAATCATAGCCACAGTCATACTAATTATAGCCCTAGTATTAAGCTTAAGAATATATTCATGGTGAATCTAGACATCACACCAGATATAATGCTATGATTAACGCTAGAGTTCCCCTAGGATAAGTTCTAACCTAAATCTTTAATCCTAGTTATAGGGCTTAGCATTAGGGTTAGGGTTAACATTAGAGGTTGGGTGATATTTAGGTTTAACCGAACCTTCGACATATAATTTAGACTAGGGTTAGGGTTAACTTTTTATCTACTTCAAACCCTAATCCTAGAGCTGGCCTAAGGATTGTAAAGTAGGTGGAGAAAAGGAGAAGCGACTGGGGTAGGTCTGACGTCAACGGGAGGGTAGGGGGGCAGGGGTAGGGGCAGGGGCTTTCTAACTTTCTAAAACATTGAGGGGGACATTCAATCAACAATATTTTATTGTATTGGCAAGACCTTTGGAATCATCACTAGCTTCTGCCGGGGTGGGGGGGGGGGGAGAAAAAGTCAAAAGAGCCGACGATCTTCCAAGTGGGATAGTTTGTAAAAGAAAAAACATCTCAGTTCATGCTGAAGGTCAGTGATCTTTTTTGAACAAAAAATAAGACCCGGAAAATTAGGTTAAGCATTCAGATAAGTCTAAATAGCTGATAAATACGCACACAATTATTATCCCAAGTGTCGGCTGATCAACGTTTGTTTCCCTAAGGATTTAACAAAAAAATATTTCAACCTTACATTACATAAGAAAACGGTGTGTTGCTCCTGCTGCTGCTTCTTCAAGGATTCAAAAAGAAATTGTTGGAACCTCACATTCAGGAGATTTAGATTTTGCTACGACATACACATTAGCCATAGTCATATTAATCATAGCCCTAGTCATAATTATCATAGTCATATTAATCATAGCCCTAGTCATATTAGTCATAGCCATAGTCATATTAATCATAGCCATAGTTATACTAATCATAGTTCTAGTCATACTAATCGTAGCCATAGTCATATTAATCATAGCCCTAGTCATAATTATCATAGCCCTAGTCATATTAGTCATAGCCATAGTCATATTAATCATAGCCATAGTTATACTAATCATAGTTCTAGTCATACTAATCGTAGCCATAGTCATATTAATCATAGCCCTAGTCATAATTATCATAGCCCTAGTTATATTAGTCATAGCCATAGTCATATTAATCATAGCCATAGTTATACTAATCATAGTTCTAGTCATACTAATCGTAGCCATAGTCATATTAATCATAGCCCTAGTCATAATTATCATAGCCCTAGTCATATTAGTCATAGCCATAGTCATATTAATCATAGCCATAGTTATATTAATCATAGTTCTAGTCATACTAATCGTAGCCATAGTCATATTAATCATAGCCCTAGTCATAATTATCATAGTCATATTAATCATAGCCCTAGTCATAATTATCATAGTCATATTAATCATAGCCCTAGTCATATTAGTCATAGCCATAGTCATATTAATCATAGCCATAGTTATACTAATCATAGTTCTAGTCATACTAATCGTAGCCATAGTCATATTAATCATAGCCCTAGTCATAATTATCATAGCCCTAGTCATATTAGTCATAGCCATAGTCATATTAATCATAGCCATAGTTATACTAATCATAGTTCTAGTCATACTAATCGTAGCCATAGTCATATTAATCATAGCCCTAGTCATAATTATCATAGCCCTAGTCATATTAGTCATAGCCATAGTCATATTAATCATAGCCATAGTTATACTAATCATAGTTCTAGTCATACTAATTGTAGCCATAGTCATATTAATCATAGCCCTAGTCATAATTATCATAGTCATATTAATCATAGCCCTAGTCATAATTATCATAGTCATATTAATCATAGCCCTAGTCATATTAGTCATAGCCATAGTCATATTAATCATAGCCATAGTTATACTAATCATAGTTCTAGTCATACTAATCGTAGCCATAGTCATATTAATCATAGCCCTAGTCATAATTATCATAGCCCTAGTTATATTAGTCATAGCCATAGTCATATTAATCATAGCCATAGTTATACTAATCATAGTTCTAGTCATACTAATCGTAGCCCTAGTCATATTAATCATAGCCCTAGTCATACTAATCGTTGCCAAATATATATATATATATATATATATATATATATATATATATATATATATATATATATACGAGGCCTGTCTAAAAAGTATCTGACTTTAGGCCAGAAAAAATATTTCAAATACGTGACGGGGTTGGGACCCTAATCCCCTTCAAAGTAGGGCCCTTTTGCTTGTACACACACACTTAGTCCACCGATCCATCCACTGCCGGAAACACCTCTGAAAGTCTTCTTTTGGAATGGTATTCATCTCCGCCGTCGTGTTAGATTCAGCAGGTGTTTGGAGAAGATGCGATGGGTGTAACACAAATTAAGGAGCGGTTCAACCGATTAAAAAATGGCCGCACATCAGCAGAGAGTGACCAGCGTTCTGGTAGGCCCCAAACTGCATGGAGTTCAGCTGTTGTTGAGAGGGTACGAAAAAAGAGATAATGCGGAACGTGACGGCGGAGATGAACACAATTCCAAGAGGCTCGACGCTGTCTGACTGTCCTTATGCTAAGTCTCCAGTGATCACGATTGTGGGGATTGACTGTCCATCTGCCACACTGTTTACGGTCTTGTCTGATAGCAAGCAGCCGATAACTTTTTGAAGAAATTAATCGTATTCAATAATAAAAAATTTATTTCTATAATCTCTGTCAGCTCATTGAATCTCCCGAACGAAGGACTAATTGAAATTTTGAAAAACATGTAAAAAAAAAAAAAAACATTGAAAAAAAAATAATTAAAAAAAACATTTGCTTAACAAATCAAAGAAAATCATCTTTTGAAACTTTCCGGTGCACAAACAAAAAAAAACATTTTATTTAAAAACATTTGATTAACAAATGATTCCTTTGACAAAAAAAACAAAGCAAAAACACATTTTATTTAAAAACATTTGATTAACAAATGATTCCTTTGACAAAAAAACAAAACAAAAACACATTTTATTTAAAAACATTTGATTAACAAATGATTCCTTTGACAAAAAAAAACAAAAAAAAAATAAACATCTAATTACTAACAGTTGTTTAGCTATGGTTTGTTCGTTCTTTATTTTTATATATATGTATTTTAATTTGATTTTCTTTCGTCATAATTTATCGTCTGCCAGTCTTCAATTTATCGTTTGGCAATTTTCATCTCATCAAGTATTGGGCGCTTCCGTAATCTGCCCGAACGTTGACAACGGAAAGTCATGGAAACATGGTGCGTCATTTATAAGATTACCGAATTTACTTTCATATTATGACCGATATCTCTTCTCTCTAAATAAAGTTATGTGTATATATTTATATATATTTAGAAAATGAATGATGAAAATAAAAAGTTGTACAAATACAATATTTATAAAAACATCAGCGGTTCAAAAGCAAGCAGGGGTCTCATTATCCTTAATCCATGTATTTTCAAAGAAACATTATTTTCGTCTATGGATAAAAATCGGTAATGTAAATATTAATGGTAGCATTAAACTTTGAAAATTAATACATATATATACAAAACTTTCTTTTTGGCTAAAAGGATCCTAAAATTAGGACAGTCAATGCCAACAAAAATGCTGTTACGGTAAAGAATTTGGAAAAAGAATACTGAAGGTTAGGGTTAGGGTTAAAAATTCAAATGGTGTCCATAAAAGGCTGAGTATTCCATAGGAATTAGATGAATACATCATTTATTTTAAAATTCTTATTCAATATATTTATATATGCACAGGATAATCTCCTAAACTAATGAATGGATGATTATGAATTATGGAATAAATATTCTAGGCAACACGGTGAGTAACATGGACAGATTATTTTTTTTTGTAAACTTTATCATTTAGGGGGTGCATATATATAAAGTTAGGTATGTGTATATGTTTATATATATTTAGTTGTAGAGGATAAACTGCTAAACTAATGAATGAATAATTATGAATTATGGGATACATATTCTAGGTAACACGGTGAGTAACATGGACAGATTATTTCTTTTTGCAAACTTTATCATTTAGGGGTGCATATATGACACGTTTCAAGACTCCAAGCATAGTTTTGGGACACAATTGCCATTTTAGGTCAATTTTCAAAACAGATAATGTATAAGTGTTATACCATTTTTCTAAACCAAAATTTCACGAGGAATCCAATAAAACAAAAACGAATACAAAATTTTGATGGGAAACCATGTTTTCAAGCAATTCTTTCATGACGGCCGGAATCGCACAACTTCCTTCATGTTAAGGGGAGGATTTTTCACACCTGCTCCACGTGAAAACCTTCTTTTCAGTTCACCCATAACACTTGAATAATTCATGAGGGTATTCCTTGACTTCAAACAATACGATGGAGCTGTGAAGTGTTACTTCTATACATCCAACCTATACTGCCTACCATGACATATAAATCCTTCACAAGGGAAACCCTCAAAGCAAAAATGAAGGGTGAGTCACTTAGTTTTCAACCCTGTTGGAGGGAATAGTTGTGGAAACCTATCAGAAGTGATATGACCACTTTGTTAGCACATAATTTGGTATCAACTGTGAAAAATACTGCTGGGGGACAAATTTGGAGAAAAAAAATATTACTGTAAAAAAAAATGTACGTCTTCAATTTGGCCAAAATCAAAAATTCCTGATATACAAGTTGTTCAGATTGATATTTGTGACAAGTTGTATAGAAGGGATTTTTGATTTTTCGAAAATTGAAGGCAGGTTTTTTTTTTTACAGAAAAAATTATTTTCGGCTTCACTTTTCACCCGGTCAAACAAAACGTGCAATATTTTGGGAACCGCTAGCCGGTTGCTGCTGTTCTAAAGCTTAAATGAAAGCTAACTGATCAAGGTTACTGAGAAATGACCATAGGGACAGTGTTTGCTTCGTTTGTCATCATTTTAGAGGGATCTTTGCCAAAAAGACGCATTTTTTTACCAAAATCGGGAAAAAATTGTCACAGCCTGTAATTGAGGAGAATGGGTAAAATTCGAAGAGAGTTCTATGAGCAGCGTTTTTTTTTGCACAAATGCAATTTTATACTATTGTTGAACGAAAATGATTATTTACTTCCCTTAGTTTCATGTCTAAAAGTGATTTTTGGCTCTTCTTTGTGGTGAGGTAACAAAAATTGTCACTAAAATATCTCCATTTTAGGCCTTTTTTTCAGTTATATCGTTTTTTTCCGGTTGAAAACAGGTATATTAACCATATAAACCTATGATTTTCTGAAAGACAATTTAGTTTTGCCTCACATATCACAAGAATAGCTTTGTAGATCATTGTGTGACTGATCAGTGATTTTTGACTTCAATTGTCCCAAAACTATGCTTGGAGACTTAAAACGGGTCATATATAAAGTTAGGTATGTGTATATGTTTATATATATTTAGTTGTAGAGGATAAACTGCTAAACTAATGAATGAATAATTATGAATTATGGGATACATATTCTAGGCAACACGGTGAGTAACATGGACAGATTATTTCTTTTTGTAAACTTTATCATTTAGGGGGTGCACAAACCTAAATTCGATACCCCCCCCCCCAAAAAAAAATTTTTTTTTTAAAAATAAATTAGATACAAATAATTTAATAAAGGAAAGAATTGCTCTACATCAAATTGAGTGTCAATAATATGTCTGTGCTTGGTAAAATCCTAACCTATTGAACTGATCATTATAAATTATGGAATATGTATTCTAGGCAACAGGGTGAGTAACGGGGGTACATTAAAAAGCTCAACGTTTCGCCCAAATGTTATATGGGATTTGTCAAGAGCGAATGAAAAAATGCAAAAAATGACAAAAGACGAGAAAGTTTTTTTGTTTATTTTTGCTATGTATTATTATTTCTTTTTTTTTGATAAACTTTATCAATTAAGAGGGTTGCCTCTGAAATCGTACCTAAGAAGAAAAAACATAAAAATTTCAAACTAGTGTTATATTTATTTCTTATAGCCATTCTTGGGGGGAGATTAGAAGGATATTCTACTAGTATATATATATATATATATATATATATATATATATATATATATATATATGGGAAGAGAAGGATGAAGGTAATCCGACGTAATGGGAAAATGAAAAAGGAAAATCAAAAAATGGATGTTTTTTTTGTATACATCAACGTTTCGTCTTTATTTATAAGACTTCATCAGGATGATAATATAAAGAAAATGTCATGTAAGTATAAACATATATAGGGTTGACATATTGGGAAAAAGGTAGCCACTACTGGAGAAACCAGTAGGCTGGACGTCCGTACTTGGTGAGGAATGAAACATTAATGCTTATGAGAATGAGTGGGGAAGAAGTGGAAAGATGGGGGTGAGCAAGGATACTGTGGCTGGTAGTAAGAGAAAGAGGTGGGGGGATGAGCAGGAATAATGTGGATGGCAATGAGTGAGGGAGTGGAGGGGTGGCGGAGAGGGAGGAATATATATATATATATACATATATATATATATATATAGATGTATATATATATATAGCTTCCTGCACTGAGGATTGCATAAGCATGAAACATCGATGTCTGTAGGTAATAAATAATTAATATTTATTTATAAATATTATTATATATATACATATATATATACATATATATATATATATATATATATATATATATACATATATATATAAACACTATTTGCCTTAAAATGATGATGATCTTTGGAAGGTTGTTATCGTGTAAGAGTATCCAAAGGTCGTTTAATTGCTAAGATGATTCTTCTGATAATAATCAGTTGATTACGTTTCTTGTTTTGTTCAAACCATTTCAGAGTTTAAAGAGATTATCTTTTATTAGTTTCTTGTGTGTTAATATTGAACCAGAAAGAAGAGGGGGGGGCTAAGATAGAGATAGAGAAAGAGGATGTAGAGAAAGAGGGGGAGTGAGAGGGGGGATAGAGAAAGAGAGAGGTGGAGGAGAGAGAAAAACAGAGAGAGAGAAACAGAAAGAGAGAGAGGTGGAGGAGAGAGAGGGGATAGACGAAGAGAGAGAGGGAGTTGGGTAGACGAAGAAAGAGAGAGAAGGGGAGGTGGACGAAGAAAAAGAGAGAGAGGGGGGAGGTGGACGAAGAAAAAGAGAGAGAGGAGGAGGTAGACGAAGAAAGAGAGAGAGGGAAACAGAGATAGGTGGAGGAGAGAGAGAGGGGATAGACGAAGAGGGGGTAGACGAAGAAAGAGAGAGAAGGGGGGGGGGCGAAGAAAAAGAGAGAGAGGGGGAGGTAGACGAAGAAAGAGAGAGAGAGAAGGGGAGTTGGACGAAGAAAAAGAGAGAGAGGGGGGAGGTAGATGAAGAAAGAGAAAGAGGGGGGAGGTAGACGAAGAAACAGAGAGAGGGAAACAGAAAGAGAGAGAGGTGGAGGAGAGAGAGAGGGGATAGACGAAGACAGAGAGGGAGGGGGGTAGACGAAGAAAGAGAGAGAAGGGGAGGTGGACGAAGAAAAAGAGAGAGAGGGGGGGGGGTAGATGAAGAAAGAGAGAGAGGGGGGAGGTACATGAAGAAAAAGAGAGAGGGGGTGGACGAAGAAACAGAGAGGGGGGGGGGGTAGACGAAGAAAAGAGAGAGAAAGAAGGGGAGGTAGACGAATAGAGAGAGAGAGAGATGTAGACAAAGAAAGAAAGAGAGAGAGAGAGAGAGGGGGAGGTAGACGAAGAGAGAGAGAGAGAGAAGGGGAGATGGACGAAGAAAAAGAGAGAGAGGGGGAGGTAGACGAAAAAAAAGAGAGAGAGGGGGAGGTAGACAAAGAAAGAAAGAGAGAGAGAGGGAGAGAGCGGGGAGGTAGACGAAGAAAGAGAGAGAGAGAAGGGGAGATGGACGAAGAAAAAGAGAGAGAGGGGGAGGTAGACGAAGAAAGATATATTAAAGAACTTCTAGTCATCATTTTTCAAAAGAAAGGCATTATCAACATTAATATGAAAACCAGTTTTAGACATTTTTGCGCAATTGCTAACAGGACTTTTTAACAGGGTGTCAAGAGTTAAATCATTTGAAATGCGTTCTCTCACACGCCAAATCAATATTCTTAAAGGAGATGTGATGCCGCTTCAACACCATCCTCGATGAAACACGGACACATTCTTTCACAAAATAAATATTCTTACATGTACAGGAGAACTTCCATTGTCTTCCCTGTAAAGTTGTACATAAAAATACACTTTTACTTTTTATATAGATTCTCTAACCTTTCTTTCTATAGGGAACACGCACACATTGTGCTCTGATGAGCTTGCTGCTCTGGTACCCCCACGACGTAGATTCACTAGACCAACCCCGCAATCTGCCAAATTCCATCCATTCACTGTGGAGGTCCCCAGATGCCGAAGAGCTTTTTACTCCAAAAGCTTCTTCCCTCGTGCTGCTGGACTCTGGAACTCCCTCCCTGCTCCCTGACGTTACTGACATGCAGAAATTTAAAACTAATGTAAACAGGCATCTCGCTGCGCAGCTCCCAAATTAGGTTGACACCCCCAAAACCATCATCCTTTTATTCTCAGTAGCCCTTACGTCTACAGTGGCGGCCTGCCTTGTTTGGGGTGAACTATGTTTAAAAAAAAAAAGAATATATATATATATATATATATATATATATATATATATATATGCAAGCGTCGTTAAAGACCACAGACTTTTCTCTCTTCACGATCTTTCTTGTCAATTTCTCGACGCGGCGAGCGATTCTTCGGTTTTCGGATGTTAATCGGTGGAGTATGGCACCTAACATTGTATCGTGGGCCATTCCTCTAGCGCTTTCGGTCTCTCGACCGTCTTCGGGAGACTATGTCTTATTGTTACTAAGAGCCATCTTTAATGACGCTTGCATATATATATGTATATATATATGAATAGATTAACGGATAAAATAATCTGACGGTATGAAATTAAAATGGAATAAGCGGAAGACCTAAAAAGCTCAACGTTTCGCCCAAATGTTATATGGGCTTTGTCAAGAGCGAATGAAAAAATGCAAAAAATGACTCTATACATATTTACATATCTTCCCTCTCTACATGAACCCTACCACCATATACAGGGTGGGCAAAAATAAGAGTCCTATTTTTAAAAATTCATAACTTTTTTATTTATTGATTTAAAAAAAATTTTTTTTTTAGAATAAGTAAAGGACCCCTTCCGAAGCAAGCATGAGCCGTATTAGCCCTAAAGAACGTACCCTCATTTAGAAAACATTATTTTTGCTTAAAAAACTCAAAACCGTGTAAAAAACAATACTTTAGTTTTTGTAAGTTTTAAGAAGTGTTTTTCGGCTAAAATTTGTTTTGTTTATTTCAAAAAATCTCGGAAGGGTCAGTCTACACACACATAAAGTTTGGTGAGTTTAACTTTTATTTTGTGGAAGTTATTCAAATTCAAGTTATTCAAATTTAAAGATAGGACCCTTATTTTGGCATACCCTGTATATTTCTCATAATTTATAGACTTTCTAGTCTTTTGTCATTTTTTCGTTTGCTCTTGAAAAAGCCCATATAACATTTGGGCGAAACGTTGAGCTTTTTAGGTCTTCGGCTTATTCCATTTTAATTTCATATATATATATATATATATATATAATTAATTATTAAAGACAATATATGTATAATCATATATCATCAGATCCTTTTACTTTGTAGTCTCCTTTGAAGATTCAGCTCAATGTTTGTCAATTATTGATAACAGAGCAAAATATAGAAGTTTTTTATTATATTCCAATAACCATGGTTTGTTTTATAAAAAAAATCAAAATCAAAATGGCTGATTAGTTTGATCGCACACATGTGAGTGTTTGCTCTAAAGTTTTTGTTTGTTCTTTTGTTTATTTTCACCTTAAAATGAAACTGATGTATGATGTGGGTGTTTTTCAAGACACTCTAATCTAAGAACTCTTATTATTTGTGAACTTTTTCTGATGATTTTGTAGTGTTGCAGAGACGATATTGACATACAAATGTTGTTTGGCACAAAACAAATGAAACGGACCGTTAAATATATCTCACAGAAATTTGGAATTTTTGGAAATGTGAAAAAAATAAAAACAAAAATAAAAGTAATAAAACAAACCATGGTTATTGGAATATAATAAAAACTGTTCTATATATATATATTCATATATATATATAATGAATAATATGGGGAAAACTTTATATAAGATGAAATAGAAAAAGAAAAAAAAGAGAAAATAATTTTATATAAAACAAATTTTTTAAAAAAACCGTTTTGTATGGTTTCGGAATTTACGAATAAAAAAATTCATGAATAAAAACAAAGTTCTCACATTAGCATAAAAAAAACAAAAAAAAACTTTGAAGTTCCCAAGGCAGCCTTTCGTCTGACTCTCGTCAGGGGAATCGTCGGTAGAGTGATTAAAATACACGAACAACCATAAACTGGTGTAAAATAAAGTTGCAAGCAGGTGGCATAAGGTTGTATACATGCGAAATAATATACATAAATAAACGCAAGTAAAGAATATATATATATATATATATATATATATTTTTCTTTTTTCCCAAATCACCTTGCGGATGACCACGAATCGCCGAATAACTGTAGGGAACTTCAAAGTTTTTTTGTTTTTTTTTTATGCTAATGTGAGAACTTTGTTTTTATTCGTGAATTTTTTTATTCGTAAATTCCGAAACCATACAAAACGGTTTTTTTTTTTTTAAATTTGTTTTATATAAAATTATTTTCTCTCTTTTTTTTTCTTTTTCTATTTCATCTTATATAAAGTTTTCCCCATATTATTCATTATTCATTTTGTAGTGTGGCACCATTTTGTCTCTACATATATATATATATATATATATATATATATACATATGGTCATCCACATACAGACTATTTCGCTGTATCACAGCTCTTCAGTACGGCTAGACTTGCTGTCGGGTTAGAGTGTGAGAGAACATCATATGTAACATTAAAGATATTTTCTTTTAACTTTACTTGATGTTGTCACCTTAATATATTACTCACTGAAATACTCTTAACATAACGCCAAAATAGATGTTTTTCATTGTGTAACATATTTCAAGGGGAATCTAGAAACGCAGAACTACTTCCATTATGTTCACATTTACATTGTACAGGTTTCGAGATTTTTGGGAGTTCTTGCAGATTCTCGTGTGCTCTCTGCCGTTGGTAGAAATAGCATCTTCTTTGCTATTTGTTGCAACGGTACTGTTTTAGATGACGCGCCTAATTTCCGTGACTTCGCGTCGATAACGATCGGGCAGGTAGCGGAAGAGTCCAAACGCTGACGGAATAATATCATTTTTTCTTTCTTTTATCTTATAAACACATTGACAAAATGTTTGTCCCCCCCCCAAAAAAAAAATTATTTTCACAAAAAAAAAAAAAAAAGATTTTATTCTATGTATTTTTTCTTTGAATTTATTCGTCTTATATTATCGTCTGCCAGTCTTCCAGTTTGAGCTTGGCAGTTTGAATGCAGGGCTAGGCTATCGCTAAGAACGGGAGCCCTAACCCATTTTTCTTTCTTTCTTTGTTTTATGATAGCAAGAAGAAAAGAAAAGAAAAACAGCGAAACAAATGAAAAAGAAAACATTGACAAAATCCACCCCCCAAAAAAAAATTTCTTTCTACACATTTGATTGAAAATGGTTCATTTGACCCCGCATCCATCCCCCCACTTTTTTCTTTTCATCTACGTATTTTTTCTTTGATTTTATTTGTCTTATATTATCGCCTGCAAGTCTTCCATTAACGCTTGGCGTTTTCGTCTTAGCAAATCTCGGGCGCTTCCGCGACCTGCCCGATCGTTGCCGACGCGAAGTCACGGAAATCAGGCGCGTCATCTAAAACAGACGTGTAAGGTGTCAGGGACAAGCACGTCCTTTTGATTGTAGACCCACAGGCAGGTGTCCAAGCTGGCCCTGAGGGTGTAAAGGTGGCGGCTTCCTTTTGCTATCTAGGATGCTCTCATTCTTCTGGGGCCTGTGAACTGGCCACCAAAACACTAGTCAAAACGGCCTGGAAGAAGTTCCGTAAACTGCAGCCATTACTCAACCCACGCACAAGACTCGTGGCCATGCTTATAGCTCTCATGTTTGCAGTGCAATGTCAGATAACAGAAGGAGGGCCCGGATGGAGGACGCTGCAAAGGAAGGGGTTAGCCTAGGCGGAAGTTGAAAATGACGTCACTACCGTTTGGAGAGCGGTCTGCATCTTGAGCTGCGACCAGCCGAGCACAGGTGGCCACAAATCGACCTATCTTTTGTATGTTATGGTATATCTCCATCCAATCTATCGCTCTCTCTCTCTCTCGTACATGAGCAGTTAATTTCTGTCTCTTTGTCACAATAAATAAACTCTTAAAAACCATTTCCCGTGTCCATGTGGTTTATCAATCAACGCCCGAGGGACACAAGCCAACAGCAACGAAACCTGGGTTGCAGCCGAGGACGAACGGTAAGCAGTATCCAACAACAATGCTCCATGCAAGTGAGACGTGGCCTTTGGCCAAAGCAGACCTGTAACGATTGCAACGATAGATTTGAAGCCAGAAGATGTGGAAATTGTACGGCCGCAAGTTCTGCTGGAACAGCTCAACACCATGGACAATGACGTCATTAAAAGAGAAAAATGGCTTTGTTGGTATAGACGACACGTGGAACGTTCGGTTGGTGCGATTATGATATGACTGAGATTTGGAAATCCTCAGCAAGGGAGAGGCCAACCTCAGTTTCCTTGGAAAGAAATGCTGCAGAAAGATCTGTTAGGGTGAGAGTTTAGGTTAGGGTTAAAGTTAGGGTTAAGGTTAGGGTTATGATCAAGGTTAAAGTTAGGGTTAGGGTTAAGGTTAGGGTTAGGGTTAAGATTAAGGTTAGGGTCACGGTAAGGGTTAAGGTTAATGTTAAGGTCAAGGTTAGGAATAGGATTAGGGTTAAGGTTAGTGTTATGGTTATGGTCATGATTATGTTATGGTTAAGATTACGGTTAGGGTCAAGGTTAAAGTTAGGGTCAAGGTTAGGAATAGGAGAAGCCAACCTCAGTTTCCTTAGAAAGAAATGCTGCAGAAAGATCTGTTAGGGTTAAAGTTAGGGTTAAGATTAAGGTTATGGTTAGTGTTATGGTTATGATTAAGGTTAAGGTTAAGGTTAGTGTTATGATTATGATTAAGGTTAGGGTTAAGGTTAGTGTTATGGTCAAGGTTAGGGTTAAGGTTAGTGTTATGGTTATGGTCAAGGTTAGGGTTAAGGTTAGTGTTATGGTCACGGTTAGGGTTATGGTTAGTGTTATGGTTATGGTCAAAGTTATGGTTAAGGTTAGGGTTAAGGTTAATGTTAGGGTCAAGATTAGGAATAGGGTTAGGGTTAAGGTTAGTGTTATGGTTATGGTCAAGGTTAGGGTTAAGGTTAGTGTTATGGTTATGGTCAAGGTTAGTGTTATGGTTATGGTTAAGGTTAGGGTTAAGGTTAGTGTTATGGTCACGGTTAGGGTTAAGGTTAGGGTTAAGATTAAGGTTAGGGTCAAGGTTAGGAATAGGGTTAGGGTTACGGTTAGTGTTATGGTCAAGGTTAAGGTTAGTGTTATGGTTATGGTCAAGGTTAGGGTTAAGGTTAGTGTTATGGTTAAGATTAGGGTTAAGGTTAATGTTAGGGTCAAGGTTAGGAATAGGGTTAGGGTTAAGGTTAGTGTTATGATTATGGTCAAGTTTAGGGTTAAGGTTAGTGTTATGGTAAAGGTTAGGGTTAAGATTAAGGTTAGGGTTAAGGTTAGGAATAGGGTTAAGGTTAGTGTTAGTGTTATGGTTATGGTCAAGGTTAGGGTTAAGGTTAGGGTTATGGTTATGGTCAAGGTTAGGGTTAAGGTTAGTGTTATGGTCACGGTTAGGGTTATGGTTAGTGTTATGGTTATGGTCAAAGTTATGGTTAAGGTTAGGGTTAAGATTAAGGTTAGGGTTAAGATTAATGTTAGGGTCAAGATTAGGAATAGGGTTAGGGTTAAGGTTAGTGTTATGGTTATGGTCAAGGTTAGGGTTAAGGTTAGTGTTATGGTTATGGTCAAGGTTAGTGTTATGGTTATGGTTAAGGTTAGGGTTAAGGTTAGTGTTATGGTCACGGTTAGGGTTAAGGTTAGGGTTAAGATTAAGGTTAGGGTTAAGGTTAGGGTCAAGGTTAGGAATAGGGTTAGGGTTACGGTTAGTGTTATGGTCAAGGTTAAGGTTAGTGTTATGGTTATGGTCAAGGTTAGGGTTAAGGTTAGTGTTATGGTTAAGATTAGGGTTAAGGTTAATGTTAGGGTCAAGGTTAGGAATAGGGTTAGGGTTAAGGTTAGTGTTATGATTATGGTCAAGTTTAGGGTTAAGGTTAGTGTTATGGTAAAGGTTAGGGTTAAGATTAAGGTTAGGGTTAAGGTTAGGAATAGGGTTAAGGTTAGTGTTAGTGTTATGGTTATGGTCAAGGTTAGGGTTAAGGTTAGGGTTAAGATTAAGGTTAGGGTTAAGGTTAATGTTAGGGTCAAGGTTAGGAATAGGGTTAGGGTAAAGGTTAGTGTTATGGTTATGGTTAAGGTTAGGTTTAAGGTTAGTGTTATGGTTATGGTCAAGGTTAGTGTTATGGTTATGGTTAAGGTTAGGGTTAGTGTTATGGTTATGGTCAAAGTTATGGTTAAGGTTAGGGTTATGGTTATGGTCAAGGTTAGGGTTAAGGTTAGTGTTATGGTTATGGTCAAAGTTATGGTTAAGGTTAGTGTTATGGTTATGGTCAAAGTTATGGTTAAGGTTAAGATTAAGGTTAGGGTTAAGGTTAATGTTAGGGTCAAGGTTAGGAATAGGGTTAGGGTTAAGGTTAGTGTTATGGTTATGGTCAAGGTTAAGGTTAGTGTTATGGTTATGGTCAAGTTTAGGGTTACGGTTAGTGTTATGGTTAAGGTTAGGGTTAAGATTAAGGTTAGGGTTAAGGTTAGGGTCAAGGTTAAAGTTAGGTTCAAGGTTAGGGTTAAGGTTAATGTTAGGGTCAAGGTTAGGAATAGGGTTAGGGTTAGTGTTATGGTTAGGGTAAGGGTCAAGATTAAGGTTAGGGTCATGGTTAGGGTTACGGTTAGGGTCAAGGTTGTTAATCCAGGTCACTTGTTTCCTGCAACCGTACACCCATGAACCACCATCTTGCTAAGAAACAACAACAAACTAAAAGGTGAGCTCACTCCCACTGTCCCACATCATATAAGGAGATGACTCAGCCCAAGGGGGTCAACTCAAAGACACTTAAACAAAGGTTAGGGTTAAGGTTAAGCTTAGGGTTAGGGGAAAAAATGGATGCCATTGTTTTAATCAGCGCCCCAAAATTAATATAAATGGGTTTAGAGTCTCGAAGAAACATTATGTTGGCGAGTGTATTGGGTTTGAAGACGATCGTGTTGTAGTCTCGAGGGAATCGGTTATGTGGTAATGCGTTTCACAAAGGGTATCACTTTGGAAAAAAAATCTGTCCATAGAAATTCTGCCGGATGCAACGCACATGGAAGAAGGAAGCAAAATTATTTTCAGTTGTGGTAGGGAGGCGAGTATTGGGTTTGAAGACGATCGTGTTGTAGTCTAGAAATGCTGCTAAGAGATCTGTTAGGTCAACCTAACAAATCAAAATGAATTAAAGGAGTCGTCTGCCGAACAGTGAAAAGTAAACAGAACGGTCTCACAACCAAACAAGCATCTCGCGTTCAGCGGTTTTTCTACATTTCAATTTTATCAGTGTGTTTGTTAAATAAATCTGTTAAAAGGTTCTACTTCGTACTTCGTTCATTTTTCTGAGTTGTAATGGAACCGAAACACATAAACATCAAGACATAACACTTACAAATTTAATTAAGATAAAAAAAAAGCATTGGTTACTGTTAGGGCAACCATACAATACAAAATCGAGTTATTTCCCTTGGAACAAAAAAGTAAGAGCTATGACCCTTGGATTAAAGCATCTTGCGTTCAGCGGTTTTTCTACGTTTCAATTTCATCAGTGTGTTAAATAAATGTTAAACGTTCTACTTTGTACTTCCTTCATTTTTCTAGGTTGCAATTGAACCGAAACGTATAAATATCAAGACGTAACAGTTTACTAGTGAGTAACCACATATATAGACTAAAAGACACCCGAGAATAAGAGTTAAGATACATAGACAGATTGTCAATTGTAATGATGAAGAATATTATGAGATGATTGTAACACTTTTGATGATGATGATGATGATGATTTACCCACTCTTCTTGTTCGTCACTGCGAGATGATCAGTGGTTGTAGCGTTGAAAGAGGAAAGTTCCCCTGCTCAGTTTGTGGAAAGGGAGTTGGGTGCAACTCAATTGTTTGTGGTATTCATGTCAGCCATTCATCCCACAACGACCGACTAAAGACGACACCGCCTCGCAAAAACTAACGTCGTCAACATCCTCTTCCATTAGATGGCTCTTTTGTCTAATTACAGCGTCTGCTGTGACGGTGCAGGCCTATCCTGGATCGACAGGCTCTACTGCAGTTGCCACAGACGTAGGTGGCACATGGTTCCGAGAGCTTTGATGCAGCTCTCTGTTCTCTCCTCACAGAACACTGAGCACTTCTGCAGTCTTTAGCCACGGACATGACCATCATCAGTCTACATGGCTCTAGCGCTAATCTTGTTCCAATATATTGAATTGAATTATTTGCTTAAGTGAGCATGCTCAGTTGTCTTTCCTTGGACTATCGGAGAGTGTTATGATTTTTAGATCTCATTTTGATTTGACGACGCCCGTCATACTATCTGGCGTGCTGTTGTCATGGCGACCGCCGCCTTAGTGTGCCTTGTTTGGGTGATTCCCGACAGCTCAAAAGTGGAATCTGGTGCACTTGGATCCGTTCTATAGTCGACACAGTGGCACAAGAGTTGGAGCACATGATCACGCTTGCTACCACGACGTTACGTGCTGGTTGCTCATGTGCCGTGGTCACTGTTGCAAAAAATAACATCCCAAACAGTTTACTGGAGTCAGTGGCCATTATTTGTCTTTTCTCTTGGGAGCTATGAGCTCGCTACTACGTCCACCGCTTTCCCCATAAAAATAGCTGATCCAAGTGGCGGAGAGGGGAGAAAAAGATCTCGGACCATCCAAGAAACATAAGTGACGCTCGGTTCTTCCAGTAGCAACAGAACGACAGCAGACTCAACCCTTCAATCAACAACACCACCAAGCAAGAACATTTCAACACCCACTACAAGAAATAATAGCGACTCAGCTCTTCAACAACATATCGTCTGCTATTGCAACCAAATCAACATCAACTATTCGTACTACTGCTACGGCCGTGCCGTCCTCCTCACTAACGTCAAACATTCAACAACGGTAACTACTCTTACTGCTACTACCGCTGTCATTACTAAGACCAAATCGGCTGCTATAAACAATCTTGGAATAGCGGCACGCCGACCCAAGAGTCTGATGTTTTTCTGGAGTGCCAAGTTTTGATATAAAGATGTTACACACACTTTTAACTGTTTCTATGCCGGATATCTTCAACGACTCAACTTCCTAATTAAGTCACCCCATAAAGTTTACATTTTCTGATTTCTACACCTTTCACACGTATAATATCCAAAAATTGGAAAAAAAAAACATTGATTTTTTGGTATAGAAATGAGCCAAAACGTAAGACTGGTGGACCTTACATTTGGTCGCCTTATACGAAAACATGCATGCCAGCCATTGACTGGCTTCGTTTAAATGACGGTTTTTTTTTTTTGTAACTTTTATACTCGCTTTCATGGTCGAAACGTTAGCAGCATACATCCAAGACCGAGAGGTTTAGGGTTCGATCCCAGTCACCTCAAACAAGTTTTTAAATTTTTTTTACATCGTTAAACTTCTGGCTACAGGGGAGGGGAGGGGAGGGGAAAGAGAGAGAGGACTATGAGCCGGATTTTTTTTTTTTTTAAATCAACGTTATTATGTAGTCATTCGAAAAGAAATCAATGTAATATGTAGTACTTTAACAATTGTGAATATGATTCCGATGTGACCTATTTGCGTTCGGTCGGATGTTGACAACTTTTAATTCATTTTTTTTTTTATTTCAACGCCGGGTAGGGACGAGTCCGGCTAATCTGAAATAAAGAAATAAAAAAAAAATAATAAAAAAAAAAAATTAAAAAAAAAAAAAGAAAAAAAGTCAAATACGTAGAATGATTTGACGGAGAAAAAAAAACAAAAACAATCTCGACGTATTTTTATGGGTTTATTTATTTCTCCTACTGATAGTGAAATGGTTCAGATTATTACAAGGATGTTGTTTGGTCGGCTAAGAATAGGAAAAAGGGGAAAAAAAAATGTCGGAACATTTACGTACTTTCAGTTTTGAATAACGAGTTCTAAAAAAAGGTTCGACAACTTCCGACGTCGATGAGGACATCGAATCAAAGGTGCCGATTCCAAATCTGTGATTAGTTTGGTTCTTGCATCAACCGTTTAACCGTGATGCCACGGCACACATACATACATACAACGTTTGAATGCCTACTAGACACCATCCTCGAGTGTCTTCGGTCTCTCTGTACAGGGGTTTGTCAGGACAACCTGGAATGAGGATACTTCTCCTACAAATAAATCCTGACCGAATATTCAAAATAGCATAGTATTCAAAGGCCAAATAAGATCCTCTCGGCCTGGCTCACACGAGGAATGGTGCACCTACTCCTAGTGATGTTATGTTAAGTAACAACACTAGGTAGGATAATCCACGGGACCAGGTCGACTGTTATTTTGGAATAGAGTCAAACCAAGCAAAGACTACAAGAAAAATAAACAATAACATCATCGTTAATTGGTCCCCTGGGGAGAGAATAATAAAAAAAAATTATTGTTCTTTGCTGATTTACTTACTCGAGAAGTTGAGATGAATCTTAAATAAGCACTTGGATATTTATGTTTTTTTTTTTTATAAAGAAATCAACAAGTGTTAGCCCCCAGGAATGGGACCCTCTCCATCTCTGAGAATTTACTGAATAGAAAAGAAGAAAAAAAAGGAGAAAAAAAAAAAGGAGAAAAAAAAAGAGAAAAAGGAGAAAAAAAAAGAGAGAGAAAAAGGAGAGAGAAAAAGGAGAAAGAAAAAGAGAAAGAAAGAGAAAAAAGGAGAGAAAAAAGGAGAGAAAAAAAGGAGAGAGTTTTTTCTCTCTCCTTTTTCTCTCTCCTTTTTTTCTTCTCTCAACAAGTGTTAGCCCCCAGGAATGGGACCCTCTCCATCTCTGAGAATTTACTGAATAGAAAAGAAGAAAAAAAAGGAGAAAAAAAAAAGGAGAAAAAAAAAGAGAAAAAGGAGAAAAAAAAAGAGAGAGAAAAAGGAGAGAGAAAAAGGAGAAAGAAAAAGAGAAAGAAAGAGAAAAAAGGAGAGAAAAAAGGAGAGAAAAAAAGGAGAGAGTTTTTTCTCTCTCCTTTTTTTCTTCTCTCAACAAGTGTTAGCCCCCAGGAATGGGACCCTCTCCATCTCTGAGAATTTACTGAATAGAAAAGAAGAAAAAAAAGGAGAAAAAAAAAAAGGAGAAAAAAAAAGAGAAAAAGGAGAAAAAAAAAGAGAGAGAAAAAGGAGAGAGAAAAAGGAGAAAGAAAAAGAGAAAGAAAGAGAAAAAAGGAGAGAAAAAAGGAGGAAAAAAAAGGAGAAAAAAAAGGAGAAAAAAAAGGAGAAAAAAGGGAGAAAAAAAAGGAGAAAAAAAAGGAGAAAAAAGGGAGAAAAAAAAAGGAGAGAAAAAAAGGAGAAAAAAAAAGGAGAAAAAAAAGGAGAAAAAAAAGGAGAAAAAAAAGGAGAAAAAAAGAGAGGAAAAAAAAGAAAAAAAGAAGAGAAAGAAAGAGATAGATAGAGAGAGAGAACGTTGCTTGAGATATATATATATATAGATGTGATGATAATTATGGAAGTAATAATCCAACATGATGGAAAATGAAAAATCGAAAATTGTTCAGATATTCATCAACGTTTCGTCTTTATTTCAAGACTTTCTCAGGATGACAGATTTGAAGAAAAACTGATAAGTCAACATTTGAAAATACGCTTATGAAGTGGAATGAGGGTTTTTTGTTTTTTTAAATAAAAAAAATTAGGTTTTCTTTTAATTTTCGATTTTATGTACAAATGTTAGTTGGAAATGTGGTATAAAATCTAGGCTAGCTATTTCACAGCACATTCCTGACCAAACTTTGTATATATCATTGATATTAATAAAAAAATTTAAAAAAAAATTTTATTAATTAAAAAAAAAAAAAAAATTTCAACAAAAATTTTGAATTCTACCGCCTTTGTTTCGTTCGGGAAAAAACAAATTTTAATTAAAAAAAAGCCATTCTTTTCATGTCACAGACGCACCACATATTTTCACATATTGATTCTTATGTTTTTATTCAAAACCAGTCATCTTTAGAAAGTCTTGAAATAAAGACGAACCGTTGATGAATATATAAACAATTTTCGTTCTTTTTTCCCCCCCTTTTACATAGATAGATGTGTATATACATGAAATAGTAAAAAATATTATGTAAATTATCGTTTTCTCTGACGATACATCTTACATTTTCCCCCCTTTTGTTGTAAGGCTAAAACAACAAACCAAACACGATCTGTTCTGTTCAATTTGGAAGAATGTCTCCAATTGACAGGTTATCAACTCGCGTTTCCAGACCCAATCCATGGATCTTCTCTGTGTCTGTCCGATTCAAACGGTTTTGTCTTTGGCAGAATATACAGAACGTAAACTTTATATGAGACACTGGAACTGATGTACCATGAAACGTAATGAATTTTTTTTTTTTTTTAAATGTCTATTTAAAGCTGAATTAAAAAAAAAAAAATTAAAAATTTAAAAAAAAAAAAGATAAAAATAATAATTACAATATAAACTCGTATTGAGTGCATTACGGTAGTTACAATATTGTAAAAAATTTGCAGAAACCCCGTCTGACTACAGGGTGTCTCAAAAAAATGTACTCACTCTTAGAATGACGAGAAAACCTTTATTTATGAACATAGAGAGAAATGAAATAGCTTCAAATACATGAAACAAATGTAATTGAAAAATCATTATCGCAAATGTTCAAATTGATGTCCATTATAAATTTACTCACTCTTTTTTTTTTGGATTGGACGAAGGGGCCCCAATGAATACCCTGCGCGTTCCCCAGACCTAACACCCATGGACTTTTTTTTGTGGGGATACTTAAAAGACAAAGTTTATGGCAACAAACCAAGGACAATTGATGCATTGAAATTGGAAATTGAAAGACACTGTCGTGATATTCCTAATGACATGTTTCGCGACGTTTGCGAATCCCTTGGTGCGCGTTATCAGCTTTGTTTGAACAATAATGGTCATCAGTTTGAACATTTGCGAACATGATTCTTCAATTACATCTGTCTCATGTATTCGATGCTATTTCATTTCACTCTATGTTCATGAATAAAAGTTTTCTCGTCATTCTACGAGTGAGTACATTTTTTTGAGACACCCTGTATATTGTTGTCAGACCGCCAGATTGTTTATTCGGACTTTTTTCCCCCCCTCCCAAGTATAAAAAAGTGCTTCTTATGTTTAAAAAAAAAAAAAAACCCTAAGAAATTAAACGTGTTACGTATTAAGTTTATCGCAAATCCAATCATAGAATGATCTTAACCATCGTACTATATCCGTCCATAACGACTACGGTTTCGGCTAAGGAATACACAAATGCCTTCCTGTCTCTTCATATAGTTATTAAGATCTGACCAGCCCGATTAGTTAACGTGTTACAATTTTTAGTATTATTCAGACTACTTTTTTTCATCTCAGATGTTATTCTCACAACGTTTCGGCCTCCGGAATCCGATGAAAATAAGGAAATAATGATTCTCGAATTCTACCAGATGTACCTGAAGACAATCGGAGGTTACATCGGGCGGAAACGTTGTAGGAATAACACCTAAGAAAAGTAGTCCGTATAATCTGAATAATCCATCCTCAGCTCAAAAATTCTGAAACATAGAATTCATACATTGTTCCGTCTTTGTGGCAATAACATGTTTAAGGTGTTCTTTCTAATCAGTCACTGAAAATACAGTTTTCGGTATCGCAAACAGATTCGCGATGACCGTTTATACAATGATTACCTCCCGTGGATACGTCTCTTGAAAATGTTTCATACTCATTAGTGACGTTGATATGCACAAAGTCTCGCAATACAGGCATTGGGTATATGTTACGACGCTCAGCAGAGGCGCGAACGGGGTCCAAAAAAAGAACGAGAAAGAGTTTAAAAACATAAATTTGCAACAAGTAAAGTTGACCTATGTCTAGAATAGACATTTTTCTACTTACCTATGTAATTTGTTTGTATTTTTACGTAGTATAAATGGCTTTTTATTAGATGTTAAAAAAAAATTTCTTGTTTTTTAAAACATCTAGTTTCTCAAAGGAAAATGCCGGCCATTCCCTCTATAATATTATTACGTAGAGCGGCCATTTTGAATTCTTCGAAAACCGTGTGTTGAACTTAAATTTCTAATAAATAGCACTTCAAACGGGTTTAAAATACAAACAAATAGCACATGCAAGTTTGAAACTAACTTTTACAGCTTACAGTTTTATTTGTTGTATATTTGTTTTTTTAGCGTTTTTACTCTGCTGAGTCTCGTAAAAGATGCCCCAGGCATTCGTAAGCTGGCATATCGGGTATGGTATATATATATTTTTTTTTAATTGGTTCACCATCTGTCTGGTCTCGAACCGGTTTGATGTCAGTCTTCTTCATCGATTGGCGTAGATTTGGTGATGCGAGTTTGCTTAGAGTGCTTTTCTGGCGTGATGAATTTTCAGCCTCCATCGGAACAGAACGAGTAAGATTCAAGCACGGAATCAGATTTCGTGACAAAGGCGATCGTACGACGTTTACGATGTTTAGAAAGCATGTGCCTGCTCATCGTCTCATTGCCGCCTGCAGAGAAGTAACGCCGACGGCACGAATAGTTCCGCGTATTTACTGGCTCTCATTTTGGCGCTTCTGTAGACGTTTGGCAAAGCTGACCGTCTGTTGTAGACCAGTCGGCTTGCTGGAGTCACTGGTCTTTGGCTTCGGCAAAGGTGTACACTTCTCGACATGTTCGATGTACTTCTGCGGTTCGGTGTCGAGGAAGTTGCATTTGTGACGGCAGCAGAAAAACGTGTAAAAGTTTTCGGTCCGCTGCTCGAGCACACTGTCGATACAGCAGAGTTTCTTACTCGGATGCAGACGGAACATGTGCTGGCGTATAACCTGCACGTCGGCGGACATGAAATTGCAAAACATACACGCGTATCTATTTTCAACTTCCTTCTCGACATCTTCGTTATCGGTTTTTATTCTCGATGAACTTGACGATAATAGCGATGGTTTTACTGCGATTTCTTGGCTTTTCTGGCCGGATTGTTTTGGGGGATCTTGTAAAACTTCCCTATTGTTGTTCACAATGAGGCGTGTGTATCGACTCGGCTTCTCGGTGTGCTTTTCCTTTTGATGCGCTTCGACATTCTTCTCCTTCAGCGTATGATACTGGCAATAGACACATCGGAAGAACGGCACATCCACTGGTAGATCGTCGACATTAAAATTATCTTCCAGAAGGTCTGTATTTTTAACGCTGACTTCCTTGTTAAGTGGCTTTCGCCCTCGTTTTTTCACCACGGGGGATACACTTGCCGCATTGGTAGACTTTTTGGGTTGATTATCTTCCGAGGCGCTTTTTATAACGCTAGCTTCCTTGTTAAGTGGCTTTCGTCCTCTTTTTTTCTTCATGGGGGACACACTTGCCGCGTCGGTAGACATTTTTGGTTGATAACCTTCAGAGGCGCCTTTCTTTAAAACACCGACTTTCTTGTTAGACGGCTTTCGTCCTCTTTTTGGCTTCGGCCCTCTTTTCGCTCCCGTTCTGGCAGCCTTTTTCGGTTCGTAATCGGAAGCGTCGTCTTCATCTTCATCTTCCTCACTGCTGTCCAGACTGGCCGCTTTTCGTTTCTGGCTTTCCGCCGGCGTTTTCTTATCAAACGTTTCCCAAATATATTCGGGTACAATACGCGGGATTTCTTTCGTGTTCTGCGAAGCCTTGTTGGAATTTAAAGTTTCCAAAAGCTGAATGATTTCCGTAGCAGAGTTTTGCTGAGAAACAGGGGGCTGAATGCTGCCGTCAAAGCTCTGAATATGGTTGTCTTCGGCGGAACTAACCGCGTAAATGTCTGCATTAAGCGTATTTGCAGACTGAACGTCAACAATCCGTAAGTCAGTCTCATCCGTAGAACTGATCAGACTCCGGATCATGTTGGCATTATTCCCAGAAGATCCAACATTGGATCGGATATTTGTGATCAAAGTAATCGGTTCTGTGCTGGTGTCCTGTTGATGGCTTTCGGAACTTGTAAGGCTGCCATTGGTATTCAATTCGGTCAACGATGGCGCCAGGTCTACAAGAGACCTCAAGTTTGTGATTTCTAACGGTAAAGGCGTCAATTCTTCATTACTATTCTCATTCGAATCTTTTTTTGACGATGGAACCAGCGAGTATGTGTCACTAATCTTTATCGGTGTCTGTGAATTCTGATTATCAAGAAAGTCTCTGCCATTACCATGGTCGGAATTGTTACTCTGCTGAGGGTAATCATGGACGAAGCTCTCTGATTTATCATCGGTTTCATTATTCTTGCCGCCGGACATAATGGCGGGCTCATATTGTTCATGCAAGTCCCGAACCAACATACAAGCCTTCAAGGCATTGCGAGTCAATTTGTATTCGGGGTGCTTTTGGATTGAATGTTTCACAACATCGGAACGCGTGAAGCATTCCTCGTCGCAGTAATTACATTTAAAACGATGACTTTTCGAATGAGCGATCATTTCCGGTTTTTCTTTCGTTTTAAATGGGCAAAAGTTGCACCAATACATGTGCATGTCAACGTCTGGTACGAAAGAGCCGCTTGAAGAGCGGAGAAGGAACGTGGCCGAAAAGGCGCAGATGTTGTCTTCCCACGGACAAGGGACTCCGCTATTAAATTCATCCTTGATGCCTCGTTCGACAAATTCCATCTGGCCCCTCTCGCCCGTGATACATTTTGTTGGGGATCGTGGCCGCAGTACGGTAACCGACGAACTTATCCCTCGACAATCCTGCGAGGTTTTGTCTCCAGGATTCAGACTACTCTTCGGAGAAGGGTCAGGCGTAAATTGTTGGTCATCAAAAGGTGGGGACCTCGTAGAATCCATCGTAGATAATTCTTTTCACACTTCTAACGATGCTGCTTCTGCCGTCACTGGGGATGCTCACTTCATTTCAAAGAGATACAGCAAAGCCGCTATGATATCTGAAAAATAAAAATAAAATTATAGTTTGAATACATATACATAAATCTATGATATCTGAAAAAAAAAATATATATATATATATATATATATATATTATAGTTTAAATATATACACATAAAACTATGATATTGGAGAAAAAAAATATATAGTTTAAATATATATACATACAACTATGATATCTGAGAAAAAAATATATAGTTTAAATATATATACATACAACTATGATATCTGAGAAAAAATATATATAGTTTAAATATATATACATAAAACTGATATCTGAGAAAAAAAATATATAGTTTAAATATATATACATAAAACTATGATATCTGAGAAAAAAAATATATAGTTTAAATATATATACATAAAACTATGATATCTGAGAAAAGAAATTATAGTTTAAATATATATACATACAACTATGATATCTGAGAAAAAAAATATATAGTTTAAACATATATACATAAAACTATGATATCTGAGAAAAATAATTATAGTTTAAATATATATACATAAAACTATGATATCGGAGAGAAAAAATATAGTTTAAATATATATACATAAAACTATGATATCTGAAAAACAATATATAGTTTAAATATATATACATAAAACTATGATATCTGAGAAAAGAAATTATAGTTTAAATATATATACATAAAACTATGATATCGGAGAGAAAAAATATAGTTTAAATATATATACATAAAACTATGATATCTGAGAAAAAATATATATAGTTTAAATATATATATATATACATAAAACTATGATATCTGAAAAAGAAATTATACTTTAAATATATATACATAAAATTATAATATCTTAAAAAAAAAAAAATAAATAAAATTAAATAAAGGTTAGAAAATCTATATAAAAGTGTATTCTTATGTAAAATTTGCTGAGGGAGATGGTGAAAATGTTCCCGAATCTCTTAAGTTCACCCCCAATGGGGCTATGAAAGCATAACCCATTTAAAACTTCAAATATATCCTATTTTGAGGAAATTTATATATGTATAAAATTCTCCGGGGACGACAATGTGAAGAATATCTGTGTGCCCCCCATCGCTAAGTGACACATGGGGAAAGACCTCCCCCTCCCCCCTTGAAACTTCAAATAAACGTATCTCTGCCTTTTGGCTAAGATCAAAGTGTAGTATCTGTTCCGATGGATACTGCACGCCTGTCCTGTGCAGTTCTAGGAGGTCCACCCTCCCAGGCTTCGCCTCCCCTCTTTGGGGAGGAGTAAGTTTATTGCTTACTGTCTGAGGCGCCCCTACCGGGGAATGCCGACGGGGCTGCCCAGGCAATTTTTAAATGGCCAGAGTGCTCACCTCTCGAGCGCTGGCTTTTAACCCCACTTGCTCGACCCGATCTTGGGTCACATCTTACTTGTGGGAGTAAGATAAAACTGGCCTTGTGCCTAACTCCGCGAGGAGTAAATAAACATCCGATTTTAACCGTGTGTATAAGCCACTAATTCAGAGTTTTCCAACATTTCAGCTTCTGATTATATTAGGGGCCGAAATGGGAGGAAAAGGACAGTAAGAAACGAAAAAAAGGAATATGGTGTCAATAAACCGGTTGATGATGATGATGATGATGATGATATAATAGAATCAAATATAAACTAAAAGTAAACTTTTAGTAGATAGAACCTATAGTGAAATGGTTTAAGCTCAATATACGATATAGAGCAATTATAAAGAAATATTTATATATATATATATATATATATATATATTTGTGTTATAATGGAATAATTCCAGGAAGAAATGGTGTCATGAGCAGAGTGGAAAAGTACATAGTAGTGATCCTCATTCAATCCCGAGCGACGTCGGGTCACCCTGCTAATATTAAATAAAATTTTAAAACCACTTTAAACATAAAATAAATTTGGATGCTTCTTCGGTATTTTTCACCACCCGTTTTTCTAAAAAATTTTTACTGACCATTTTTTATTTCTTTTTTCAATTAGCTATCATGTCGCTAGAGAATTCCGGGTTTTTCGGAAAATTTTTTACGAATATTTTCGATTTTAGAAGGGGGATCAGTTTCCTAGATAAATTTAACATAAACTGATCCCCCACTTTTGACCATCACACATTTTTCCCAAAAATGTCCAGACAACCCAAAATTCTCTAGCGATAATTGTATACAGAAAAAAATTTGGTCCGTAAAAAAAGGTGAAAAAAAAACCTGCAACATGGTCAAAAAGTGGGGGATCAGTTTACGTTAAATTTATATAGGAAACTGACACCCCTCTTAAAATCAAAATTATTTGAAAAAAAAAAAAGAAAAAAAACACGGAATTCTCTAGCGACATGATAGGTAATTGTACACCAAAAAAATAAATAATATTTGAAAAAAGTTGAGAAAAACGAGAGGGGGGGATAACGAAAAAACGCTCAAAATTGTTCATTATTAGCAATGCTAAATTGGCCTGATTATGCTGTGAAAACGGGTAAAAAAAAAAATTTTTTTAAAAAAGTGAATTTCTCGTTAAATTTAACTTATGATAATGCGGTTATTTTTTTAAACTTATATCGATGAAAATAGTATGAAAACAAAATGTAATCTTTCCTCTTTCTAATATTTTTTTTTTTTTGATACAATGATTATTTATTTTTTTTATTTTTTTTTTTTATTACAGGTTAGGTTTAGGGTTAGGTTCAATCGCTTCACTGACAAAGTCCGACTGACCGTTATTTATAAATAAGCCTTTGTTTAAAAATTGACTGCTGATTTCTGTCCCATAAAAAATTTCCAGATTTCAATGTCAATCCCTTTTTATTTATTTTTTACATGCCGAAACTTGGATAACGCCGCAAAATCTTCCAATATTAAAAAGAAAACAACCTTTATTCAAATTCCCCATCCTAAAATTAGTCAAGTCCAAAAGTTTCAGGCTTGTATCTTTAATGGGTAACTTTTTACAAAAAGTTTGGTAAGGTGTACATTCGACCCATTTTTCTACCCAACTGCCAAATTGAAATAAGGTTTTTATGGATGTACTAATGAAAAAAAAAAATTAGCTTAATCTGTATGATGTAATGAATCATAATAAAAAGTTTCAATGTGTTAACTGTTGAAATAAAACTTCTATGAACAGTGAAAGTTGCTCTTCTGTATCGTTTCCGCACAATTTTTGTGACGGCATGTGATTTTCACCAATGTTTAAGACTGGGTATATCTAAGAATTATTAATTGCATCTATATAATCTTCATTTTAATGAACTATGGCATTATATTTATAAAGAGTTTTCACTTATTTAAAGCTTTTATCTTCAGTTATACACTGATTAAGTTGGCTTTTTGTTCAGTATCACACAAAATGCGATGTCCGACCAACTTTGAATGGCCGTAACTCGGGTACTAATTGAGATAGCAAGATTAATTTTTTTTTTTTTTTTTTTTTTTAAATTTTGCAGCACCATATATGCACACCTAAATAGTTTTTTGGTAGATTGGAGAAAAAAAAAAAAAAAAAAAAAAAAATCAGTTTGGAATACCTAATAGTAGTGATCCTCATTCAAATCCCAGGCAACGTCGGGTCACCCTGCTAATATAAAATAAAAGTTTAAAACCGCTTTATAGTTTAAAAATAAAATAAGTTTATCTATTACTAGCGGAACCCGTCGCCCGGCGTTGCACGGGAGAAAGTACTACGTATTGCATGACGTCGAATTAAAAAAGAAACGGCCTTTTGTTCTTTCTCCCCCCCCCCTCACCGTGTTGGCGAATGTTATAAATTAAAAAAAAGGAAAAAGTGATAAAGTATAATTGGATCAAACACTAAAACTGGCGATCATGAAACCCGCATTCCTAACCAGTGAGCCACGGTTTCGAGTTAAAGATACATGTGAAAATAGGTGAATTAAGCTAAGCTTGATTATCGGAGTGAACGGGAGCGGTCATTAAGTCTTTGCTTTATATTATGTAGTAAATTAGTGCCAGGCAAATAATAAATAAGAACCGGTGTTTTGTGAAAATTAAACTGTGTGTATTAGTTCCCGGTGTCGATGAGTTGAGTGACAGTACAGAATTGTTAGGGAGAAAAGTTTTGCTACCACCTGTATGGAGTTGGTTTGTCGGAGAGACGTGGATGGTGGGCCAAATGTAATATTTAGTGTTAGTTGGAAAAAAATAATAACCCATTTACTAAAACACGCTCGAGTGAATAAGTGTAGTATAGTGGTGAGTTTAGTAGCCTGTGATGCATGTGGTTATTTTCCTATACTCCGAGAAGGCACAGGGGAAAAAACGTCTCTACTTTATATATTAGATTAGCAATGCGAAACTGGCCTGTTTATGCTGCGAAAATGGATAAAAAAGAAAAGTGAATTACTCAAATTATTTTTTTAAGTTATATCAATGAAAATTGTATGAAAACAAAACGTAATCTTTCCTCTTCCTAATATAATTTTTTTTCTTGTACGATTAGTTTTTAAAAAAATGTTATTACAGGTTTATTTGGATTATGTGACTATTTTAAAGACAATAACCAAACATGTTAGGAAAAAAAAAAAAAAGTTCAAACCACCCTCGATACACAGGGTGGGCAAAAATAAGGGTCCTATTTTTAAAAATTCATAACTTTTTTATTTATTGATTTTTTTTTTTTTTCTAGAATAAGTAAAGGACCCCTTCCGAAGCAAGCATTAGCCCTAAGGAACGTACCCTCATTTAGAAAACATTATTTTTGCTTAAAAAACTCAAAACCGTGTAAAAAACAATACTTTAGTTTTTGTAAGTTTTAAGAAGTGTTTTTCGGCTAAAATTTGTTTTGTTTATTTCAAAAAATCTCGGAAGGGTCAGTCTACACACACATAAAGTTTGGTGAGTTTAACTTTTATTTTGTGGAAGTTATTCAAATTCAAGTTATTCAAATTTAAAGATAGGACCCTTATTTTGGCCCACCCTATACTACTTCTCACCTCCCTTCACCTTCCTCTGATATGATTTTCTTGAAGGGGTCATTTGCAAAGTAGCCCGACTTCAATTAATGGCTACCAAAATGAAAAAGACTCCCCAAAGTTTTCAGTTGAGTTTTCTGTTCTTTTAAGTATCATAAATGTATAACTAATTTCTAATCATGCTACCAAATGTGTTTGGTTCCGGGGTTTTTTTCAGAAACGAATTTTGAATTCTGTTTTTTAACGTCCGTGTCGTTCAAACTGTTAATGAATCCACTCTGAAAAATCATTCCATCTTAATAAAAAAAAAAATGGGTGCATGTTCAGTGTTTCGGGCATACGCAAAAATTATTTATTTATGTTGAAAAAAGTAGGAAAAATTATCCACTAGAACTTTAATTACAAATATTTTTCCATTTTCCATATCATACAAGTCACTTCGATGACTATGCCTCCATCTTGTTCGTTAGACACAAGTCAAGGGCAGATAATTTGCAAGGGCAGATAATACACATTTATTAAAAAACAGAAAAATAAAAAACAACTACATTGATAAAAAACATAATTTATTGTAATGAGTATATTTAATATGAAAGTAAATAAAAAAGTAAACCTAATTAAATTAAAACTGGGTATCTTTCCGCAATTTCTTGGAAGAGACCGCCTAGTTGTTCTTGAACTTCTGACGCAACATAAACTCAGCTAAATAGGTATTCACCATTTGCATAACTCTTTGCATGATTATCTGCCCTTGACTTGGAGGCATAGTCATCGAAGTGACTTGTACGATACGGAAAATGGAAAAATATTTGTAATTAAAGTTCTAGTGGATAATTTTTCCTACTTTTTTCAACATTGAACAATAAAATATCACTGAGTAAGTACATAATATTGTTTTCATGAATAAATAATTTTTCCGTATGCCCGAAGCACTGAACATGCACCAAAAAAAGCTTATTCTTCAATTTCGAAATATAGAATTTTAAGTTAATTTTTATAAAAAATTTCCAAGTTAATTTTTAAGTTATATTTATGAAAACAAAATGTAATCTTTCCTCTTTCTAATATCAATTTTTTTTGATAGGATAATTAGTTTTTTTTTCTTTTATTTGAATTATGTAACTATTTTTTTTAAAGACAAATGTGTTTGGTTTTACTTTTTTTTTTTCAGCAACAAATTTTGAATCCTGTTTTTAAATGTGTGTCATTCAAATTTAATGAATCCACTTTGAAAAATCATTCCATCTTATATAAAAAAAAAAAAGAAGTTATTTTTCACTTTGATAAGCAGAATATAGAATTTTAGGATCTAAAAAGATCCTAAAATTCTATACCCCACCACTGCCAAGGGAGACAACTTTTCGGCTTGCTAAATTCTTCAAGCATTTAATTTGCTGAATGGATGATTTTTCAGCCACTTTTGCTTAGAAAAATTAACAAAATAAGAATGCATAAGGGATGTTTTTTTTTATTATTGAGGGGGATAAAATTGTGTTAAATCAGTTATGATTTGTGCGAATAGGTCAGTTCCCCGGTAGCCGTGCCTCCACACGAACTCGCAGAGGTAGCTGTCAACAAGCGTGCGATGGGTGCCACATTGCCGCTTATTTTGCAATTTGTATGTGTTCCAACACGACTCAATTGTCTGAGTGTGCGCTCCGGAGACAGGATTAACGAAATTCGTTGTGTGGTTCACTGTTTGGTGCGTGTAGGCCATGCCCATCATATTTTCGATGCCGGCGTAGGCGGACCACATATCGGAAATAATGATAGATCGGGGAGCAATGCATGTACGAATGACCTCCAGAAGCGTTGAGGCGTTTCTAGTTGTCCCCCTTGGCAGTGGTGAGGATCTTCTTAAAAAGATCCGAATTTTAAGTTAAGGTTAGGGTTAGGGTTTTAAGTATTAATAAAACATTTCCAAGTTGAAAACTTCAGTGAATAAAATTTAAATCCTAAAAATAAATGATATTTATTTTGCCAAAAAAATTGTTATTTCGTTAGTTTTTTTTTTTAATGTCATCTTTCCGGCCTACTAAAGATCTGTTTATATTCTATTCTTCAAATCCTGTATTTGGTGTAGCGAGTATGTTGACGTCCGTGTGCAATAAGCCTCCGAGCAGAGGCGTTCTTACATTTTTGCTTGTATTTCAGGCCTTGAAATGGAAGATCAAGCAGAACACTACCGACATCTGATGCTTTTTTTATGACAGAAAAGGAGTTTGTTTTTTGTCCGGCTTTCTTGTTCATAGTCGCACGGCACACTGGCCGATTTTGCAACTGGCGTCCTCGCCTGTCTCTGGGGAACTGACTCTTGGGTAGCTTTCACGCGTAGACACTTATTGAAAATCTACATTACTTCACGCTTTCGGTCCCCCCTTCTTTTTTCCTTGTGTCTTTCTTCCTCTCTCGGAGTTGGGTGGTGCGCGCGATACGGACAATTTGAATTTCTCTTTTAGACTTTATTTTAAAAAAAACAACAATTATTCTTTCTCTCGCTGGGGAGGAGGTCTCTGCCCTAATTAATGGTGACAGCTTTTAGATGGCTATCTCCGACCATCAGCTTGCCCACCCGGCTAGTATAGTACTGACACGTCTGACCGTATGTTTTTCGTTGGTGATAAAAGATTTTGCCCAAACTTTGTCCATCTGTTCAAACTCGTCGTCGTGTAAGACTTAAATGCAATTGACAATCTTACATGACTTTTCCAGACAGCCCGACGCTATTTTCTCTCCTTGTTTAGATAGTCGATCCGCGCTGAATATATGTACTAGTCTTATATCTCTACCTTGTTCCTACGTAGGGTCTAGCATCATCACCAAGATGCATACTAGTGCGCTCCTAGGGTACCCGATCCCCGTCGGCCTCGATCGCTGTCATACTGTAGTTGAACGACGATCAATATTGTAGATTCTCCAAAAATCAGGAGAGCCAACTCTTTGAGATGAGATAGTCACAAATCCTTTGTGAATAGCTAGACTTGGCCTCAGAGATTGCTCTTATGCAGACATTGCTAGCTCTACTGTAGGATTGTCTAGATTTTCAGAACTATCCTGATGATACTGATTAAAATAATGGTTACGATGGGCAATGGCAGAAGCACAAACAGATGAAAACCATGGAGGAGAATGAGATTTGGTTCAAAACGATGAGGAATGAAGGTGTCAATTCCAACAAGAAGCCAGTCAGTAACCTCCCTAGAAGCATCATTTGGAGACATACTAAAAATAGGACCCCATGGAACATCACACAGGAAACCCATCCCAATCAGCCTTCCTATAGTTGAACATATTCCTATGGAAGGGACGATCAATAGAAAACTTAACCGAAAAATTAACCTCAACATCAACAACCGCACGATCAGAAGAACCCAATGGAGGAGAAGAGGAAATAGAACACGAGTCAGAAACAGAAGTGAGAAAAAATCAAGTAAGGATGGTTGATGAACATCATTATTAGGAAAACGTGTGGGGAAGGTGACAATTTGGGACAAGTCATGAGACAGAAAAGTTAAGACAGATTTTCCCCAGCTAGATCTGTGCAGTTAGAGCACGGGAGCCAGTCAGAATGATGAGCATTCGAAGTCACCAAAAACAAAGATGGAGCTTGACGGATGAATTTGCAATGCATCATTCATACTGCTGGATATAGCATCAACAACAGAGCAGCCATTATCAGAAGGGGAACCGTACAAAAAGAACAAATAGGAAGTGAAGTGATGTGATCTCAATTTCGAGTTAGTTTATATAATAATTTGGGACATCCACCTGTAAATGCCCATTCTGGGATTTCGCCTTTGCTGTCAATGTAGCTACACCCTTAGGGCGTTTATTAAACAGCGTTCTATTCCCATCATTTTTGATATTCCATACCGAAGATCCCACGGAACGTCACATAGGAAGCTGTGAAGCCCATCCCAACGAGCCTTACTGTAGTTGAACGTCTTTCTATGGAAGGGACGATCAACAGAAGACTTCACCGAAAGATCAACCTCAACATAAGCATGATCAGAAGAAAAGGAAATAAAACATGAGTCAGGAAAAAGATCTTTATAACTACCATGATCTTTAAAAAAAAAAAAAAAAAAAAAAAAAAAAAAAAAAAAAAAAAAAAAAAAATCAACTGAGAATACGTCATAAGGGATGAAGTCGTCTGTTAAAATAGATCATAGACGACCTGTGACCCAAAGGATCACGGGTTATTGAATATGAAACAGGAACCTCATATAATTAGGGGTGGGATGTTATGGGTGAAAATTTCAGATTCGTGCAAGTAGTATTTTTTTGTGTTCATTTATACATAAATAACACTAAACAATCAAACATTTTGAAAATTTTGCAAAATTCAGAAGGTGCATGCCAAAAATAGCCGTTAGGGCTCCACGGGACTCAAAATCCATCATTTTTCGGTGAAAAAGTGGTTTCATGCGACATTGCAGGTCCTAAAACATCCTTAAAAGCTATGAATGGATATAGATGGTTAAATCTGATATAGTACTGAAATTTAGGACCATTTTCAGGCTGTAAAAGGCTTTCGAGTCCCGTGGAGCCCTAACGGCTATTTTTGGCCTGCACCTTCTGAATTTTGCAAAATTTTCAAAATGTTTGATTGTTTAGTGTTATTTATGTATAAATGAACACAAAAAAATACTACTCGCACGTATCTGAAATTTTCACCCATAACGTCCCACCCCTAATTATATGAGGTTCCTGTTTCATATTTAATAACCCGTGATCCTTTGGGTCACAGGTCGTCTATGATCTATTTTAACAGATGACTTCATCCCTTGACATATTCTCAGTTGATTTTTTTTTTTTTTTTTTGAAGATTATTGTTATTTAATCACGGTCGTTATAAAGAGCTCAGTAAACAGAGCTCAAAACTGTTTGAATTATGCAAATATCCCTAGTGGTTCAAAAGTTATAAGAATTTAAAGCTAAAAAATTCGAGGTTCAAACTTGTAATCATTATATAGAAAAAAAATACTAGAAATCACGGTTCAATTCACAAGAAATTCTTTAATTTCTTGTGAATTGAAGTACTTGTAAAACAAGCACAAGGATCCTACATTGTGGCGATGGGACAGGGGTTGAAGCTTGGTGGATAACAAGGGACCTATTCGATTAGCGACTTTTCTTTTGATCCTGTCTAAGAGGGAGAGACTAGTTGATGGTGCCCCAACCAAGATGTGACATCAATACTCCATGCATGGGCGGATGGTGGCTTTGTAGAGATATAGGATACTGTCAGGTGTGAGAAGTTTACTAGCACGGCAGACGGAGCCCACTTTCCTTGCAGCAGCCTTGGCAATGTCTTCTATGTATTTGTTCCAATTTATTTTATCTGTGAAAGTTAGGCCGAGAATTTTGAACTTTAGACTCTCAGCTAAGGTGTTATTTCATTACTATTACCGACATAAATTATTTTAAAGGAAATAGAGTTGGGAAATTATGCAAAAACAATTTATTTTGTTTTAAAAATAATTTAATATTTAAGAGAAGTTTTGGTACTGTTATAGATGACGCGCCTGATTTCCGTGACTTCGCGTCATCAACGATCGGACATGTCGCGGAAGCGCCCGAGCACTGACGGAATTAATATCATTTTTTTGTTTCTTTTATCTTATAAAAACATTGACAAAATTTTACCCCCCCCCCCCCCCAAAAAACATTATTTTCACAACAAAAAAAAAAAATGATTTTAATCTATGTATTTTTTTCTTTGAATTTATTCGTCTTATATTAGCGTCTGCCAGTCTTCCAGTTAGAGCTGGGCAGTTTGAATGCAGGGCTTGGCTATCGCTAAGAACGGGAGCCCAAACCCTAACCCAATTTTCTTTATTTCTTTGTTTTATGTTAGCAAGAAAAAAAAAAAAAAAGAAACAGTGAAACAACCCATGATCCTTTGGGTCACAGGACGTCTATGATCTATTTTAACAGATGACTTCATCCCTTATGACGTATTCTCAGTTGATTAAAAAAATTTTTTTTTTTTTTTAAATGATTATTATTATTTAATCACGGTAATTATAAAGAGCTCAGTAAATAGAGCTCAAAACTGTTTGAATTATGCAAATATCCCTAGTGGTTCAAAAGTTATAAGAATTTAAAGGGTAATTCCATGTCAAATCATCCAGAAATTTTGGATTTTGAAACCCATGTCCTCAGATTTTGTTGTAACTTGCACCACAGATGGACATCATAAAAACTAAGAAATCCTGAAAATTTCAGCATGCAGCTCCAAGCGGTTTCCGATTTAGAGCAGTTTCCGTGTCGCGTAAATCGCGCAAGATGTCGCCCGGGCGACATTTTAATAATTACATTTTCTTTACTATTTTCAGTTTGGAACATGATATAACGCTGAAAATTCACACAGGTATGTTTTTCAACCCAAGGAATCCAAAAATGGCATCAGCTTTGCTCAGAAATGAAGCCTTCTAGGAGATTTTATCAAATTTTGAAATTTTTTTACATGTGCACCAATATGGGGCAAAAACATGATGTAGCTGATATGGTAACGGGTTTTTTTCTTTTGGACATTCATTTAGACACTATGCAGTACCTCTGGACCAAAAATGGTAAATAATACTTTTTTTGTTCACTCACAGTGTCTATTCAAAGTTAGGCCTTTTTCCGAGGGTTCAGAATACCCTATTGGAGGAAGCAACTAGTTTGGATATGCGAGATCAAAATTTATATAAAATTCACATTAAAATAAGTTTTAGAAAGTAAAAGTTAAGAGTCTCACAGTGATCAGATATTTATAATAAAAGCTGACTTCACAACAAAAACCAGCACATGACAACATTATCTACATGGGTTATTCTCATCAATTTTAACTGAGAATAAATGTTGAATGGTTTTACTTATGACTTATAAGATAGATGAAGTTAGCACTGTTTGTGTTTATTTAATAACTGCATAGCAGTTTTTACTAAGGTAAAAAGTTTCGGGTTGTTAACACCATCCATTGTAAAATGACTGAGCGAAACATCGTCAAAATGTCCCATGCGCAACGGCGCTTTGGTCCAATGTCACCAGAATCCAATGATTATGCCAATTTTGGCTACTGAACCACAATAGCTGCTTAAATATTGATCATATTTCTTTTATAAGAAAATTTTTCTTTGCCTATTATGCCTGCATTAGTTGGTGGTTAATTTTTTCAGTAAAACATGTCCCATATGCAACAGAGCTGGATTAGTTCACCATAATGTACTCCAACAATCCTAAAATAATTTTAAATGAAAAACATTATCTATACCTAATTAAAATATATAATAGTGGTTGGTGCAATTGGTTTGTTCCATTATGCAGGCAAGAAAGTTAAGCAGCACTTGATTCTTATACCAAGAAATTAGCTGTAGAAAATATAGAAGAATTTGAGGTAGGCACAAATTTATGAATATTTTAAATGTTGATTTTCCTTTCAATTCAGTGGAAAAATGTATATAAATCTGTTCACTAACTGCTTACTCATCCCCTGCTACCAAACTTAAGTTACCTGATTATCTCTATATATTCTATTTGATTGTTTTGTCTTCAATTCAACAGTAAACAAAAGAAAACAAAATGACTGATGTCGAACTCAATTTGGAATGTCATAAATTAGATTATGATCATTCCAAAGGAATTGAGAATCTGTCAGACTTGAACAAAGACGTTGTTGTGGAGAGCTGGGCTCAAGGAACATAAAGGCGAGTTATCAACCATCTGCTTTCATCACAAAAAATATTTGGGAAATGTGTTTGAACATAGAGCAAAGGCCTCAAAGGCCGCGGCGGATTGTTACAACATAAAAGTAAAGTCAAAGATGTACAGCTGATATCGTTGGTGATGGCAAAAGAGCTGGAGGTGAGAGGGTACAATGTAACACCAGGACACATTCTTTGTCCTCAGTGTATGATGAAATATGTCCTCAGTGTATGATGAAATATGTGAGACTGATCGATGATACAGACAGGATAGATGCAAACTACACCTGTGAACTTTTGCAAACCCCACAAAAAAACTTGAATATTAGTTTGAAATACATGGAAATTTCTCCTGTCGCTTTACATGGTGTTGCTTCTCATAGTCGTGTTCATAGTGCCAAAAGGAAATTAGAACAAGTGATTGGAACACTCAAAAGCGACCTGTCGACTGTATACAAAGTCGACGCTGAAGAATTGACTGTCAGAATCAGTGCATATTGAAAAAGAAATCAAAGAGAAAGCATTAGAATTGGATAGATTACATGATCTGATGAAGGAGAAATTTAAGAAAGCCTCGACTCCAAATCATGACAGTTGCTCCTGATTCGTGGTCTCGTGAATACTGTTCCAAATTCTTCAAGGTGTCAGAGTACGCTGTTCGAACTGCTAGGGAACTAAAGAATGTGAGTGGTATTCTCTCAAAATCTGCCCCTAAAAAAGGGAAAAAACTCTCCCCAGAGACAGCAGAACTGGTAGTACACTGTATGAAAATGATAAATACAGCCGTCAAATGCCAGGCAAAAAGGACTATGTTAGTATTGCAAAGGGTGTTCACAAACAAAAGCATTTAATACTATGTAACCTGGATGAATTGTATGCTGCTTTTAAACAGAAGTATCCCAATGTCAAGGTGGGGTTTTCCAAATTTTCTCAGTTGCGTCCAAAGTGGTGTGTATTAGCTGGATCTAAAGGTACCCATTCTATTTGTGTGTAGCATACATCAGAATGCGAAACTTCTTGTAGACGCCATTGGTTGGGACGTCACTTACAAGGATTTGATCTCAAAACTAGTTTGTGATTCTTCCAAGGAATGCATGATGCACCGTTGTGAGGCATGTCCTGGCAGAGAAGCATTGCAGAAGTTCTTGGATGAAAAGCTGGTTGATGTGGATCCAGATGATGAATTTCATTTTAGTCAATGGGACACAACTGACCGTGCCACATTAAGTACTCGTACAACAATGTACGAAGAATACAAAGATTTCTTGATTGACAAAATCGACAATATCACACAACACTCATATATAACAAAATTTCAAACTAGATACTTGACTAAAAAGAAAGAGAATCTTTGTTCGAATGAGGTTCTTGTCCTTGTAGACTTTGCAGAAAATTATCAATTTCTCATACAAGACGAAATCCAAATTTTTCATTGGAGCAAGGAATATTGCACCCTGCACCGCTTTACTACTGAGATTTCGATGGAACACTGAAGCATCTTTCATTATGTTTTATTTTAACATCCACGACACTGCATTCGTGTATCAAACCCAGGCAATGACAGTTCACTACATTCGTGCATTATTACCCCATGTTAACAAAATGACTTACTTCAGTGATGGCTGTGGGGGTCAATATAAAAATTATAAAAACTTGTCTGCATAAACAGGACTTGGGATTGATGCAGAGTGGGTTTTCTTTGCTACAAGCCATGGAAAATCCCTTTGTGATGGAATCGGTGGTTCAGTAAAACGGCATGTGGCTAAACGGTCGCTTCAACGTCCTCTGAATAATCACATCCTGGATTATAAAGCCACGCTAGAAGTCTGCCTGGAGATGTCTGCAATCAAGTTCTTTGATATTAGTATGGAAACTATGGAGGAGGTGAGAAAGTTTCTTGAGACAAGATTTGCCAGGTGGAACACAGTACCAGGAAGCAGAAGCAGCCACCATTTTGCCCAGTTTTCAACATCGAACATTGGTCATAAGTTAACCAGCGAGGATGAATCATATACAGACAACCATGATTTTAACTTGCCATCAATTCTTGAAATCTCTGACATTTCACCAATGCAATATATAACCTGTGTTTATAATTCTTTCTGGTGGATTGGCATTGTGAATGAAATTAATGCAGAGGAAGGTGATGTCAAGTTCATGCACCCTCATGGACCACGCAAGACATTCAATTGGTCGCAAATTGATGATACATGGTTTGTTCCAATCAAGAAAATTCTCTGTGTTGTCTCCCCAACAACATATACAGGAAGAACATACAAGATAACTGATGAGGAGTATGAAAAAACGATTTCTGCATTTCAGTGGCATAAAGAAAATAACAGTATGTAGATAATGTTGTCGTATGTTGGTTTTTGTTGTGAAGTCCGCTTTTATGGTAAATATCTGATCACTGAGACTGTATTACCTTTTACAATTTAACTTTTACTTTCTAAAACTTATTTCAATGTGAATTTTATATAAATTTAGATGAACGATCCCTCCAACTTCATCTCACATACCCAAACTAGTTGCTTCCCCCAATAGGGTATTTCTGAACCCTCGGAAAAAGGCCTAACTTTGAATAGACACTGTGAGTGAACAAAAAAAGTATTATTTACCATTTTTGGTCCAGAGGTACTTCATAGTGTCTAAATGAATGTCCAAAAGAAAAAAACCCGTTACCATATCAGCGATATCATTTTTTTGCCCCATATTGGTGCACATGTAAAAAATTTCAAAATTTGATAAAATCTCCTAGAAGGCTTCATTTCTGAGCAAAGCTGATGCCATTTTTGGATTCCTCGGGTTGAAGAACATACCTGTGTGAATTTTCAGCGTTATATCATGTTCCAAACTGAAAATATTAAAGAAAATGTAATTATTAAAATGTCGCCCGGACGACATCTTGCGCGATTTACGCGACACGGAAACTGCTCTAAATCGGAAACCGCTTGGAGTTGCATGCTGAAATTTTCAGGATTTCTTAGTTGTTATGATGTCCATCTGTGGTGCAAGTTACAACAAAATCTGAGGACATGGGTTTCAAGCCCTGGATGATGTGACATGGAATAACCCTAAAGCTAAAAAATTTGGGGTTAAAAATTGACATCATATGGAAAAAATACTTGAAATCACGGATCAATTCACAAGAAATTCATTAATTTTTTCCCCCGTTTCTTTAATTTCAGAGCAATTTTGATAGAATTTGGCATTCTTATGTAATTGTATGTTCTTTCTGATTTTGCACTTAAATTGTATGCATCTCTTTTCTGTAACCCATTATTTAGAGAATAAGACATACAGATTGAGGTTTTGTTTTTTTTTTTAGGAAATCTAGCGAGGGATAAACATGCGACACATACAAAGCCAGGGATAAAACAAGGTGGAAAGAAACCAGGGAGGGGTTCCTCCGGCAGGAGTGAAAAAAAAAGAAAAAAGAAAAGACCTCGATGATAATGAATAGCATTCCCAGTTGATTTTTTTTTTTTTTTTTTTTTTAAAGATTATTGTTATTTAATCACGGTAGTTATAAAGAGGAGCTCAAAACTGTTTGAATTATGCAAATATCCCTTGTGGTTCAAAAGTTATAAACATTTAAAGCTAAAAAATTGAGGGTTCAAAATTGACATCATTATATAGAAAAAAAATACTTGAAATCACGGATCAATTCACAAGAAATTTATTAATTTCTTCACCGTTTCTTTAATTTCAGAGCAATTTTGATAGAATTTGACATTCTTATGTAAAATTGTATGTTCTTTCTGATTCTGCACTTAAATTGTATGTATCTCTTTTCTGTAACCCATTATTTAAAGAATAAGACGTATAGATACCAGCAGGTATTTTTTTTTTTTTTAAAGAAATTGAGCGACAGATAAACATGTGACACATACAAAGTATATACACACACACGTGTGTGTGTGTGTGTGTGAAAAAGATAAACGGAAAAAACAAATTTAAATACAGCAAAAAAAAAAAGCGTCAAGAAACGAGAGATTTTACCGGTTTCGCTCGGATCAACGAGCACCTTCAGAAAAGTGGAAGATTTTAAATTAAACAGTAAAAACAGGAAAAAGACGAACGCACAAAGAGATGTCATTTGGCATGCGTTTAACTATTTGAAAAAAGAAAGAAAGAATACCCCCCCTCCACCTTTTAACGCTTCTCCACACACATTTTATAATTAAAAAAAATTTTTTTTTGAATTTAAAATCTCTTCTTTTTCTGAAGATGTCCGTCGATCCAAACGAAACTGGTAAAAATCTCCCGTTTCTTGATGATTTTTTTTTTTTCATTTGTCTTTTTCACACATTTTGTCTTTCACGGTATTTCATTTTAGGATATATCGTGCATTTTATCCTCATATATATATATATATATATATATATACGCTACTAAACTTGTGGATGTTGTTTGTTATCTTGTATATGTGTCTCCGTGCACAATGGATGATGTCACTAAACGAAGTTGAAAGAAACATGGCAAATCTTTTATAACGTCACAAAGGGATGACATTATTCAGATGGATCTCTCTCATCTTCCTCACTATGTTCATTCAACCACTCTATAATATTCATTAATATCACTGAAAGGATGACTCTTTTTTTTTCAGCATAGCCATCTAATTTACATATGTGTGTATGTACACACCACAAACACCTATGTAAATTAGATGGCAAGATAATAAATCTACATCAGAATAACAATAAAAATAACAATCCTCCGTTCTATAATAAAGATCAATGTGTATGTATAATATATATATATATATATATATATATATATATATATATATATATAAGTAATATTAAAGTAAAGATAAGCGATGTATTGTTAAATAATCAAGGGAGGCGTGAGAGCGCTCTATCCCTTAATAGACCTCAAGAATGGCCTATGCTGGAAATCTCATTTCTTTGATCAATCATAACTCAAAAACCAATAAACCAAATTAGTTAAAACTTTGCACAAAATTTTTATTTGATAGGTTCTATAAGTGTGTCGAATTTCAGCATCATTAGTCAAGGCAACCCAGAGATCCAGAAAGTTCAATCATGAAATCATGTTATCTGTGTGTACGTACGTACGTATGTGCCACCCTGTATCTCATCAACTATTTGATGGATTCAGCTGATTTTTTGGCAGAGATAGAGGTTCTAGGGTCTAGTTGATGGCATTTTAATTTCAGTTTACCATATACCTTAGTTTTCCAGAAAATTCCAAAAAACCTTTTAAATGACCATTGTATTGAGGCATAGCCTTTACAAAAGTAGTGACATTCCATGATAAATGCCAGTATACTGAAATCATGTGCCCTTAATAGGGTTAAGATGAAAATGCATATCCACTAAATGTACAAAAGCAAGAAAATTCCCAAATTTTTTTAACACTTTCATTGTCATTAAGGGTATGCGAGCACAACAGGGCTATGTATTTTACTGGTAGGAATTTTTCTTCAGCGCACCTCACACACTTCATCCACTCATGCATAGAGATTTATACTGTAGTGATGTGATAATGAAATGGTTTGGTTGATATGTAGTCATACCCTTAATGACAATAAAAGGGTCAAAATTTGGGAATTTCCTTGCTTTTGTACATTTAGTGTATATGAATTTTCATCTTAACCCTATTAAGGGCATATGATTTCAGTATACTGGCATTTATCATGGAATAATCTATTGTGATAATCTAAAGTTAAATATATTGAATAGAGTGTCTGTGTGTATGTCTGGAAAAGGCTACCGAGATACTCGACAAACACCCATAAAGTTGACATTTTCTGAATCTACCAGCTTCCGGTCACATAATATCCAAAAATTGGAAAACAAGCATCGAGTTCTTCGTGTAGAAATAACCAAAAACGTGTGACGCAGGGTCCCTAAATTTGGTCACCTTCTGGCGGAGGTACGATCTACGCATGCGTGCACGCATTAAACGCATGTCAGCTTAAGACTTTGTTTAACTGGCCTATTTTTCAAGATGTTTTATACTCGCTTTCGTGGGCCTGTGAGTATTGACGAAGGTCCAAGATCTAAAGTTTTAGCGTTCGATTCCAGTCGACTCTCAGGATTATTTTTTTTTTAACGGTGATCTAAATATAAATTGAAGGGGGGGGGGAAGAAAGGGGTAGTACTTACTTTTGCTCCAAGCAGCAAGGAAAATGGGTTGGGGGGGGCGAGCAGGAAGACAGTGGGGCGAGGGAGAGAGGGCGACCGGGGAAGACACTTTTGTCTGCAGAGGTGGCGGGAAGATAGTGGGGCGATGGAGAGAGAGAGAGGTCGACCGTCGCGTTAGGGGATGAGGGGGTGACCGGGGAAGACACAGCTTTTGCCCCGGGGAAGAGAAAGATAATTACACTTTTTGCCTGCAGAGAGGGAGGGGAAAACTGGGGTGGGGGACCCCGGGCAACGCTGGGTACCTCTGCTAGTGAAATATATTTCTTAACTTTGACATTGGTCGATAATCTATTTTTATAAGAAGTACAAAATCAAATGATTTCAGTTATATGGATTCGATCGAAGTTACTACTGAAACCTCCCACTGCCTATTTAAAATACACACAACATTTTAAACTCAACTCCTAAAAAGCTATTTTCATTCTCGGTCCACGGAAGTATTTTAAAATGGCCCTAATTCTCAAAATTACATCCGAATAAGTGCTTTCTATCTACGGTTGAACTAAACATCATTCTATTGGATTTACTTCATTTTGAACATTTTTAACGCAGTCTCCACAAAATCCTCTTTTCCATCTTTAAATCTTTCTTCACGGGACATCTTATCAACGGACATTCCCCAACTGGACAGACTCCATATTTTTATAACCTTTTTATACACACGTTCTTACTTTCGATTACTTTATATTGTTTCTTAAATTTTTCAAATTTTGAATTTTGGCTATTCCACTGCCAACTTGATAAGATTTTAATCTTTGAAAAGCCTGGCTTAAGGAAAGAAAAATAAACATGTTTTTATCGAGTACACCTTGCATTGAACAATCGAAGATGAAATAGATTTGTCATCCGCACATCTTTATCTCTCTTCCTTCATTTATTATATATATATATATATATATGGTGATTACAAAGTAACGCCTGAAACTTGTAAGTTATTACTGAAATATAATTCTTACAAGAAATGAAGGACGGGGGGGGTATTTTTTCATTTAGTCCTCACATTCCACGAAACCGTTTTTGACAATGGGGGGGGGGGGATGCTGTTTTCTGAGTCGGCTGCTGTTTTCAATACTCTCATAGTATTCATCATCATTCATCTGTCAATCTATCCATCTTGTTGACCCTAATCTTCGAGTGATAAGTGTTGACTCATTAGTAAAAAAAAAAAAAAAAAGAAAAAAAAAAAAAAGAAAAAAAAAAGAAGTTTCTTTTGAAATCAGTTGATACGGTTTCCAGGCAGCTTTAGAAGCTGGTGGCGATTGCTGGCACCCATATCGCATTTTGAATAAAACCTCATGCTATACACTTTCTTTTCATATTCATTTCTTGTAAAAAATTATATTTCAATAATAAATTACGAGCACTTAATAATAGGGAGTTACTTTCCAATCAGCCTGTACATTGTGATGTCATAATAGACGCTCTCAACCTCTCCTCCCCAATTATTTACTTATTTTCATTTAACTTGAATTCACTCCAGACAAGGCACATTGTCACTAAGACACAAGGGGCTACCGTGGATTAGGGGCCAGAAATTATAGGGTGGCATCCTAAGTGAGGAACTGTAAAGCAAGATATTCACGCTACACTTAAATTTCTGCATGTCGGTAGAGTCAAGGGAGCAGGGAGGGAGTTCCAAAGGCTGAGGAAAGAAGCAAGTAGAGTAGAAAGCCCTCCACAGTGAACGGATAGGATTTAACTGATTGTCGGGTATATTTACGCCGAGAGGGCACCAGCACAGCCAGTTCATCGGAGCACATTTCATTGAAGTATTTGTAAAACAAGCACAAGGATGCAACATTGCGACGATGGGACAGGGGTTTCAGCTTGGTGGATAGTGAGGGACCTATTAAGTTGGCGACTCTTTTTTTTCTAAGAGAGAGAGAGACTAATGAATGATGCACCAGCCCAGATGTGGCAACAATACTCCATGCATGGGCGGATGGTGGCTTTGTAGAGATATAGGATACTGTCAGGTGTGAGAAGTTTTCTAGCACAGTAGAGGGAGCCCACTTTCTTTGCAGCAGCCTTGGCAATGTCTTCTATGTATTTGTTCCAATTCATGTTACCTGTGAATCTTAGGCCGAGGATTTTGAAAGTTGGACTCTCAGCTAAGACGTTATTTCATTACTATTACAGACATAAATTATTTTAAAGGAAATATAGAGTTGGGAAATTATGCAAAAACAATTTATTTTGTTTTAAAAATAATTTAATATTTAAGAGACGTTTTGGTACTGTTATAGATGACGCGCCTGATTTCCGTGACTTCGCGTCGACAACGATCGGGCAGATTGCGAAAGCGCCCGAGTGCTGACGGAATATCATTTTTTCTTTCTTTTATCTTATAAAAACATTGACAGAATTTACCCTTTCCCCCACAAAAAAAAAATGATTTTAATCTATGTATTTTTTACTTTGAATTTATTCGTCTGCCAGTCTTCCAATTAGAATGCAGGGCTTGGCTATCACTAAGAACGGGAGCCCTAACCCATAACCATTTTTCTTTGTTTTATGTTAACAAGAAAAGAAAAAAAAAAGAAAAACAGCGAAACAAATGAAAAAGAAAACATTGACCCCCCCCCCCCAATTTTTTTTTTCTTTCTACACATTTGATTGAAAATGGTTCATTTGAGCACTACACACACCCTACAGTTTGTTCGTTTTTTATCTTTTTATCTATGAATTTTTTATCTTTGAATTTATTCGTCTTATTATCGCCTGCAAGTCTTCCATTAACGCTTGGCGTTTTCGTCTCGGCAACTCTCGGGCGCTTCCGCGCCCTGCCCGATCGTTGCCGACGCGAACTCACGGAAATCAGGCGCGTCGTCTATAATAATACGGAAGTTTTAAACAATTAAATTTGCCGTAAATAGAGATCGTCAGTAAAATAATGAGTTTATTACTTATTATTACTTCCGGCAATGGCTGAACGAAACGGATTATTTTACTCACAACCACTATTTACGGCAAATTAAATTGATTTTTACTCTTTTTTTTTTATTTAACGCAAATCGGTTATTTTCTTTCAACTAATGGTTAAATCCAAGATTTTTATGTTTTTTGTGACTTCCGGTTTAATCGTGCGCGTCACGTGACGTACGGATGACCAGAAATGAAAAATAAAACCTTTTTGTTAGCATTTCTTATTTATGGGAATATTATTATTATTATTGTTCCTTCGAATTATAGTTTAGTATACATTTTTTTTAAAATTATTTTTGGTAAGAACGCAGAATAACGGGCGGCTGACTGGCCGTGCGCAAAACCAGATTGGCCTTTTTATGGCCAAATTTCACGAATTTGGCTTTTTTTTAAAAATTTTTTAAAGCAAACACTTAAACACTTTAAAAAAATATATTTTCTGTGTTTTTAGCGAAGTGTTCGTGTTTGTTTTTATTTTAAGCAATAGACATTTGAATTTTTGGATACGCCTGGCCGCGCACAAGTGAACTCTAGAATATTCACAAAAAAAAAGGCCAAACGGAATTTTCGATGGCCAAACTGCTTTAAAAAACGCCAAATTCGTGAAATTTGGCCATAAAAAGGCCAATCTGGTTTTGCGTACGGCCAGTCAGTCGGACGTTGTTCTGCGTTCTTATTTTTTTTATAGTTTAATATAGTAATAAAGAAATAATATTTACATTGAAAACAAAAAAACATTTTATTATTATTACTTTTTTATTTATTTAACATTTTATTACTTTTTATTACACTTCATAGGATTTTCTAATCCCATATAATTTTGTTTCAAAATCATTTTATTTTTAATTTATTAATAATTACAATAGTAAAATCCATTTTCAGATAAATCGTGGTTGAAACTTGAAACTAGAGTTCTCTCCTCCTTATTTGACTCTCCTCAACTTAAAGATATTTTTATTTATTTAGTTATTTTTTTTTCGGACCTACAGTTCACATGCACCAAAATGTTACCCAAAAATTTTTTTTGTTTGGCATCGCCAAAGAAACTCTTACAAGTGACATGTAAAGTTTCATTGTTTGTGGCATCAAATCATGCCAATTTATATTCATACAGAATAATTTGGCAGCTGGAATTATATCTGAAACTAACTTCTCCATTATTTTAATTTTAACCTCATCTTATGGGAAGGTAATCAATAATCAATAATTAACAAAGGAAACGGAAGGCGAAATTAAAAAAAGTTTCATAAAAAACAAAAATTACTATTTACACTTTGTAAAAATAATTTTTGTTATTCAGAAATGCTAACAAAATATTTCTGGGCACATGTTCGTCTTTTCTCACAGTCCGTTTTTCACAACTTTTTAGGTCTTAAAATCTCAATTTTTTGAAATTTCTTTCCAAAAACCCCGAAATTCTCTCGCGACATGATAGGTACTTGTAAGCAGAAGAATAATTTTTTAAATTTGAGATGGTCAAAAAGAGGGGGATCAGTCTACGTTGAATTTACATTGAAAACTGATCCCCCGTCTTAAAATCTAAATTTTCTTAAATTTCTTTCCAAAAACTCCGGAATTCTCTACTGACATGATAGGTAATTGTACACCGAAAAAGACTTTAAAAAATTGAGATGGTCAAAAAGTGGGGGATCAGTCTACGTTGAATTAACATTGGAAACTGATCCCCGCTCCTAAAATGTAAAATATTTGAATTTTTTTTCCAAAAACCCCGGAATTCTCTAGCAGCCTGATAGGTAAGTGTACACCGAAAAAAGAAAAAAAAACTGGTCATTAAAAAGTTGTGAAAAACGGACTGTGAGAAAAGACGAACATGTGCCTATTTCTGACCTATTTGCGTAAAATTTTTAATATTCAATGGGTATATCTTTTACAATAATCAACACAACGAGAACGGGGTCCAAAAAACAAAAAAAAACAACAAATATACAACAAATAAATGTGACCGTAACGCATAAAACTTATTTTCCGACTTACCTATGACATTTGTTTGTATTGAAACTAATAATTTTAATTATTAGTTTCAATAGAAATTTGCCGACATTTTTTTTCCCCCTCAGCCTCGATTTGTTTTTGTTTTTTTACTGAGATTCATAATCAAAGCGCACTTTTTCCAAAACTTTGTTTTTTTGCGGGGGGGGGGTGACTTTTAATGTAATTTACAATATATATTTTTTAATTTCAATGACTTAATTAAAAGTACTAGGCTGAGAAAAAAAAATGTCGGCAGCCATCTTCTCTTGCCAAATTTCTAACTTTCCGTGAAAGTAAAATGGAGAGAAATTTTGATATCTAATAAAAATCCATTGAAACTACTTAAAAATACAAACAAATGTCATAGGTAAGTAGGAAAATAAGTTTTATGGGCTACGGTCACATTTATTTGTTGTATATTTGTTTTTTTTTGGACCCCGTTGTGTTGATTATTGTAAAAGATACCCGAAAAAGGTTTTATTTTTAATTTCTGGTCATCCGTACATCAGATGACGCGCACGATTAAACAGGAAGTCAGAAAAACATAGAAATCTTGGATTTAACTCAACTAATTTATGTGAGTAATAATAGTAATGATCACCCTTTTTTCTTTTGAGGAAGTTTTTTCAACTTTTTTTTTTAAGGGACTAAATCTTTTTAACCCGACTGTGACACAACCCTTCGCACTGTGTCATAGACCCCCCCCCCCTTTGTTTTTGCGACTTTCAAATCGTGGTACTTTTCAGGAATAGATATCCAAGATATTTTTAGTACTTACGTCATCACTTCCGAGACTCGCGAACATCAACGAACAATCTACACAATACGAACCGAACTGTTTTACTTTTTTTACCCTAACCCTAAGTTTTAGGGGCATTATAACGACAGCTAACAATGAAAAAGGGGTGAAAAACAAAAACAAATGTGCAACAAATAATTGTTACCAAAGGCAAGATAAGTTACTCTTCTACCTACCTGAATAAGTTTGTGTTTTAACTTATTTTAAAGCGTTTTTTGGTTCGATTGAAAACTAGTGTCTCGACGTCACGTGATCAAATATGGGGATTTTGTGTTTTCCATTTTAACATGGCGTCGAGACCCTAATTTTAAATCGAACTAAAAAACGCTTTAAAATAAGTTAAAACACAAATAAACTTATCCAGGTTAGTAGAAGAGTAATTTATCTTGCCTTTGGTAACAGTTATTTTGTTGCCTATTTTTTTTGTTTTTAACCCCCTTTTTTTGCAAAGTCGGTTTACTTCGGTTCGTATTGTATCGAAACTTGATTCGGCTATCTCCGTTCTTAGTCGGAACTGCTTACGTCACGACTACAAATATTTGGATACCTATTCCTAAAAAGCACCCGAATCGTAAACTGTTTCCGCCATTTTCGGTCTGTTCCGTAAATCGCAATAGGAAATTACCAAAAACGTACGGCGACATTCATAATTAAAACTTTAAATTAAAATAAGATGAAAAGGTATCACTTTAGTCGGGGCATTATAAAACCACTCAATTAGAGACAGAGGTGATTCTACCCTCAGATAAATCACCTCTTTCCCTCCCCTTAAAATGAGATTCTACTTTCTTTTTTTAGGCGATTACATATGTACACTACACTCTGAAAAGATTTGGCGGAAATGAAAAATAAGTTAGTTTCGTATATAAATTTAAAATAAACTCATCAATTTCTAGCCTTTTAGAGCAGTTAACCATTTTTTTTACCGCTAATAATGATCGTAATGTATCCTTTTACACAGCAACACCAAAATTTAGTCAACTGCCCTAAAACGCTAGAATGGCCCGGAAATGGAGGATCATTTTACGTTAAAAAATGATATGCGGAACTGATACCCTAATTTTAGTTTAATTCTAAAAAATGTTTTTTACTTTCCGGCAAGTTATTCAGAATTTTAACACGTAATCGCCTAAAAAAAGTAGAATCTCGTTTTTTTTTGTTGTTTTTTAGGGGCGATTGAGCTGAGGATCAACACGATTTCTTTGTTATGGAGATTTACGGAGATTCGAAGAGTTTAACTATTGAAGTTCATACGGAAAATAATTGGACGATTTAAAAAAAAAAAAAGATAGTAAGGCTCTTTGTCAAAACACTATGATATATTTATGAAATTTAATTATAAAGCAAAATAAACGATGCTTTTTGGCGTATTATTAAAATAATTAATTGAAAATAAATTAATAGAGCTAATTCCTATTTTAATCACGTAAATTATTTATCAATTTTTCTTCTTTTTTTTTTTTACGAAAATATGGAGTGAGTAAAGAAACGTATGATTTTTTTTTATAGAAACACTCCCGTCTCCAAACTGCTTGTTTTTATTAAAAATCATTACATTTTTTTTTTCTAGGATGTTTTTTTGTTGTTTTGTATTACCAAACCGGACTTAGGGTTAGTGTTGGGGTGAATGAAAAACATGTTTTGGTACTCGAGGCACTCGAAACCCCCATAAAACCACCATAGAAACCATCCGATTGGAGACAGGGGTGATTCTAAAAAGAATTGGCGAAAAACATTTCATTCTAAATAGTTTACGTGACTGAAACGGGAATAAAACACAAGTTTTGTTTTTTTTACTTTTTAATTTTAATATTAATTAAATTAACATTATTAAAAGATTTGCAAAAATTTTCGCAAAATTTCAGAAAAAGAATTCGTGAATGACTTCCATTCTGTTTACACGAGAGAAATAAATTCTTATTTACCTTGCCTGTCCACGTGGGCTGAAATGTGACAACTATTGGCTTGTAACAAATTACCTATACAGATTTCCTCATTCTAGGTCTTCTGCTCGTCTGGATGGACACGGAACAGGTATTACACTTCGAGTAATTTATTTGTAAAGAAATGAAACGAATCTTTTTTTTTACAAATTAGGCCCAACACCGATACGCGGTAAAGAGCGCGAATTCGAGATTCGACAAGGGAAGATAACTCCAGCGAAATCTTTGTTATGTATTCAAAATGGCGGGTTAGCCGATTCAAAGTTGCCGTCAGCTGAAAAGGTCGGAAATTTTGTTAAAGATCTCCGACGTTTTCAGCTGGCGACTCCAAATAATAATTAAAAGACGGGTGCTTATCCATTTTAGCGGATAATTTCGAAAAAAAAAAAAAAAAATCAAACAAGCTGAGGAATATATGTTTGATGTACGTACCTGTCACGGGCTGAATATATCCTATACCAAAAAAGCACGTAGATTATTCAAGTAGTTTTTTTTTTATATAAAAGAAAATTAAATTTTAGCGATTTATGAACACGTAGTGCAAATATGACAGCCATTTTGGGAATACTGAAAGGGAGATAACCGTAAACGAATTACGCTTATCCCCCTTTGAATAAATCAAAATGGCTGTCATATTTGCACTTCCTCTTCGTAAATCGCTAAAATTTAATTTTCTTTTATAAAAAAAAACTACTTATATAATTTACGTGCTTTTTTTTTGTATAGGATATAGGCACATGTTCGTCTTTAACCACTGTCCATTTTTCACAACTTTTTACTGACCATTTTTATTTTATTTTTTCGGTGTACACTTATCTATCAGGCTGCTAGAGAATTCCGGCGTTTTTGGAATTTTTTTCAAATATTTTACATTTTAGGAGGGGCGATCAGTTTCCAATGTTAATTCAACGTAGACTGATCCCCCTCTTTTTGACCATCTCAATTTTTTTAAAAATCTTTTTCGGTGTACGGTTACCTGTCATGTCAATAGAGAATTCCGGGGGGTTTTGGAAAGAAATTTTTAAAAATTGTGATTTTAAGACGGGGGATCAGTTTTCAATGTAAATTCAACGTGGACTGATCCCCCTCTGTTTAACCATCTCAAATTTTAAAAATTATTCTTCTGCTTACAATTACCTATCATGTCGCGAGAGAATTCCGGCGTTTTTGGAAATAAATTTTTAAAAAATGAGATTTTAAGACGTAAAAAGTTGTGAAAAACGAACTATGGTAAAAGACGAACAAGACTGATCCCCCGTCGTAAAATCTCAGGATATATTCAGCCCGTGACATCAAACATATATTCCTCCGTTTGTTTTATTTTTTTTCGAAAGTATCCGCTAAACTGGATAAGCATCAAAAGACGTTCCAGAATGGTTCACGACTGCGCTGACTTGCAGTAAATTTAAAGTATGGATGATCATAAATGATAAAAAAAAAATACAACTTCAACAGCTACCTTCAAGAATATCTCTGGCGCCGCCGAATAAAACAAAATTATTTCGGCAATATTCTTTATTGTATACGTTTTTATTATTCTTTTTAAATACTTTAAATTATGTTTCTGTTTCACAAAATACAAGAGACATTTTAAAACTTTGTTTAAAACAATGTTTATTTTTGTTACTAAATTGTCATAAAATATTTGCTTTAAAAATTTCTATTAAAATACTAAGCTATTTTATTATTTTCATAAAAAATCAAAACATATATTATGTTGCTGTTTCACAAAATACAAGACATTTCAAAACTTTATTTATTAATATAAAAAGAAGACATTTCAATATATTTCATTCATAAAAAAATATATTTTATTAAAGATTTGTGATATTTTCATTTAAAAAAAACAGAAGACATTTCAACATATTTGATTCATAAAAAAGATTTTTTTTATTCAAGATTTGTGACATTTTCATTAAAAAACAAACTTATTTCATTAAAATAAAAATACAATTCTGGGAATCTTTTACGACGCTCAACAGAGTAAAAACGCTAAAAAAACAAATATACAATATATAAAAGTAACTGTAGGCTGTAAAAGTTATTTTCTAACTTGCCTGTGGCATTTGTTTGTATTTTTAGACCGTTACAACCGCTATTTATTAGAAATCAATAGTTTTGTCACAGGAACTTGGGGAAAAAAATGTCCGATTTGGGGGGGAGGGGGTTACTAACGAATGCACCTGAGTCGGCCATATTGAATTTGTGAAAACGAGTGGGAAAAAAACAAGAATTTTTTTTTTTTACATCTAATGAAAACCCATTTATAGTACGTAAAAATAAAAACAAATTACATAGGTAAGTAGAAAAATATCTATTCTCGTCGTAGGTCAACTTCACTTGTTGCAAATTTATGTTTTTAAACCCTTTCTCGTTCTTTTTTTGGACCCCGTTCGCGACTCTGCTGAGCGTCGTAAAAGAAACCCACAATTCTAAATTTTCCGTTTAAAATTAGTTGTTTTTTTTATCATTTCTGATCATCCGTACTTGAAATTTACTGCAGGATAAACCGGAAGTCTGCGCGGTCGTGAACCCTTCTGGAACGCTAATAAAAACAGCTAACAGAACGAAAAAAGAACAAAAAAAAATATAGGCAACAAATAAGTGTTACCAAAGGCAAGATAAGTTACTCTTCTACTCTTTTAACCTATTTTAAAGCATTTTTTGTTCAAAACAAACCTGGTCTCCACTTGTTATTAAGTTAGAACGAAACACAAAAATAGTTGTTCATAAGCCTGCTTGATAATCGGTGAAAAACCGAAAAATCAACAAAATAGTGCTAGAAACACATCCAATAAATGTCACCAACCGTGGGAAAATGTAATGTTCTACCAGTATTTTGCTTAATTTTCGTTTTTTGAGCGATTATCGAAACTCTGTTATTCCAGCTATTTTTGTTTTGTTCTAACTGAAATGGTGGACACCAGGTTTGTTTTGAACAACATTTTTTTTTTTAAATAAGTTAAAACAAATAAACTTAGGAAGTGTCTAGTCACAGCTGTTGCGGGACCGACCAGGGGGTGTTGATCGGCCTCACAACTAAGAAAGTAGACACAGGCAATTTTTTTTAATTTTTTTTTTTTAACATAGTTCAATCCAAACAAGGCAGGCCGCCACTGTAGACGTAAGGGGCTACTGAGAAAAAGAAAAGGGGAGAAGGTAGGGGGTGGTCAACCTAGATTGGGATCAGCGCAGCGAGGTGTCTGTTTACATTAGTTTTAAACTTCTGCATGTCTGTACTGTTGGGGAAACAGGGGGCAGGGAGGGAGTTCCAGAGGCCAGCAGTACGAGGAAAGAAGCTATTTGAGTAGAAGGCTCTCCGACATCTGGGGACCTCCACAGTGAATGAATGAGATTTAGTTGATTGTCGAGTTAGTCTAGTGAATTTATGTCGAGGGGGCACCAGAGTAGCCAATTCATCGGAGCATAATCCATTGAAGTATTTGTAAAACAAGCACAAGGATGCTACATTGCGGCGACGGGACAGGGACTGGAGCTTGGTTGACAGTGAGGGACCTAGTAGGTTGGCGATTCTTTTTTGGACCTTGTCAAGGAGGGAGAGACTAGTAGATGATGCACCAGCCCAGATGTGACAACAATACTCCATGCATGGGCGGATGGTGGCTTTGTAGAGATACAGGATAATGTCAGGTGTGAGGAGTTTACTAGCACGGTAGAGGGAGCCAACCTTCTTTGCGGCAGCCTTGGCAATGTCTTCAATGTATTTGTTCCAATTCATGTTACATGTGAAGGTTAGGCCGAGGAGTTTGAATGATGAACTCTCAGGTAGGGTGTTGTTTTACCATGACAATCGGTGGTTGAAAAGGTTCCTTGTAGTTATTGAAGGAAAGGAGTTTTGTCTTTGCGGCATTAAAAGTTACCAACCATTTATGACCCCAATCCACTACAGCCTGGAGGTCATTTTCTAAAGATTCAGCCATTGCATCGGATATAATTGCGTCGGTTTTGCCAACATGGCGAGAGTAAAGGGTGGTGTCATCAGCAAATAAACCAATTTCAGACTCTATGCCATCAGGGAGATCGTTTATATAGATAAAGTTACGGCAATGACAAAGAAGAGAGGACAAACACTGGTGAACAGTTCAAGAAATAGGTATGTTTATTTTACCATAAAAGATGGTGGGTATCTTTTACGACGCTCAGCAGAGTCGTGAACGGGTTCAAGAAAACGAACGATAAAGTGATTAAAAACATAAATATGCAACAAGTAAAGGCGACCTAGGTCGAGAATAGATATTTTCCTACTTAGCTATGATATTTGTTTATATTTTTACATAGTATAGATGGGTTTTTATTAGATGTAAAAAAAAAAAATTCTTGTTTTTTTTTTTGCACAAAAACAAAATGGCGGTCGGTCGTGATTCTCTTACATACCCCCCCCCCCCTCACGACCGCCATGTTGGATTTTGCGATTTTGGTGTGACGAACAATTTAGTTTCTAATAAATAGCACTTCGAACGGGTTAAAAATACAAACAAATGCCGCAGGTAAGTTTGAAAATAACTTTTATCGCCTACAGTTACTTTTATTTGTTGTATATTTGTTTTTTTAGCGTTTTTAGTCTGCTGAGCGTCGTAAAAGATACCCGGATGTTGACAGGGAACCTTTGTTGTTTGCTGGCTGGTAAAGAAAAGAAAAGAAATCTTGCAGTAGTGGTCGAGGTAGCCCTGATAAGGGCTGTTGGAAAAAAGGAGCTGGAGCCGCTGGTGCAGGAATTCAGGAGTTCGGACAATTTCATAGAGAACGTCGTTGCTTCATCATCGCTAAGAAAACAATACGAAACTAATAGAGACAAAAACATGCAAACATTTGAGAGTTAACAACTTCAATATAGTCAATTTTTCTTTATTATATATCATTTTTAATTTGGCTCTTTCTTGGCCTTTTTTTTCTTCTAAAAGTGTGACTTCGGTTTTCAATTTGGCCTTTTTTCCTAAAAAAAAATTGGCTTTAAATATTTATCATTGTCTGGTAGCAGCGGCTGCGAATATCAACGGCCATAAACTTATCCAGGTTAATAGAAGAGGGCGAATGGGCATAACAGGGGTATAAGCTGGCTTCCGGTGGAAAATGGTTGAAGAAAGTTTCTACGGATGCCTGAAAGTGATACAATTTTTTTTTTTCATATTAATTTCAGACTTTTCTTTTTTTCATATTAATTTCAGACTTTTCTTTCATCATATTATAATAATTAACATAATACAGACTATTTGAAAAATAATTTATTTGATTGAAAATAATAAATAAAATAGAATAATCTTTTTTTTTTTCAAGAAATAATGTTTTTGAGCAACGGAATGTGATTTTTTTTTTTTTTCAATGTTGTTTTGGAAATATTTAGTGAAAATAATGTTTTGGAGCAAATATTTTATTAAACGTCATAATACGTCAGAAAAGTCTGAAATTAATATGAAAAAAAAATTGTTGTATCACTTTCAGGCATCCGTAGACACTTTCTTCAACTATTTTCCACCGGAAGCCAGCTTATACCCTTGTTATGCCCATTCGCCTAGAAGAGTAACTTATCTTGCCTTTGGTAACATTTTTCTGTTGCCTACTTGTTTTGTTTTTTCACCCCTTTTTCGTTCGGTTAGCTGTCGTTAAAAATGCCCAAAATTTTCAACGTTTTCAGCGGACGACCCCCGCTCCCTAAAAATAAAAAACCCTACTTATTTGTTTTCATTAAACGCAATAGCAAGGACAACTTTGTAGATTAACACACATCCAGCTAAATTACTCCCCACTCCAGAAAAAAAATGAGATTCTACTTTTTTAGGCGATTGCGTATGAACACCCTAAAAAACTTGTCAGAAAGAAAGAAAAAAATTGATGCTTCTACAGAATTTGAACCGAACCAAAGCGACTTTTGCAGAACTAAACCTAAAACTTAGGTTAGGGTTAGATTATGGTTAACAAAAAAACAATTCGATTAAAATCCTGTAGAATTGTACCAACATTTTTTTTTTGCCACTTATATAGATCGGGTACACGAGTCGAAATTTATTTTAGAAGAGTTCCAATGGTGTAAGGGGCAGATAACTCTCTTTTTTTTTAGTACGCACTTTCTCCGAAAATGGAAAATATCCATTTTTTAAATAAGAAGTCATGCAAATTCAATATTTGTGAAAATCAACAGTATATTGACAGACCATTTATTGAAGAAAATAGAATTTGTGAAAATCAACAGTATATTGATAGAACATTTATTGAAGAAAATAGAATTTGGGAAAATCAACAGTATATTGATAGAACATTTATTGAAGAAAATAGATTTTTGGGAAAATCAACAGTATATTGATAGAACATTTATTGAAGAAAATAGAATTTGGGAAAATCAACAGTATATTGATAGAACATTTATTGAAGAAAATAGATTTTTGGGAAAATCAACAGTATATTGATAGAACATTTATTGAAGAAAATAGAATTTGGGAAAATCAACAGTATATTGATAGAACATTTATTGAAGAAAATAGAATTTGGGAAAATCAACAGTATATTGATAGAACATTTATTGAAGAAAATAGAATTTGGGAAAATCAACAGTATATTGATAGAACATTTATTGAAGAAAATAGAATTTGTGAAAATCAACAGTATATTGATAGAACATTTATTGAAGAAAATAGAATTTGGGAAAATCAACAGTATATTGATAGAACATTTATTGAAGAAAATAGAATTTGTGAAAATCAACAGTATATTGATAGAACATTTATTGAAGAAAATAGATTTTTGTGAAAATCAACAGTATATTGATAGAACATTTATTGAAGAAAATAGATTTTTGGGAAAATCAACAGTATATTGATAGAACATTTATTGAAGAAAATAGAATTTGGGAAAATCAACAGTATATTGATAGAACATTTATTGAAGAAAATAGAATTTGGGAAAATCAACAGTATATTGATAGAACATTTATTGAAGAAAATAGAATTTGGGAAAATCAACAGTATATTGATAGAACATTTATTGAAGAAAATAGAATTTGGGAAAATCAACAGTATATTGATAGAACATTTATTGAAGAAAATAGAATTTGGGAAAATCAACAGTATATTGATAGAACATTTATTGAAGAAAATAGAATTTGGGAAAATCAACAGTATATTGATAGAACATTTATTGAAGAAAATAGAATTTGGGAAAATCAACAGTATATTGATAGAACATTTATTGAAGAAAATAGATTTTTGGGAAAATCAACAGTATATTGATAGAACATTTATTGAAGAAAATAGAATTTGGGAAAATCAACAGTATATTGATAGAACATTTATTGAAGAAAATAGATTTTTGGGAAAATCAACAGTATATTGATAGAACATTTATTGAAGAAAATAGAATTTGGGAAAATCAACAGTATATTGATAGAACATTTATTGAAGAAAATAGAATTTGGGAAAATCAACAGTATATTGATAGAACATTTATTGAAGAAAATAGAATTTGGGAAAATCAACAGTATATTGATAGAACATTTATTGAAGAAAATAGAATTTGTGAAAATCAACAGTATATTGATAGAACATTTATTGAAGAAAATAGAATTTGGGAAAATCAACAGTATATTGATAGAACATTTATTGAAGAAAATAGAATTTGTGAAAATCAACAGTATATTGATAGAACATTTATTGAAGAAAATAGATTTTTGTGAAAATCAACAGTATATTGATAGAACATTTATTGAAGAAAATAGATTTTTGGGAAAATCAACAGTATATTGATAGAACATTTATTGAAGAAAATAGAATTTGGGAAAATCAACAGTATATTGATAGAACATTTATTGAAGAAAATAGAATTTGGGAAAATCAACAGTATATTGATAGAACATTTATTGAAGAAAATAGAATTTGGGAAAATCAACAGTATATTGATAGAACATTTATTGAAGAAAATAGAATTTGGGAAAATCAACAGTATATTGATAGAACATTTATTGAAGAAAATAGAATTTGGGAAAATCAACAGTATATTTTTTAATTTCAAAACGAACAGCCATCGGTTTTGGTTTAAAACATTGATTTTTTTTTATAGTTTAAAAAATAAATTTTTCTGGTTTTTCTTTTCTTCTCTTGATTTTTTTTTTTTAAACGGGATAGAATTCAGAAATTTGTTCAAAAAAACTCTGTAGGAAATTGCGGAAAATTTCTGCCGCCACATAAATTCTGATAAATAGGATAAGCCACCACTTTTTGTTGAGTACTTGTTAAATATAATAATTCGCGCATATTCAAGACAATAAATTATGTATTTAAAAAAAAGAGTTGTCTGCCCCTTCTTACACCAGTGGAACTCTTCTCGTGTACCCGATCTATACAAGTGCCTTTTTTTTTTTTTTAAACAAACTATTATTTTATTCAAACTTTTTAGGGCTGTTGAGTGATTTTTTTTACCACTAACACTAAGTCCGACTGACAAGGTCGTAAAACTACACGTAATCACCTAAAAATCGACTGGCCCCTAAAAAATAAAAACGCACAGAATTGATCGCCCATAGTAAAATAAAATTGGGTAATACCCTAAATTGCTGAAATGGTCCGAATATGAGGGATTATTTTACGTTAAATTTATATGCAACAATAATCGCCGTTCCAGAATGGTTCACGGCCGTGGTGACTTCCGGTTTATCCTGCAGTAACTTTCAAGTACGGATGATCATAAATGATAAAAAAAAACTTTCTTTTTTTTTACGGAAAATTTAGAATTATAATGAAATAAGTTGTTAGCAAAAGTTTGTTTTTTAATAAAAATATAACAAATCTTTAATAAAAATCTTTTTTTATAAATCAAATATGTTAAAATGTCTTGTTTTTTTTTTTATGAAAATATAACAAATCTTTAATAAAAAAAATCTTTTTTATGAATCAAATATGTTGAAATGTCTTGTTTGTTTTTTTTTATGAAAATATAACAAATCTTTAATAAAAAAAATCTTTTTTATGAATCAAATATGTTGAAATGTCTTGTTTGTTTGTTTTTTTATGAAAATATAACAAATCTTTAATAAAAAAAATCTTTTTTATAAATCAAATATGTTAAAATGTCTTGTTTGTTTTTTTATGAAAATATAACAAATCTTTAATAAAAAAAATCTTTTTTATGAATCAAATATGTTGAAATGTCTTGTTTGTTTTTTTATGAAAATATCACAAATCTTTAATGAAAAAAATCTTTTTTATGAATCAAATATGTTGAAATGTCTTGTTTGTTTTTTAATAAAAATATAACAAATCTTTAATAAAAAAAATCTTTTTTATGAATCAAATATGTTGAAATGTCTTGTTTATTTTTTTATGAAAATATCACAAATCTTTAATGAAAAAAAAATCTTTTTTATGAATCAAATATGTTGAAATGTCTTGTTTGTTTTTTTATGAAAATACAACAAATCTTTAATAAAAAAATCTTTTTTATGAATCAAATATGTTGAAATGTCTTGTTTGTTTTTTTTATGAAAATATCACAAATCTTTAATGAAAAAAAAATCTTTTTTATGAATCAAATATGTTGAAATGTCTTGTTTGTTTTTTTATGAAAATACAACAAATCTTTAATAAAAAAAATCTTTTTTATGAATCAAATATGTTGAAATGTCTTGTTTATTTTTTTATGAAAATATCACAAATCTTTAATGAAAAAAAAATCTTTTTTATGAATCAAATATGTTGAAATGTCTTGTTTGTTTTTTTATGAAAATACAACAAATCTTTAATAAAAAAATCTTTTTTATGAATCAAATATGTTGAAATGTCTTGTTTTTTTTTTTATGAAAATATAACAAATCTTTAATAAAAAAATCTTTTTTATGAATCAAATATGTTGAAATGTCTTCTGTTTGTTTGTTTTTTATGAAAATATCACAAATCTTTAATAAAAAAATATTTTTATGAATCAAATATGTTGAAATATAAATAACTTAAAACTTTTCAAACATCTTTGGCACTTGTGCAGTTTAGTAAACAGTGGCAGATAATCCACAGGAAGTAACGACCAATAGATTAAAATATTTTAATAAATTCATATATTTAATAAAATATAGTTTCTGAAAGAAAAAACATTGTAATAAAATAAAGTTTATTTTCAATAAAGTAACATTTTGGCCAAAACATTGTAATAAAATAAATTTTATTTTCAATAAAGTAACATTTTGGCAAAAACATTGTAATAAAATATAGTTTTATTATGTTCGTTTTATAACATTTTAAATTTAAAAAAAAAATCACTGTCAATTTCAGAAACTATATTTTATTACAATGTTTTGGCTAAAATGTTACTTTATTGAAAATAAACTTTATTTTATTACAATGTTTTTTTTTTTCAGAAACTATATTTTATTAAATAAATAAATTTATTAAAATGTTTTAATCTATTGGTCGTTACTTCCTGTGGATTATCTGCCGCTGTTTACTAAACTGCACAAGTGACAAACTTTATTTTATTACGTTTTTCTTTCAGAAACTATATTTTATTAAATAAATAAATGGCAAATGTATAGAAGTGCACCTTTCGTATTTCGACCCCTAAAAAAAAAAGTTTCTACTTTTTTGGGCAAATTACATGTAAACAGCCTCAACAAATATCCGCTATGAAAAAAAATTATGAAAATTTTTATTATTTTAGGAGGGGGGTCACTTTCCTATATAAGTTATACGTAAAGTGAGCACTTAGCAATTAACTAATCCCTTTCTCCAAGAGAAAAGGTAAAGCCTGGGAGGACGGACCTCCTAGAGCTGAACAGGCCCCCACCTAGCTCAAATGGACCAGACTCTGTCTGGCTGATTGTCGAGGAAGTATCCTTGACGCGGTATGAAAAATAACACAACCTGGGCATCTTTTACGAGACTCAGCAGAGTAAAAACGCTAAAAAAACAAATTTACAACAAATAAAAGTAACTGTAAGCTGTAAAAGTTAGTTTCAAACTTGCATGTGCTATTTGTTTGTATTTTAAACCCGTTTGAAGTGCTATTTATTAGAAATCAATAGTTTTGACACCGCCAGTTGGGAAAAAAACATGGCCGAATTGGGGGGGGGGGGATTACTAACGAATGCACTAGGAGCAACCATATTGTTTTTGTGAAAACGGTGGGAAAAAAAAACAAGAAATTTTTTTTTTTTACATCTAATGAAAACCCATTTAGGCACATGTTCGTCTTTAACCACTGTCCGTTTTTCACAACTTTTTACTGACCATTTTTCTTTTCTTTTTTCGGTGTACACTTATCTATCAGGCTGCTAGAGAATTCCGGCGTTTTTGGAAATTTTTTTCAAATATTTTACATTTTAGGAGGGGGGATCAGTTTCCAATGTTAATTCAACGTAGACTGATCCCCCTCTTTTTGACCATCTCAATTTTTTTTAAAATCTTTTTCGGTGTACGATTATCTGTCATGTCAATAGAGAATTCCGGGGGTTTTGGAAAGAAATTTTTAAAAATTGTGATTTTAAGACGGGGGATCAGTTTTCAATGTAAATTCAACGTGGACTGATCCCCCTCTTTTTAACCATCTCACATTTTAAAAATTATTCTTCTGCTTACAATTACCTATCATGTCGCGAGAGAATTCCGGAGTTTTTGGAAAGAAATTTCCAAAAAATGAGATTTTAAGACGTAAAAAGTTGTGAAAAACGAACTATGGTAAAAGACGAACAAGACTGATCCCTCGTCTTAAAATGTAATTTTTTAAAAATTTCTTTCCAAAAACGCCGGAATTCTCTCGTGACATGATAGGTAATTGTAAGCAGAAGAATAATTTTTTAAATTTGAGATGGTTAAAAAGAGGGGGATCAGTCCACGTTGAATTTACATTGAAAACTGATCCCCCGTCTTAAAATCACAATTTTTTAAAATTTCTTTCCAAAACCCCCGGAATTCCCTATTGACATGAAAGGTAATCGTACACCGAAAAAGATTTTTAAAAAAATTGAGATGGTCAAAAAGAGGGGGATCAGTCTACGTTGAATTAACATTGGAAACTGATCCCCCCTCCTAAAATGTAAAATATTTGAAAAAATTTTCCAAAAACGCCGGAATTCTCTAGCAGCCTGATAGATAAGTGTACACCGAAAAAAGAAAAGAAAAATGGTCAGTAAAAAGTTGTGAAAAACGGACAGTGGTTAAAGACGAACATGTGCCCCCATTTATAATACGTAAAAATAAAAACAAATTACATAGGTAAGTAGGAAAATATCTATTCTCGTCGTAGGTCAACTTCACTTGTTGCAAATTTATGTTTTTAAACCCTTTCTCGTTCTTTTTTGGGACCCCGTTCGCGCCTCTGCTGAGCGTCGTAACATATACCCCACAACCTTAAGATCAAAGACCCAAACGGCCGAGCGAAAACTTTGTTGCGGTGAACTTTTCAAAAGAAAATAATCATTCTATTCGTAAATTGGCGCCGCGTGCGAAACCGGATGTGGAAAATATAACCCAAACGCGCATGCGTACTGAAGATTAAAAAGAATTTTTTTAAAAATTTTATTGATCTTCCTCCCACAGCTGTTAGATATGACATAAGGTCGACCTTTTGGCCAAGATCAAAGTGTAGTATCTGTTCCGATGGATACTGCACCTCATAGACCGGTATTGTCTTGGCCTTCTGGGCTTGATTTACGCCGGTCTATGGGTCTGTCCTGTGCAGTTCTAGGAGGTCCATCCTCCCAGGCTTTGCCTTCTCACCCTTTGAGAAGGGGTTAGTTTATTGCTAATCGCCTGAGGCGCCCCTACCGGGAAATGCCGACGGTGCTGCCCAGGCATTGTTTATTAATTATTTACCTTACAAAATAGAATGAAGATTGATGGATTTTTGCCCAGACCCCGGCGCCAGCATTTTGACTCAATCGTAGTCACTTATGAACAGAATATTCTTCGTTATTAACACTTAGCATATATCCCCCCTCCCAATACATTTTTTTGTTTGGTGGTGGGCAAAATCCATCAATCTTCATTCTATTTCGTAAGGTAAATAATTAATAAACAAAAAAATGTATTGGGAGGAGGGATATATGCTAAGTGTTAATAACGAAGAATATTCTGTTCATAAGTGACTACGATTGAGTCAAAATGCTGGCGCCGGGGTCTGGGCGGCGGTGGGCCAAAATCCATCAATCTTCATTCTATTTTGTAAGGTAAATAATTAATAAACAAAAAAAAATGTATTGGGGGTGGGATACATGCTAATTGTTAATACGGAAGACTATTCTGTTCATAAGTGACTACTGTTACGTAAACACGAGTTATCTCCCGTTGACTTAGTGACTCCCACCGTCACTCTTGACTGCAACCTCCCACTACGTGTATTAGTGGTAAACTGCTATGTATTCAGTGTAAATAAATTTCTTGTTATGTTCACACGTGTGTCTCGCCTCTGTTAATGAATGCTTCACTAACAAGTTACTAACTTGGCTTTATTTAATATTCACCTGTATCAACACATAATATAAAATGGTGTCAGAATAAAACATCGAACCGTCAACACTCACAGCCGTATATCAATATTTTCAACAAAAAAAAAAAAAAATGGGAATAATAAAACCCGTTGAAGAACCGACAGATTGGGTAAATTCTCTGGTAATAGTGGAGAAACCGAACGGAAAATTAAGACTATGTTTGGACCCTAGAGACCTAAACAAGACCATAAAAAGAGAACACTACAAATTACCCACCGCTGAAGAAATATTTGCAGAAATGGAAAATCCAAAATATTTCACGAAATTAGACGCTTCAAATGGATATTGGCAAATACCCGTTGATGAAGAAAGCTCTAAGCTATTAACATTTAATTCGCCATTTGGTCGTTATTCGTTCACGCGCCTGCCATATGGAATACATAGTGCCTCTGAAATTTTTCAAGCACAAGTTGCAAAAATAATAGAAGGCATACCTGGAACGAAGAACTCACAGGACGACATAATAATATGGTCAGAAACATTAGAGGACCATATAAAAACATTAGACAAAGTATTCAGTCAACTACGCAAAGCTGGATTAAAATTAAACAAAAATAAATGTGAATTTGCAACAAAGCAATTAACATATTTAGGTCATTTGATCACTGATGAAGGAATAAAACCAGACCCTTCTAAAATAAAGGCAATAACACACATGCCTCTACCCGAAAATAAAAAAGATATCCAACAATTTTTGGGAATGACCAACTACCTGTGCAAGTTCATACCAGAGTACTCAGAGGTAACTACACCGTTGAGAGTACTGCTACACAACGATACGCTGTGGTCATTTGATAAACCTCAAATAGAGGCTATAGAAAAACTAAAACGGATAATAACTAGCCTACCAGTTTTAAAATTTTATGATCCCAGCAAAGAAATTAAAATCACCACCGATGCCAGCAAACATGGATTGGGTGCAGTGTTACAACAGAAACATGATGAAAAATGGTTACCCGTGTCATACGCGTCACGATCGACAACCTCAGCAGAACAAAATTACTGCCCGATAGAATTGGAAACGCTCAGCATAGTGTTCGCCTGCAACAAATTCCACCAATATATCTATGGAAGAAAATTTCTCATAGAAAATGATCACAAACCATTAAGGCAAATTTTTTAAAAATCCATTACAAAAAGCCCTCCGAGAATACAAAGATTCATACTCGCGCTTCAGAAATACGAATTCGAAGTAATATACATTCCAGGGCGAGAATCCGTAATCGCTGATCCATTATCATGTGCATACATATCAGACAGCGAACAAGAAATATCGGATACAGAAATGGACAAATATATCCATACCATTATAAAACAATATCCAATGAGCGACCAAAAACTCAACATATACCGTGAGGAGACTGGGAAAGACCCAACACTAAAAATGCTCATGAAATATGCGACATCAACTTGGCCAGAAAAAATGGACGTGCCACCCACAATAGCACCATATATGCCAGTCCGCGATGACATATCAGTTGTGAAAGGACTAGTATTGAAAGGTACACGAATAGTGGTCCCAACCTCCCTAAGGAAGGAAGCCCTACAAAAAATCCACACTGGACATTTGGGCATAGAAAAGTGCATTACAAGAGCAAAAGAGGTCGTATATTGGCCTAACATAAACAATCAAATAAAAGAAATGGTTAGCACATGCACACATTGTCTTGATCACAGAAACCGACAACCATCAGAATCACTAATACACCATGAAATACCCGTAACATCATGGACCAAAGTTGCGACAGACGTATTTTACTTATATAGTAAAGCATATGTAGTGATAATAGACTACACGACTAGATATTTCGATATCCACAAACTTGATGACTGCAAATCAAGTACGGTGATCAATAAAATAAAAAACACCTTCGCAAAATTTGGCATTCCACAAATAGTGATTAGTGACAATGGACCCGAGTACCGATCATCAGAATTGAGACAATTTGCTAAAGATTGGGATTTCAGGCATATCACGACAAGTCCGAACTATCCACAGTCGAATGGCTTAGTAGAAAGAAACATTCAAACAATTAAAAGAACATTAAAGAAATCGTTTGAAAGTAGACAAGACCCATACCTAGCAATGTTAGCGTTACGGACTTCACCATTAAAAGATAAAACCCCGTCACCAGCCCAACAGTTGATGAAAAGAACGCTAAGGACAAATCTTCCAAATATCATGCATAACAAAACAATGAAAAAGCATGAAATAAATAAAAAGTCCAGAGAGCTACCAGAACTAAAGAAAGACGATGCTGTCCGTATTCTTTCACAAGAAAAATGGAACCGAAAAGGTAAGGTTGTGAAAAAATTAAAAGAGCCTCGTTCATATCTAATAAAAACAGAACAAGGAAAATATGTACGGCGCAACAGACGTCATATTTTAAAAACAAAAGAAAATCAAAAGTTCAAAATCAAACACGACTATGAAAACATATTAAACCAAGAAAATAGTCGAAAACAAGTCGTATCAAAAACAAGCTCGGAAAACAAAATAATACCAAACTCCACAAAGAAAGGGAGACCAATTAAATGTCCAGCCCGATACAGAGACTAAATGAGAAAACTCTAAAAAATAAAAATACTTTTATTTTTCAGTTAAAACAAAGGAAAAAAAAACGGAGATGTTACGTAAACACGAGTTATCTCCCGTTGACTTAGTGACTCCCACCGTCACTCTTGACTGCAACCTCCCACTACTTGTATTAGTGGTAAACTGCTATGTATTCAGTGTAAATAAATTGCTCGTTACGTTCACACGTGTGTCTCGCCTCTGTTAATGAATGCTTCACTAACAAGTTACTAACTTGGCTTTATTTAATATTCACCTGTATCAACACATAATATAACAACTACGATTGAGTCACGTGAGCCAAAATGCTGGCGCCAGGGGCTGGGCGGCGGTGGGCGGCGGTGGGCGGCGGTGGGCGGCGGATAAAAGTGCCACCCAAAATTAATATTTACACTTTCACATTTCAAAACTTTTTTTTTAATTTCTAATCATTGATTACCTTCCCATAAGATAAGTTTAGAATTTATGTTTTTTTGGAAACATTTTATTACGGGATTTTTACCTTCACGGAAAGTTAGAAATTTGGCAGGAGAAGATGGCTGCCGACATTTTTTCTTTTCAGCCTAGTACTTTTAATTAAGTCATCGAAACTAAAAAATATTGTAAATTACATTAAAAGTCACCCTCCCCCCGCAAAAAACTAACGGATTAAAGTTTTGGAAAAAGTGCGCTTTGATTATGAGTCTCAGTAAAAAAACAAAGCGAGGCTGAGGAGAACAAAAATGTCGGCAAATTTCCATTGAAACTACTTACCTATGACATTTGTTTGTATTGCTAAGTCGTAAAATAAGTTTTATGGGCTACAATCACATTTATTTGTTGTATATTTGTTTTTTTTTTGGACCCCGTTGTTCTCGTTGTGTTGATTATTGTAAAAGATACCCATTGAATATTAACATTTTTACGCAAATAGGTCACAAATATTTTGTTAGCATTTCTGAATAACAAAAATTACTATTTATGAAGTGTAAATAGTAATTTTTGTTATTTATAAAACTTTTTTAATTTCGACTTCCGCTTCCTTTTTTACTTACTAATTATTGATTACCTTCCCATAAGATGAGGTTAAAATTAAAATAATGCAGAAGTTAGTTTCAGATATAATTCCTTTTGGTTGAGATCAAAGTGTAGTATCTGTTCCGATGGATACTGCACCCCATAAACTGGTATTGTCTTGGCCTTCGGGGCTTGATTTACGCCGGTCTATGGGTCTGTCCTGTGCAGTTCTAGGAGGTCCACCCTCCCAGGCTTCGCCTCCCCTCTTTGGGGAGGAGTAAGTTTATTGCTTACTGCCTGAGGCGCCCCTACCGGGGAATGCCGACGGGGCTGCCCAGGCAATTTTTGATGGTCAGAGTGCTCATCTCTCGGGCGCTGGCTTTTCAACCCCCAATTTCCGACCCGACCTTGGGTCACATCTTACTTGTGGGAGTAAGATAAAACTGGCCTTGTGCCTAACTCCTGGGGAGGAGTAAATAAAAATTATTCTGTATGAATATAAATTTGCATGATTTGACGCTACAAATAAGAGACATTATTAGATTAATGAAACTTTATTAGTTTCTTTGGCGGCGCCGAACACGAAACAATTTTTTGGGAAAACATTTTGGCACTTCTGCCGTATATATGAAGCAGCTGCCGATTAAGAAATCGAAATTGAAGAGTTCCGTTTTTTTTTTCTCCAAGTACCATTCATTCAGAATTCACCGGAAGTTGAATTTAGTATTTAGAAAATGGAGTTAAATGAGATTAATCTTCGAGACATTGGTAATTTAATGAACCAGCCGCAAAAAACAATAGATTTTTTACAGGCACACCGCCTGATTTCTTAGGGTTAGGGTTTAGGTTTAGGTTTAGGGTTTAGGGTTAGGTTTTTTTTATTTAAAATTGTTTTACTTCATATAATAAAAAAAAAGAAATTGTTAATTGTTTCTTGTTACCCAAAAACAAATCAGTCTTGCATTTTTTTTTATGTTGTAAAAAAATCACTTCCGGTTGAATTACCTCCCTTTATTTTCAGTAGAAGGACAGAAAATCTGCTGCTTCATATATACGGCAGAAGTGCCAACATTTTATAGCATATGTTTCTATTTATTTCAAACACTTACATTATTAATAAAAATAAAATGTATTTTTTTTTTTCAATGTAAATATTTGTTTATTACTAAACTAAAAAACAAAATGGTAAAAACGCAGAACAACGGCCGGCTGACTGGCTAGTGGGCCGTACGCAAAACCAGATTGTCCTTTTTATGGCCAAATTTCACGAATTTGGCATGTTTTGGCCATCGAAAATTCCCTTTGGCCTTTTTTTGTGAATATTCTGGAGTTCACTTATATGCGGCCAGACGTATCGCAAAATTGTAAACAAACATGTTATTAAGAAAAAAAACTGTACAACTCTAGCTAACGCGCCTGATTTCCGTGACTTCGCGTCGTCAACGATCGGGAAGGTCGCGGAAGTGCCCGAGTGCTGACGGAATAATATCATTTTTTTCTTTCTTTTATCTTATAAAAACATTGACAAAATTTTACCCCCCCCCCCCCCAATTAACATTATTTTTACAAAAAAAAAACTGATTTTAATCTATGTATTTTTTCTTTGAATTTATTCGTCTTATTAGCGTCTGCCAGTCTTCCAGTTAGAGCTTGGCAGTTTGAATGCAAGGCTTGGCTATCGCTAATAATGGGAGCCCTAACCCTAACGGGAACCTTAACCCTAAACCATTTTTTTTCTTTCTTTGTTTTATGTTAGCAAGAAAAAGAAGAAGAAAAGAAAAGCAACGAAACAGAAAACATTGACAAAATTCCCCCCCCCCCACCAAAACAAAAAAAAAAAATTTTCTGAGAATCTTTTACGCCGCTCAGCAGAGTCGCGAACGGGGTTAAAAAAAAGAACGAGAAAGGGTTTAAAAACATAAATTTGCAACAAGTAAAGTGAACCTAAGTCGAGAATAGATATTTTTCTACTCACCTATGTATTTTGTTTGTAGTTTTACGTAGTATAAATGGGTTTTTATTAGATGTAAAAACAAAAGAATTCTTGTTTTTTTGTGCGTAGAATTTGGCAAAAAACAAAATGGCGCCTGTCCTCTATGTTATTAGATCCCCTCCACTATGCGGCCATCTTGGATTTGTGCGATTTTCGTGTGCCAATACTTCAATTTCTAATAAATAGCAATTTAAACGGGTTAAAAATCTTTTTAATAGTTGGAAATGACACAGGCAAGTTTGAAAATAACTTTTACAGCCTACAGTTACTTTTATTTGTTGAATATTTGTTTTTTGAGCGTTTTTACTCTGCTGAGCGTCGTAAAAGATTCCCAATTTTCTTTCTACACATTTCATTGAAAATGGTTCATTTGACCCCCCCCCCCCCCAGTTTGTTCGGTTTTTATCTTTTTATCCATGTATTTTTTCTTTGAATTTATTCGTCTTATATTATGGCCTGCAAGTCTTCCATTAACGCTTGGCGTTTTCATCTCGGCAACTCTCGGGCACTTCCGCGACCTGCCCGATCGTTGCCGACAAGTCATGGAAATCCGGCGCGTCAGCTATAGGAGCACCGAAAAATAAAAAAAAACTTTCGATTGAAAATTTGTTTATCAAAATCAATTCAATAAAATGTCTTATTATTATAGCATTTTTTTTGTTGTTTCAAACACTTACATTATTAATAAAATGTTTTTTAATGTAAATATTATTCTGTTTCGGAATTTTTTAGATGAGGGTTGATAATTTGTAGAATTTGGTATTCAGACTACTGTTCTCATCTTGGGTGTTTTCATCACAACGTTTCAGCCGATGTAACCTCCGACCTCCTTCAGGTGTACCTTGTCGGAAATCTTTCTGTTGAACTCGGGAATCTGGACAGGGGTAGCATGCTTTCGTTCCATCTGCCATGACTGGGAAGAAGTTTTCAGTAATTAGTAATTCTTCATATCGCCCGCACTGAGGATTGAACTTTCAACCTTCAGATGACTGTCACTTAGAACTGAATTTTACTTAGTACTATATCCACTGCGCCATATATAATTATTATTAATGACAATATCAGTGCTTTTTTTACTTTGCAGTCTCCTTAAAAGATTCAGCTCGATGATTGTCAATTAGTGATAACAGAGCAAATATAAGTCAGGTTCATATTATATTCCAATAACCATGTTTTTATTTTATTATTTTAATTTTTTCACATTTCCAAAAAACATTTCTGTGAGATATATTTTTTACAGTCCGTTTCATTTGCCGTGAGCCAAACAACATTTTTATGTCAATATCGTCTCTGCAACATTACAAAAATTCACAAAGAGTAAAAAGTTCTTGGATTAAAGTGTCTTGAAAAAATGAATATATATAGCGTCACTTGCTTTATATGCATCGTTCCTTCGCTTATAGAAGTTTGAATGCCTGTACGCTTCGCCGCCGTTAATGTGTTAAAATTATCATTGTTTATAAGCTGTTCAGAACTGGCCTAGCGGTTAGCGACGTTGGATTGGGGTTGGAAAATACTTGTAGTCCAGGGTTTCGAATCGTGTGACCGGTAGTGAATAGTCGTACTTCTATGCTGATGAGTCTTGATTAAAAAGAGACGAAACGTATACGTCCATAGATAAAAAAAAAAAAAATTTTAAATAAAAAAAATAAACAATAACAAATATTTTATATATATATATATATATATACATATATAAAATATTTGTTATTGTTTATTTTTTTTTATCTATGGACGTATAATTATATATATATATATATATATATATATATATATGCACCACATGGTTCTGAGCGTTTGTCTCGTGATTCTTGCCTGAATCTACGAACTGCGTTTGAGCCCATGTGACCGCCTGCAACCGCCACTCCTACACTGATGAGGGTAAGAGAGCCAGAAACGACGTCGTCTGTAGTTGGAAATAATATTTTTATACTAAATAAATATTTATAGTAATATATATATATATATATATATATATATATATATATACACAAGCGTCATTAAAAACCACGGAGTTCTCTCTCTTCACGATCTTTCTTGTCAATTTCTCGACGCGGCGAGCGAGTCTTCGGTTTTCAGGTGTTAACCGGTGGAGTATGGCATCTAGCGTTGTGTCGTGGGATATTCCTCTAGCGCTTTCGAGCAGTCTTTAACAATTAATACATAATAATAATAGTAATAATAATAAAAAAATAAAATAAATGAATAAAGATATATATATGTATATATATATATATATATATATATGTATACATATGTAAATTAATAGATATATAACTAATAATAAAACTATAAATACGGCTCTTAGTAACAATAAAACACAGCCTCCTGAAGACGGTCAAGAGACAGAAAGCTCTAGAGGAATGGCCCACGATACAACGCTAGGTACCATACTCCACCGATTAACACCCGAAAACCGAAGAATCGCTCGCCACGTCAAGAAATTGACAAGAAAGATCGTGAAGAGAGAGAACTCTGTGGTCTTTAATGACGCTTGCACAAAAAATGACTTGTTGCCGAACGAATATATATATATATATATATATATATATATATATATATATATATATAAGTTATGTATTTTAGTAATTGTTTTTATTAGTAGTGTTCAGTCTGTTTTTCACTTCCTAAGTGATAATGCAGAAAATTGCATATTTAGTCACCCTGAACTTTATAGGACCTATTTTTCGTTGATATATTGTAATCTGATAATGGAATTAAATTTACTTTCCTTCGATGTCACCGCCACGAAAAACCTCAATCTCCACTGTTCACTGTCAACTGCTTACTTTTAACTGCTCACTTTTAACTGCTTACTTTTAACTGCTCACTTTTAACTGTTTACTGTCAACTGCTTACTGTCAACTGCTCACTTTTAACTGCTTACTTTTAACTGCTCACTTTTAACTGCTTACTGTCAACTGCTTACTGTCAACTGCTCACTTTTAACTGCTCGCTTTTAACTGTTTACTGTCAACTGCTCACTTTTAACTGCTTACTGTCAACTGCTCACTTTCAACTGCTTACTTTTAACTGCTCACTTTTAACTGCTTACTGTCAACTGCTCACTTTTAACTGCTCACTTTTAACTGCTTACTGTCAACTGCTCACTTTTAACTGCTCACTTTTAACTGCTCACTTTTAACTGTTTACTGTCAACTGCTCACTTTTAACTGCTTACTTTTAACTGCTCACTTTTAACTGCTTACTTTTAACTGTTTACTGTCAACTGCTCACTTTTAACTGCTTACTTTTAACTGTTTACTGTCAACTGCTCACTTTTAACTGCTTACTTTTAACTGTTTACTGTTAACTGCTTACTTTTAACTGCTTACTGCCTATTGTCCACTCTCTGCTGTCCAGAAATCGACTCAACTCTTCAAGGTCAAAAAGTTTAGATTCTCATAGTAATAAATCCACCACTTATGCAAACTGACTACCAACCAGAGCCATCTATGTTTATAGACTCCAAACAGGCAAATCTACAAAGGGGAGATAACTCAATTGACAACTAAAACCCACAACCCCTTTCTTGGCCTTTTGGCTAAGATGAAAGTGTAGTATCTGTTCCGATGGATACTACATCCTACGTCTTGACCTTCAGGTCTCGATTCCGCTGGTCTGTGGGTTTGTCCTGTGCAGTTCTAGGAAGTCCATCCTCCCAGGCTTTGCCTTCTCACCCTTTGAGAAGGGGTTAGTTTATTGCTAATCGCCTGAGGGGAATGCCGACAGGGCTGCCCAGGCATTTTTTGAGGGTCATAAGTTCTCTTCCGAGTGCTGACTTATCAAATCCCACTTTCCGACCTTGTGTCACATTTTACCTGTGGGGGGTAGATAAATAGACCAACGACCTATGCAAATTGAGTACCAGTCAGAGCCATCTATGTTTATAGTCTCCAAACAGCCAATCTGCAAAGGGGAGATAACTCAATTGACAGATATTGTCACCAAGGCAAATTATCACAGTATTTTAAACCACATATATATATTTGTATACTTTTATGTATGTATAAAATTAATTCCATGAAAAATGCCATTATACTGAAATCATGTGCCCTTAATAGGGTTAAGATGAAAATTCATATACACTCAATGTACAAAAGGAAAGAAAATCCCAAATTTTTACACTTTTAGTGTCATTAAGGGTATGACTACATATCAATCAAACCATTTCATTATCACATCACTACAGTATAAATCTCTATGCATGAGTGGATGAAGTGTGTGAGGTGCGCTGAAGAAAAATTCCTACCAGTAAAATACATAGCCCTGTTGTGCTCGCATACCCTTAATAGTTTGACTAATCAAGGTATATGGTAAACTGAAATTAAAATGCCATCAACTAGACCCTAGAACCTCTATCTCTGCCAAAAATCAGCTGAATCCATCAAATAGTTGATGAGATACAGGTTGGCACATACGTATGTACGTACACACAGATAACATGATTTCATGATTGAACTTTCTGGATCTCTGGGTTGCCTTGACTAATGATGCTGAAATTCTACACACTTATAGAACCTATCAAATAAAAATTTTGTGCAAAGTTTTAACTAATTTGGTTTATTGGTTTTTGAGTTATGATTGATCAAAGTAATGATATTTCCAGCATAGGCCATTCGTAAGTCTATTAAGGGATAGAGCGCTCTCGCGCCTCCCTTGATTTAAAAAATATGCCCTATAAAGTTAAGGACGACTAAAAGTGCAATCTTCTTTATCACTTAGGAAGTGACAAACATTAAGAAGACAAGCTGAACACTACTATCGCTAATAAAAACAATTACAAAAACACATTTCTGGGTAAGGCGTCATGGTCCGGTGGTAAAACTCCAGACTATAGACAATGATATTGAAGGTTCGATCTTTGTCCAGAAACATGTGTCCATGGATTACTTTTATGTACGTATAAAATTTTATAAATATATTTGGACTCCTCTATTTGGTCTGAAGAAGTTGACTCTCAACTGAAATATGTATGCACATATGTAACCAATATTGTTTGTATGAATAAAAAAATTATACTAAAAAACAGCTCTACTTGTTATTGAGCACTGTTTATAGACACTGGAGTTTCAATGGATTAACATCTAGTGAAACAAATATAATACATGTACCTTATATATATATATATTTCTCCAGCTTTTTTGTTCATTTGCTTTTGACACCTGAGGATGATTCGACAGAAGAATCGAAAACGTTCGTGAAACCTATGGAACATTTATTAATTTTTTTGATTTTTATACAAAAAAGACCATCAGAAAAATTGAAAAAATAAAAAAGGTATAATTAAACAGAAAATTCTGCCTAAATACACACAAATATATATATATATATGTATATATATATATATATATATATATATATATATGAGAAAGGAAGGATGAGAGTAATCCAACGTGATGGGAAATGAAAAAGGAAAAAAAAACAAGAGATATTTTTTTTATATATTAATCAACGTTTCGTCTTTATTGTAAGACGTCCTCAGGATGATAATTTGGAAAAAAAAAGTCTTATAATGAAGACGAAACGTTGAGGAATATAAAAATATCTCTTTTTTTTTCCTTTTTCATTTCCCATATATATATATATATATATATAGTACATGTATTAGTTTCTGTAGATGTAAATCTGTTGAAACTCCAGTATTTATAAAAAGTGCTCAATAACAAGTAGAGCTGTTCTTAAGTATAATTTTTTTATTTATACAAACATTATTGGTTACATATGTGCATACATGTTTCGGTTGTACTCTTCACCGAGAGTCAACCGAAACATGTATGATCATAGAGGAGTGACTTCTCTGTCTTCTTTGGTCTGAAGAGGTTGGCTCTCTGTGAAGAATACAACCGCCACATGTACGTACATATGTAACCAATAATGTTTGTATAAATAAAAAAGATATATAATATATATATATATATATATATATATATGACACACATACCTAACTTTATAAATACAGAGAACTAAATAGATACAAGTAGAACACCCCTCCGAGGACGGGTACATGCAATGAATATAGCATTAGTTTTAAATTTGAATGTTTTTTTCTTACTTTGGGGAGCACGGCATGGTTTCGGTGGCACACCCGAAAAAATAAATAATGTACTTACGTTACTCACCCTGTTGCCTAGAATATATATTCCATAATAAGTTCAATAGTCTAGAATTTCTTACTTTGGGGAGCACGGCATGGTTTCGATGACACACTCGAAATGATAAGTTTACAAAAAAATACTCACCCTGTTTCCTAGAATACATATTCCATAAGTTCCATAGTCTAGAATTTCTTACTTTGGGGAGCACGGCATGGTTTCGATGACACACTCGAAATGATAAGTTTACAAAAAAATACTCACCCTGTTTCCTAGAATACATATTCCATAAGTTCCATAGTCTAGAATTTCACCAAGCACATCCATATTATTGACACTCATGTGTGCGCACCAATCCTATTAAAATGTACGAGGGGCGTTCAATAAGTAATGCCCCTGACTCACTTCCAGTTGTCTGATCTAGATTAAATTTTGCATGTGTAATGATTTATACCTGTAATAGTTATGTTTCAAAAAACAGCTCTGAACTAATTGTGGTTTCTGATTTACATGTGTTTGAACTGAGTCAGGTGTGAAATGGAGCTAGTTAAGTGTCGCGCAGTGATTCGGTTTTTGTATTTGAAATGGATGCACACCAAAGGAGACGTTTGATGAAATGAAAGAAACTTATGGTGATGATGCCCCCATCATATGACCTTGTAAAACGCTGGCATCGTAAATTCAAACATGGCCGGAAGTCTATGGAAACAGCTCCCAGACCTGGTTGTCCTCTTCTGCCATTGATGAGGCATCTGTTCATCAAGTTGAGGCTGCCATTTTGGAAGATCGACGCATTACTATTCGCCGAATAGCCCAAGAGGTCAAGATTGGTACAGGGTCTGTGGAAACTATCATTCATGACCATTTGCATATGCATAAGGTGTCTGCCAGATGGATTCCCAGGTTGCTCACACCTTTCCAGAAGCAAGAACGCGTCGAGTGCTCGAGGATGAATTTGGAGATGTGTGTGTGGCTATGAAATCCTCCCTCATCCACCTTACTCTCCTGACCTTGAACCCTCTGACTTTCATCTCTTCCCAGCCATGAAGTTGTTTTTGAAAGGAAAGCGTTTTCCAGATGATGCAGCCTTGATTTCTGAAGTTACGACGTGGTTGGAGGACCAACCTGGGATGTTCTACAAAAACGGTGTCCAAAGCTGTATCAAACGATGGGAGAAATGCATAAGTCTGGGTGGTTCCTATGTAGAGAAAGACTAATAACTGTGCCAAGTTTCATTAATCTACTGCTATGGGAAATGGGTCAGGGGCATTACTTATTGAACGCCCCTTGGTTTATATGAAAATAAGGGGTGAAAAAAAAAATGTATATAACTCAAAATTTGATGTAGAGCAATTCTTTTCTCTATTAAATTTTTTTGAATCTTATTTATTTTAAAAGTTTTGGGGGAAGGTTACAAGTTTGGTTAGTCGCACGCCTTAGATGGTAAGATTTTTTTTAAAATAATCCGTCCATGTTACTCACTGTGTCGCCTAGAATATATATGCCAAAATTCATAATGATTCGTTCATTAGTTTAGGAGATTATCCTGTATATATATATATAGAGAGAGAGATATACACATACCTAACTTTATATATATAGATAGATATACACATACATGTGCTTCAGATGTCTTGCACAGGATATCCATGGCGTCACAGACGATTGGCCGTTTAAGAAATGCAATATGGATCTCTAGAGACATGTCCAGAATCCTTAAGGTTAAATCCATCCTAAGATTAAATACTGCTGTCATATTTAGGCTGGTGAATCTCTGTCCCATTTGATGGTTCTTGATAAGGTGCAGAAACGTATCTGTAATTTGATTGGCCACACCCTTTCTTCTTCTATGTACCCTCTCTCTCACAGATGTGATGTTGCGTCTTTTTCTATAAATACTATGATGGCATGTGTTCTTCAGAATTATGTGATCTATTCCCTGCTTCTTTTGTTTCAGCTCGTTGGTCTAGTGGTCTCCATCAATTCGCTGTTTTGATACTTCATTATAATACAGCTTCCTATTCCAGTAGCTTCTTTCCAATAACTGCAGTCTTGTGGAACTCTCTTCCTGATGACTGTTTTCTCCTTCCTATAACCTTGGTCTTTTCAAGACTAAGACCAATAGGCATCTCCTGTCTTTGCGATAACCATATTTGTTCCTGTTAGCTCCTTATATCAAGTGGCTTCATGCCTTGTCTGGAGCGATTTTCATTAAAAAAAAATATTGATCTCTAGAGACATGTCTAGAACTCTTAAGGTTAGATAGTTTAAGGCACTCATTCTGCCAATAGCCGTATACGGTTCAGAGACATGGACTACGGGAGAACAAGAAGTCAGAGCCGTGTTGGTGTTTGAGATGAAATGTCTTAGGACAATCCTCAAGGTTACTATGAATGACAGGCTTAGTTATGCTTGCATACACGAAGTGCTGGGCATGACGGAAACCATTGAAGATGTGGTGTCGGCTAGGAGGCTTCGATGGTTTGGTCATGTTGCTAGGAGTAGTGGGATGATAAATGCCAGCTACAGAAAAGACTTCTCAAACGCAAGACCAAGAGGACGCCCACCAAAAAGATGGTCTGACAGTATTAGGGAACGATGCGGCGTTTCTCTTCAAACAGCCTAGAAATATGCAATTCGGAGACAGAATTTTGTGTTCAGTATAGCGAGGGGGCGGTAAGTCTTGTGCGCTTAAAGTAAGTAAAATACATACATAACTTTATATAAATAGTGATTGATCTGATCTGTGACTACCATACACTTCCGGATGACTGAAAAAAGAATCTATATCTACATAAAGAATATATAGGAAAGTTTTAAGACAATTTGCGTAATAAGAAAGCGATACCGTAATAATTAAATTTTACTGTTAAAATTCTATTAAAACAAAAGGTTTGGTGCTTGTCTATAAAAATGTACAAGTTCAGTTCATTTTAGTTAAAAAAAATCTGGTTAGGAAGATTGTTACAATGATGACAATTTTAACCAAATTATAGTTATAGTTTTAAGACAATTAGACTGTCAAAATTCTATTTAAAAAAAGATTTGGTGCTTGTCTATAAAAATGTACAGGTGAAATACGGCAGTTCTAAATAAATCGACAGGGAAACTCTTTGATATACTTACATATCAGGCAAAAGTAGGTATCTACACCAAAAATTAGGGAAAATTATCGTGTAGAATTTCAATTAAAAATTAATATCAGTATTATTGATATACTTACAGGTAACATGAATTGGAACAAATACATTGAAGACATTGCCAAGGCTGCAGCAAAGAAGGTGGCCTCCCTCAACCGTGCTAGTAAACTCCTCACACCTGACATGATCCTGTATCTCTACAAAGCCACCATCCACCCATGCATGGAGTATTGTTGTCACATCTGGGCTGGAGCATCATCCACTAGTCTCTCCCTCTTCGACAAGGTCCAAAAAAGAGTCGCCAACTTAATAGGTCCACCAAGCTCCAGCCCCTGTCACATCACCGCAATGTTGCTTCCTTGTGCCTGTTTTACAAGTACTTCAATGGATTGTGCTCTGATGAGCTTGCTGCTCTGGTACTCCCACGACGTAAATTCACTAGACCAACCTGACAAATCCCACCCATTCACTGTGGTGCTCTCCAGATGCCGAAGAGCTTTCTACTCCAAAAGCTTCTTTCCCCGTGCTGCTGGACTCTGGAACTCCCTCCCTGCTCCCTGTTTTCCTGACGGTACTGACATGCAGAAAATTAAAACTAATATGAACAGACATCTCGCTGCGCAGCTCCCAATATAGGTTGACCCCCCCCCCCCCCCACAAAAAAAAACTTTCATCCTTTGATTCAGTGGCCCCTTACGTCTACAGTGGCGGCCTGCCTTGTTTGGGGTGGAATATGTTAAAAAAAAAAAGAAAAACATATCAGGCAAAAGTAGCCATCTACACCAAAAATTAGGGAAAATTATCGAGTAGAATTTTAATTAAAATTAAAATCAGTATTATTATATTTTTACTGATTCTCCCTTGATTATGACTTGGCGAAATGACAGACTGACTTATCTCCCCTGTTTTACATGTATTTGCGCGCTTATCAATGGCGATTCAGAAAAATACGATAAAACTGATTTATATTTTTAATTGAAATTCTACTCGATAATTTTCCCTAATTTTTGGTGTAGATAGTTACTTTTGCCTGATACGTAAGTATAGGGTGGGCAAAAATAAGGGTCCTATTTTTAAAAATTCATAACTTTTTTATTTATTGATTTTTTTTTTTTTTTTTTTTAGAATAAGTAAAGGACCCCTTCCGAAGCAAGCATGAGCCGTATTAGCCCTAAGGAACGTACCCTCATTTAGAAAACATTATTTTTGCTTAAAAAACTCAAAACAGTATAAAAAACAATACTTTAGTTTTTGTAAGTTTTAAGAAGTGTTTTTCGGCTAAAATTTGTTTTGTTTATTTCAAAAAATCTCGGAAGGGTCAGTCTACACACACATAAAGTTTGGTGAGTTTAACTTTTATTTTGTGGAAGTTATTCAAATTCAAGTTATTCAAATTTAAAGATAGGACCCTTATTATGGCCCACCCTGTATATCAAAGAGTTTTCCTGTCGATTTATTTGGAACAGCCGTATTTCAACTGTGTATTTTTATGGACGAACACAAAAAGTTTTTGTAAAAAAAAAAAAAAAATTAAAATGGGATAGTTAAAAAAGAAAAGAACGGACTCTTGGGTAACGCCGGGCAGCTTGTTTATAATAATTAAAACGCATACCACGGTGAATAAAAGGTAATTTAATTAGTTTTATTTTTCGTTTATATCTTTGGAAAATGGTCAATCGTTGCATGACTCTTCAGCGTAGTTTTGACCAAGTCCAGAAATTCCATGGCATATGGTCCGGTAACAATGTCCATCATGCAGCTAACGGACTTGCTTCCAAAAACCAAATTTACGAGGCAATATGTGAGACACTCTTTTCGCAGATCGTAATAATTGTGCAGCGAGGCGACGTTGTAAAATTTTCCGGCTGTCATATAATTCAGGTACTTCTCTCGCACGATCTTCACCAAGAAACCCTGCAGTTCAGTCAGCATATACTGGTCCGCATGCGCCAGCACGTTGACGATACCGTCGAACGGTAGACCCGACTTGGGGCTGACAATGAACTCGATGACTCTGCACTTTGCTGAGCAGCCGTGCAAATAGTGCACGATGAATCGCAGCGCGACCAGCGAGATGTCAGGAATCGGAACCTCGGCGCTGGTGGACTCCAGAAAGTTGCTCGTCAGCATGGCGGAGAAGACTTCCGACTGCTGCGTCAGTTGCTCCCGGTTAGCAAATACCTTCTGGCCGTGGTCCGTCACAAAAGTGATATCCTTCTGGAAGCCTTGCAAGCGGCATTTTGGAGACTTTTTTGCTTTTGAACACTTTGGGTATCGTGTAGGCGATACGGGATCGGGTTTGATGTTGAGATGACAAGCCAGGTATGACAAGCCGAGAATGACAACTTTCGAAAGACAACTTTTCGGGTCGGACAAGACGATATTCTTGAGAAGGTCAAAGCCTTTGAATTTCATCAAAAGTTTCTCTTGAACATTGTGGCTTCTGAAAAAAAAAAAAAAAAAAAAAAAAAAAAAAAAAGAAGAAAGAAAGAAAAAATAATACGTTAATCTTATTCAGCCAAGGTTTCTCGAACATATAAAGTTATGCATTCAAACAGTTGAAATATTTTATTCATAACAAACGCGTGCGTTCCAAGGCACACACCACTTTCAATCGGATATTACACAACAAACTTCAATAAGAACAGAAGAATAAGTGACAACATGTCGCTTAAAAAAAAAAAACAGAGAACAAGCCACGTGTGCGTGGTCCCCCTCTGTATGTGACTCGATGTGGCGAGTGTAAAATGCAATAAATTTGAGCGATTTGGGGCATTTTTGACCCCCCTTTGACCCCCTGGGGGCGCGAACCAGAATTTTTCTGAGGTCAAGGATGCTCATTTTATATCCAGAACAATTGGCTCTACATTTTGGCCAAGTTTCAGAAAAATTGAATGGATGGATCAAACGTTATGGGAGAAAAGGGTAATTTTTTGCCATTTTGGGGGAATTTGACCCCCCTGGGGGCGCGAACCAGATTTTTTCCAAGGTCAGCGATACTTATTTTCTATTAGGAGCAATTGCCTCCACATTTTGGCCAAGTTTCAGAGAAATTGAATGGATGGATGAAAAGTTATGGGGCAAAAAATGTCATTTTTTGCCATTTCGGGGCCTTTTGAGCCCCTGGGGGGCTAACCAGATTTTTTTTCAAAAATCGGAGAATGTCACTTTCTAACCTGACCAAAGTTACAACTTCATGCAAAATTTCAGAGAAATTCAATGGATGGTTGCGGAGAAAAATCCGGACGGACGGACAGACATACCTCAAAACATAAGTTCCCAGATTTTATAAATCGGGGGACCCCAAAAAATATTATCTGTATCCTCCCGATGAAGATTTTTTTATGAATCTAAAATTTTAATTCTAATTTATTGGTCTTCTTACCGCTTTAAAAATTACAAATTTAAAATGCATTCAAACGGTGGAAATATTTTATCCAAAATATAAAGTTATTTTAACGGATTTTAGAATTTAGACCTACATAGCATTGCATCTAGCACAGCGATTCTTTTTTCCTTACAGGATGTTTTTTAGTTCTGTTTAGTTTTTAAAAAATCTGGTTAGGAAGATTGTTACAATGATGACACTTTAGACTGTCAAAATTTTATTTAAAAAAAAAAAAAGATTTGGTGCTTGCCTACAAAAATGTACAGGTGAAATACGACAGTTCTAAATAAATCAACAGGAAAACTCTTTGATATACTTACATATCAGGCAAAAGTAGGTATCTACACCAAAAATTAGGGAAAATTATCGAGTAGAATTTTGATTAAAAATTAAAATCAGTGGTATTATATTTTTACTGATTAACCATTGATTATGACTTGGCGAAATGATAGACTGACTTATCTCCCTTGTTTTACGTGTATTTGCACCCTTATCAATGGCGATTCAAAAAAATACGATAAAACCGATTTATATTTTTAATTAAAATTCTACACGATAATTTTCCCTAATTTTTTGTGTAGATAGTTACTTTTGCCTGATACGTAAATGTATCAAAGAGTTTTCCTGTTAATTTATTTGGAACAGCCGTATTTCAACTGTGTATTTTTATGCACTGCATCAGACAAATCGATATTTTATTCTGCTTAGCCACTTTGTCTTTTTTTTTTTTAATTTATACAGCATGTTTTTTCTGTTCAGTTAGTCTAAAAAAAAAAAAATCCGGTTAGGAAGATTGATATAATGATGACAATTTTAAATAATGACTCAAATAATATAAGAGAGAAAGAGAAATAAATCTTACATTAAAAACTAAAATTTTATTTCTTTTCCTGTATAACTTTAAAAATGCAAAACCACAGAATGAAAGAAATTAACGGAATGAAAAGGAAAAAGAAAGAAAGGAAAAAAACAGAAAAAGGGCTGAGAAACGATGAAAGATAAAGAAAATACAGGGTGTCTCAAAAAAATGTACTCACTCGTAGAATGACGAGAAAACTTTTATTCATGAACATAGAGTGAAATGAAATAGCATCGAATACATGACACAGATGTAATTGAAGAATCATGTTCGCAAATGTTCAAACTGATGACCATTATTGTTCAAACAAAGCTGATAACGCGCACCAAGGTAAATAAAGGTTTTCTCGTCATTCTAAGAGTGAGTACATTTTTTTGAGACACCCTGTAGTTAAGGGAAAGAAAAAAGAAAGAAAGAGGGTACTCTTTTTGTCGTCAACGTTCGGGCAGGTCTCGGAAACGCCCAAGAGGTGACAAAACTATTAACCAATCAGGTTGCAAGCAAGCAGGCGATAACTTTTGGAAGAAATTAATTTCTACGATCTGAAGCGCGTAAAAAAAAAAAAAAAAATGAATTTCTACGATCTGTGTCAGCGCGTTGAATCTCCCGAAGGACTCATTGAGTTCTACTAGCAACGAACTAACCCTAACCTTAAACCTTAACCCTGACCCTAAAAACGTAAAAAAGAAAAAAAAAACATTGCAAAAAAAAAAAATGAATTTCTACGATCTGTGTCAAAAGAATGTTAAAAAGAAAAAAAAAAAAAAAAAAAAAATGAATTTCTACGATTTGTGTCAAAAGAATGTTAAAAAGAAAAAAAAAAAAAAAAAAAAAATGAATTTCTACGATTTGTGTCAAAAAAATGTTAAAAAGAAAAAAAAAAAAAAAAAAAAAATGAATTTCTACGATCTGTGTCAAAAAAATGTTAAAAAGAAAAAAAAAAAAAAAAAAAAAAAAAAATTAATTTCTATGATCTGTGTCAGCGTGTTGAATCTCCCGAAGGACTCATTGAGTTCTGTCAACAACGGTCACTTCTAGTGAAAGACTAACCCGAACCCTAAACCAAAAAATGTTAAAAAGAAAAAAAGTGTAAAAAAAAAAAAATGAAAAAAAAAAAAGAAATTGGTTAAAAACAGTTGTTTCGTTGTTTGTTATATAAAAAAAAAAATCATCTTTTGAAACTTTTCGGTAGACAAAAAAAAAAAAACATTTGATTCAAAAACATTTGATTAACAATGGTTCTATTGACACAAAAATAAACAAAAATAATCATCTAATTAATAACGGTTATTTAGCTATGGTTTGTTCGTTCTTTATTTTTATATATGTATTTTACTTTGATTTTTTTTGTCTGAATTTATCGTTTGCCAGTTTTTGCCTCGTCAACTCTCGGCCGCTTCTGAGACCTGCCCGAACGTTGACAACGCAAAGTCACGGAAACACAGTGTGTCCTCTATAAGAGTACATCGTTATGTTACGTATTGCTTCGATAACCCTAACCCCCATTGTTATGTTACGTATTGCTTTTTATAAAAAAAAAAATTCCAATTGAAAAATGTAAATTGGTGGTGAGACAATATTTTAAAAATCCTTCCGATTTGGTAGAGATCAGCAACACCCATCACTTTAGGGTCGCGTGTCTTTGTTTAGAAAAGTTTGAGGTCGCTAATCTCTACCTAGACAAATCTGGGGTCGCTTATCTTTACTGTACTATTAGAGGTAGGATTTACATTTTTAAATCTTTCACACAAAAAAAAATCTAATTAATAACAGTTGTTTAGCTATGGTTTGTTCGTTTTTATTTTTATATATGTATTTGACTTTGATTTTCTTTTCGTCTGAATTTATCGTCTGCCAGTCTTCAATTTATCGTCTGGCAGTTTTCGCCTCGTCAACTCTCCAGGGCTTCCGAGAACTGCCCGAATGTTGACGACGCGAAGTCATGGAAACGTGGTGAGTCCTTTATAAGAGTACCATTTTTTTTTATAAAAAAAAATCAGCTTTTGAAACTTTTCGGTGGACAAAAAAAAAACATTTGATTTAAAAACATTTGATTAACAATGGTTCTATTGACAAAAAAATAAACAAAAATAATCATCTAATTAATAACGGTCATTTAGCTATGGTTTGTTCATTCTTTATTTTTATATATGTATTTTACTTTGATTTTTTTTCGTCTGAATTTATCGTTTGCCAGTCTTCAATTTATCGTTTGGCAGTTTTCGCCTCATCAACTCTCAGGCCATTGTCTTTTCATTTCTTTGTTTAGCATCATAAAACAAAGTTCAGCTCTATTTATATAAAGTTAGGGTTAGGGTATATCTATATCTTCTATACATATAAAGTTAGGGTTAGGGTATATCTATATCTTCTATACATATAAAGTTAGGGTTCGGGTATATCTATATCTTCTATACATATAAAGTTAGGGTTCGGGTATATCTATATCTTCTATACATATAAAGTTAGGGTTCGGGTATATCTGGATCTTCTATACATATAAAGTTAGGGTTAGGGTATATATATATATATTCTATACATATAAAGTTAGGGTTAGGGTATATATATATATTCTATACATATACAGTTAGGGTTAGGGTATATATCTATCTTTTATACATATAAAGTTAGGGTTAGGGTATATCTATATCTTTTATACATATAAAGTTAGGGTTAGGGTATATATCTATATCTTCTATACATATAAAGTTAGGGTTAGGGTATATCTATATCTTTTATACATATAAAGTTAGGGTTAGGGTATATATATATATTCTATACATATAAAGTTAGGGTATATATATATATATTCTATACATATAAAGTTAGGGTTAGGGTATATCTATATCTTCTATACATATAAAGTTAGGGTTAGGGTATATCTATATCTTCTATACATATAAAGTTAGGGTTCGGGCATATCTATATCTTCTATACATATAAAGTTAGGGTTAGGGTATATCTATATCTTCTATACATATAAAGTAAGGGTTAGGGTATATCTATATCTTCCATACATATAAAGTAAGGGTTAGGGTATATCTATATCTTCTATACATATAAAGTTAGGGTTAGGATTAGGGTATATATATATATATTCTATACATATAAAGTTAGGGTTAGGGTATATCTGTATCTTCTATACATATAAAGTTAGGGTTAGGGTATATCTATATCTTCTATACATATAAAGTTAGGGTTAGGGTATATCTATATCTTCTGTACATATAAAGTTAGGGTTAAGGTATATATATATATTCTTTACATATAAAGTTAGGGTTAGGGTATATCTATATATTCTATACATATAAAGTTAGGGTTAGGGTATATCTATATATTCTATACATATAAAGTTAGGGTTAGGGTATATATATATCTTTTATACATATAAAGTTAGGGGTAGGGTATATCTATATCTTCTATACATATAAAGTTAGGCTTAGGGTATATATATATATTCTATACATATAAAGTTAGGGTTCGGGTATATCTATATCTTTTATACATATAAAGTTAGGGTTAGGGTATATCTATATCTTCTATACATATAAAGTTAGGCTTAGGGTATATCTATATCTTCTATACATATAAAGTTAGGGTTCGGGTATATCTATATCTTCTATACATATAAAGTTAGGGTTCGGGTATATCTATATCTTCTATACATATAAAGTTAGGGTTAGGGTATATCTATATCTTCTATACATATAAAGTTGAGTTGGGGGGGGGGGCACTGACTTCAACAAGGGTTGCTGCTTTCTCCCTTTGTCCCATATCGCTATGTCAGGTTTAACAGCTCCGTTTTCTAGATATGTAGCTGTAGGGATTGCATAGCCATAGTGAATGGTGTATAACTTATTTCCAACTGTTCTTTCTGGTATATGTTCCCAGGACTTGCTGCTACACTGGATATTGAACTTTTTACATATAGTCCAGTGAAGATATTTACACACTCTGTTGTGTCGCATTGTATGATAGCATACATGTGTGTGCTATAACTTTTTCACCCCACATCTTGGCTGGTGCACCAACCACTAGTCTCTCCCTCTTAGACAAGGTCCAAAAAAGAGTTGCCAACTTGATAGGTCCCTCACTGTCAACCAAGCTCCAGCCCCTGTCCCATCGCCGCAATGTAGCTTCCTTGTACCTCTTTTACAAGTACTTCGATGGATTATGCTCCAATGAACTTGCTGCTCTGTTGCCCCCTCGACGTAAATTCACTAGACCAACCCGACAATCTGCCAACTCCCATCCATACACTGTGGATGTCCCCAGATGCCGAAGAGCTTTCTACTCCAAAAGCTTCTTTCCTCGTGCTGCTGGACTCTGGAACTCCCTCCTTGCTCCCTGTTTTCCCCGACGTTACTGACATGCAGAAATTTAAAACTAATGTAAACAGACATCTCGCTGCACAGCTCCCAATTTAGGTTGACATACCCCCCAACTTTCACCCTTTTTCTCAGTAGCCCCTTGCGTCTACAGTGGCGGCCTGCCTTGTTTGGGGTGAACTATGTTATAAAAAATTTTTTAAAAAAAGAAGAAAGTAAAAATAATGGACAATGAGAGAACACCGCAAAGAATTTGTAACGATGATTAAGATTGGTCAGAATTTGATTATTTAAGAGGACGGCTAAAAAAGAATTTGTTTACATTGAACTTGAAAATGACCATGTTGTAGTCAGCTGAGAAGCAGTCCTGTGGTATTGTGTCTCACAGACGGGTAGTTTTTGGAAAGAAACTCTGTTCATGGAAGTTCCATTCAGTTTCAGGTACACAGAGGAAGAAAGGAAAATTATTTACAGTGGTTGTAGCTAGACGAGTTATTGCTTTGAATGTTTTATTCGGGGGTGGGGGTGGGGGGCGAACCAGAGATTGGAGCTTATTAGAGCACCTACTATGAAAATAACGATAGAGTAGAGAAAGACTAGCAACCTCTTTTCTGTGAAGAGAAGAGGTTAGGTATAGAACGTTAGATTCTTACTCACCTGCAAAGAAACGGTAAACATGCTATTATGTACTTCTGCTGCGGCGTCTCCTTCGTCAAATGTTGCACAAGTAACCGCATGCCATAGTTTATCTCGGACACGACACCAAATTCATTCAATATTAACTGTCCAGCTTTGAGAAGATCGTCTGAACCATTTATACAGGAGCTAATGGAGAAAGCGTTGCCGATGTTCAACCAATTCGCTCGAGAAGGCGTCCAAAACATGTCACTGTGGCACCGGGCATCACAGATTTGGTGATTCCAAGAAGTCATCAGTTCCAAGAATATCAAGGCCGGCGCCATAAAAGCCAGGAGGGACTCGAGACAGAAGGGATTGCTGACGACACGGCCTAGAATGCGCACACTCCTCGGGAAGGCTAACGGGACCTGCCCGATATAGCGTAGGAGGCAAAGAAAGCTCTCCACGTTTGCGAGGTATTTCATTGGGTTTTCCTTCTGAGAGATGTGTGAGAGCAGGATAAGAATATTGTCTTCGGTTGTGCGGTTAGCTTTGGAACGTTTAATGTCAGCGTCTGAACTTGTATTCTTTTTATCGCAGACAGTTTCTAGTGATTGCTGATTAGCGTTATCCGTAAGACGCTTGTCGCAATCGGTAGCTGCTTTGAGACCCTTCACTTCGATTTCTTCGACACTGCTGTAACTATCCTCTGAACTAAAGTCGTCCTCGTGTACGTTGAAACAAGGACTCCAATCTGGAGAATAGTAGGAGGTATTGCTTAACGGACTGAGATGCTGACCACTGGTACTGGGCACGTCGCTGGAAAGAGAGAATGATTTTGACTCTGGGCCATTATCATAATTGCCGACCTGCAGTTCATGCTTAATCTGTTCATTTTCTAAAACTGTATCATCATCGTCGTCGTCATTATCATCATCATCATCATTATCATCATCATCAATCGTCTCAGATTCACTTTTCACGCAGAACCCTTTCATCTTCAAGATCTCTTCTATCCGGCCCAGGCTGCATCTAGTCCGCAACGACACGAACACGTCAGCTTTACTGCCGTCTGCGTTCGCCGACTCCGATTGAGAAGCTTCCAAAAGGGAACTGTCGTGGAAAGCTACGATCTCCGAAGTACGCCTCTCCAAAGGCTCGGAAGGTGCCGAGCATTTGCTAACATGCGACATCACCGCAGAGACTGGCATGTCCACCATGTTCGCCAACGTCTCGACTCCCAGCTGATTTAAGTGCTGAGTGTTCGGGACTCGGACATTCAGGATAGCCGGTTCATTGAGCTGATCCGTTTCGATGCCGATAGAGAGACGATATCGCTTAGAAGACTCTGGAAAGACTTCGGTTTGAGGCTTTCTCTTTGGAACCCGTCCCGTTGTGCTCGACACCCCAGACGGTTCTTCTAAGCCGGCAGAGTCGGTCGCACAGGGTTTTTGTGGTGAATTATCTTTTTCTGAAGATGAAGATGTCTCGTTGTCCTTACGGAAAGAGTTATCGCGCCACAAAAGGGGTTGGTTTTTATCTTCCCTGCCACTTTTAATGGTGTCAGTGTTATTATTTCCACAATCGCTTGGGTTAGGGTTAGCTGACTCTGGACTGTTGGTCAACACTGTTCCACAATCGCTGGGGCTGTGCCTCTTATCGCCTCCGGAAACCTGATCTCGATTAAGTGAAGCAGGTGGATACTTTTCATCGTTACCGACATTCTCATGAGAACCTAACGGCCGGTTGTTGTTCACGATTGCCTCACAATCACCAGAGTTGTCCCCCTTGTCAATTAACTCCCTTTCTAGGTCCTCTTCAGAGTTAGACTTTTTGTCGACGTTCATATTATTGCTCAGAGCGGCGGCGGCAGCGGAACAGTCCTTCCGGCTATCACTGCACTCGGGCTTCTGCAGAGCGGAATCCTCGGCATCATCTTTCGGATTCATTACCGCCTCGATCAGAGACTCGATAAAAGGTTCCGTCTTTGGCATGGTAAAAGAAAAGCCAGCACAACGTTGGAGATGGACAAAGAGTACGGGCACGAGCCCGTACTCAAGAAGCAAGTCGAAGCTGCTGTCATCGTACAAGAAGTTGACGAATGCACTGATGATGCGGTTGTGCAGGGTGGCATAGTGCACGTCTTGTAGTGCGTCCAACAGGATTTTGAGGATCCCGGACTGCCTCAGCTTAACTCGGTTGAGAGCCTCGTTTGAGAAGAGGCAGAAGGCGTTCAGAATCTCCGTGTAGAGGCCTGGCGGGATCTTCGACTCAAACTTAGATTGCAGAGTCTGGATGACGTTGGAACTGCCCATTAACGGTCGCATGAAATTGTGTTTACTGAGGTAGAGGAGGACGCAGAGAGCATTCTCGGAATAAATAGAATCTTCGCTGGTCATCTCCACTAGTTTTGCGAGACATTCTCCCCGGAGAACTTGCTGGGCGAATTCTGCAGAACAGCTAGAAAGAAAAGAAAAAAAAATATATATATATAAGGAAATTGTAGTTTGCTTGAAGCATTGCTGGTAAATATAAATGTAAGTTCGTAATCCGAGGCAGGAGCTATGCGATATAGGTACCGGAAGGTGGAACAGATGAACAAAAATAAATGAGAAGAGAAAATATGAATGGAATCTCAAATCAATTTATTAATATTTCACGGTTTAAATACCAAAACAGTAAATAGAAAAAAAAGTTTACTGTCAAGCAATTTAAAAGGTCCGGAATAAACTTTCATTTTCGAGAGTTGAACCTCTCATTATCAAAAGAAACAGATAAAAAATACGACCGAGTGGTCGAAAAGGCGAGATGGACACAACTTTTGACGAAATGCCGCAGAGAATTGGTGGCAGGTTCGCAGAAAATGAGTTTAGATAAGCTAATTGGATATCAATATTAATTATTCTTATCATAATTTTTTTGTTTTAATTTATTGTATAATTATTTATATATATATGAGGAATAAAAATAAATTCAAACTCCTCGGCCTAACCTTCACAGGTAACATGAATTGGAACAAATACATTGAAGACATTGCCAAGGCTGCCGCAAAGAAGGTTGGCTCCCTCTACCGTGCTAGTAAACTCCTCACACCTGACATTATCCTGTATCTCTACAAAGCCACCATCCGCCCATGCATGGAGTATTGTTGTCACATCTGGGCTGGTGCATCATCTACTAGTCTCTCCCTCCTTGACAAGGTCCAAAAAAGAATCGCCAACCTAATAGGTCCCTCACTGTCAGCCAAGCTCCAGCCTCTGTCCCATCGCCGCAATGTAGCATCCTTGTGCTTGTTTTACAAATACTTCAATGGATTATGCTCCGATGAATTGGCTACTCTGGTGCCCCCTCGACGGAAATTCACTAGACTAACCCGACAATCAACTAAATCTCATTCATTCACTGTGGAGGTCCCCAGATGTCGGAGAGCCTTCTACTCAAATAGCTTCTTTCCTCGTACTGCTGGCCCCTGGAACTCCCTCCCTGCCCCCCGTTTCCCCAACAGTACAGACATGCAGAAGTTTAAAACTAATGTAAACAGACACCTCGCTGCGCTGATCCCAATCTAGATTGACCACCCCCTACCTTCTCCCCTTTTCTTTTTCTCAGTAGCCCCTTACGTCTACAGTGGCGGCCTGCCTTGTTTGGGGTGAACTATGTTAAAAAAAAAAAATTTAAAAAAAAGAAACAATGTTTCAGACAAAATGTAAAATAAAAATGGAATAAAGGATAAGCAAATAAACAACTAGTTGTTTTTGAGTTTATATTTTTGCTAGTTGTTGATTTGCTTATCTTTTATTCCATTTTTATTTTTACATATTATATATATATATATATATATATATATAACAAATATATATCGACGGCTTAAAAGACCAACAATAGACTGTTGCACAAAAGAAGGTGCTATTGTTTTGCTACTCAAAGTTTGAAAAGTGGAGCAAAACATCCAATGAGATTCTAGCTGATAAGATTCAAGAATCTACCCTCCCCAAAGAAAAAATGCACATATATATATATATATATATATATATTTACTACTAATCTTTCTTCCACACTGTAATTAACTTACAGCGTTCCAATCGGCTTTTACATGCTAAACCAAAGCTTACTGCTGAATTTTTTTCTTTCTTTCTACTGTTTATTAAACATGACTATATTTTTTTCCAAATTGCGTTTTGTACAAATTTGAAACTTTTCTGTTTTCAATTAAAGTTCTACTGCCAACCGATGATGATTGTCCTAACAATTGAAATATTTGGGTAGAACTATTCAATATGTGTTTTTGAGTTTGTATTTTTGCTAGTTGTTGATTTGCTTATCCTTTATTCCATTTTTATTTTTACATATATATATATATATATATATATATATATATATATAATAACAAATATATATTGACGGGATCGGGCGCCTTTGTCCACAACTACTTGTGCTACTACCACTCTCTTCTTTTTCTTCTTTTCTTTTCACTCTCTTTTCCTCTCACCACTTAAAAAATTTTTTTTTTTAAAACATAGTTCACCCCAAACAAGGCAGGCCGCCACTGTAGACATAAGGGGCTACTGAGAAAAAAAGGGAAGAAGGTTTGGGGGTTTAACCTAGATTGGGAGCTGCATGTCAGTACCGTCGGGGAAACACGGAGAGAGTTCCAGAGTCCAGCAGCACGAGGAAAGAAGCTATTTGAGTAGAAGGCTCTCCCGCATCTGGGGACCTCCACAGTGAATGGATGGAATTTAGCTGATTTTCGAGTTGGTCTAGTGTATTTACGTCAAGGGGGCACCAGAGTAGCCAGTTCATCGGAGCATAATCCATTGAAGTATTTGTAAAACAAGCACAAGGATGCTACATTGCGGCGATGGGACAGGGACTGGAGCTTGGTTGACAGTGAGGGACCTATCAAGTTGGCGACTCTTTTTGGGACGTTGTCTAAGAGGGAGAGACTAGTGGATGATGCCCCAGCCAAGATGTGGCAACAATACTCCATGCATGGGCGGATGGTGGCTTTGTAGAGATACATGATAATGTCAGGTGTGAGGAGTTTACTAGCACGGTAGAGGGAGCCAACCTTCTTTGCAGCAGCCTTGGCAATGTTTTTAATGTATTTGTTCCAAGTCATGTTACCTGTGAAGGCGAGGCCGAGGAGTTTGAATGTTGAACTCTTAGGTAAGGTGCTATTTGCCATGACAATCGTTGGTTGGAGAGGTTTCTTGTAGTTATTGAAGGAAAGGAGCTTTGTCTTTGCGGCATTAAAAGTTACCAACAATTTGTGACCCCAATCCACTACAGCCTGGAGGTAATTTTCTAAGGATTCAGTCATTGCCTCGGATATGATCGCGTCTGTTTTGCCAACATGACGAGAGTATGGCGTGGTGTTGTCAGCAAATAAACCAATCTCAGACTCTATGTCACCAGGGAGATCGTTTATATCAGGAACAATAAAGGTCCAAGGATAGATCCCTAGGGTACACCAGCATTTAAGTCTAGTGGATGATGTACCAGCCCTGATGTGGCAACAATACTCCATGCATGGGCGGATGGTGGCTTTGTAGAGATATAGGATAATGTTAGGTGTAAGGAGTTTACTAGCACGGTAGAGAGAGCGGACCTTTTTTTGCGGCAGCCTTGGCAATGTCTTCAATGTGTTTGTTCCAATTCATGTTACACAACTTCTCTACCTCTCACACATACTAACCCCACACCTTCACCTTCCTTCTCTCTCTCTCTCACTCACTAACCCTAACACCCTTAATGGTAAAATTCTGAGTCCATGTTTAACACTTTTTTTTTTTTTTTTTTCAGGTGTTGAGAAATATTAAAACAAAATATATAATAACAATGTCGGATTCTTAGTTTCATTAAAAAAGAACGGTGATCGTTCGAAATATTGGATTTATTGTATAAAAAAATAAAAGAATAAATAAATCTTGAAGTTGTATCGATTTCTTAAACAAAATTGTATTTCTCTTTAAAATGGCTTCTAATATGAAAAAACAAACAAACATTCTATTAAATATCGGCAGGATCGTGCGCCTTAACCCTAACCCTAACCCTACTAACACCATCACATAATTGCGACATTTACAGCGGGAGGACATCGGCCTTGGTAGTGAAGCGAGAGCTAGCGGGCAAACCAGCTAGTATATATATATATATATATATATATATATGAGAAAGGAAGGATGATAGTAATCCGACGTAATGGGAAATGAAAAAGTAAAAAACCAAGAGATATCTTTTTATGTATTCATCAACGTTTCGTCTTTATTGTGAGACTTCCTCAGGATGATAATTTGAAGAAAAATGTCATGCAAGTACATCGAAATTTTGGGTTGACATTATGGAGTGATAAAGGAAAGTAATAGCCGTGGCTACTGTGAATGCTGAAGGAGAGTCCAGGTTGTGAGAAGTCAGTGGTGGCGAAGAATGAAATGAAATTACCATCCTGAGGAAGTCTTACAATAAAGACGAAACGTTGATGAATATATAAAAAAAATATGTCTCGTTTTTTTTTCCTTTTTGATTCCCCATATATATATATATATATATATATATATATAGGTAGCATCTTTTCTTGCAGGCAAGTATTGTTGAATATAAGAGACAACTCATGTCTAGATATCCTTTGGTAGATTCTTTCAATAGTCCGAATCAAGATCTTAGTTTCGGAGGGGAATTGGCTGATGAATTTGCCATAGTTTGGATTTGTCTCCCAAGTACTTTCAGACCCATCCGGGTCCATCTTCAGGGGAATGAGGTTAATCAGGTACAGACCATGTGTTAGTATTATAGAAGGTTTTGGCGGGAATTATGTAATAAGTGCAAAACTATATTTAGAACTATAGACATTTTAGAATATTATTACTGATATTAAAGTTAATTCTATTAATTAGGGTTTTTTTGTTTTTATATATAGAGCTTCTAATATATGGAGTTTTTGTTTGTTAGTACTAAATTCTAAGATTTTGGTATTTTCTATTAAGAGTTTTCTGAATTCCGATTGGGGGCATGAATGGTCGTTAGTTAAGTGTTGGGCTATGGCGCTAGTATCAGACAAATGCATCGTCAATTTTCTTGACAAAGTCGTGGTAGTCAAACCTATGTATATGTTTTTTTCTTGGTTGTCGGAGACACAGTCTCCCAAAGGACATTTAAACTCATAAACAAGGTTTGTCTTATTCAAAACTCTAATCGAGGGGGAAGAATTATTTGTGATAATAAGGTTAGTGTTTTTTACTTTATTGTAGAAAATGATCAGTTTTACGTTTTTATTTGGGTCAGTAGGGAATACGTTCTTATTAATAATATTTCTTAGAACTTGTTCATCTATTTTATAATTGTGATGGAACTGGTTACGATAAAATAGTTTAATAGTTGTGTTATGTGGAGAATTGGATTTATTTATTATTATTATTATTATCGTGGGAATTATTTTTAAACAGTCGAATTTGTTGGTCGATTACGTAGTTTGGGAAGCCATTATTAACTAAAGTTTTTTTTTATATTGATAGGTTTATGTTGGAAGAATGTAGGGGAGGAGGCAATTAGTTTTGCTCAAGTTAGTAAGTTTTTAATAATATATATATATATATATATATATATATATATATATGGTCATCCACAGACAGTTTCCTTGTATCAGAGTTCTTGAGTGTGGCTAGACAAACAACTGCCCTAACCCTAACCCTTGACAGAGTATTGATTTACTCCTCTCCAGGAGTTAGGCACAAGGCCAGTTTTTATCTTACTCCCACAAGTAAGATATGACCCAAGGTCGGGTCGGGAAAGTGGGGTTTAAAAATTGCCTGGGCAGCCCCGTCGGCATTCCCCGGTAGGGGCGCCTCAGGCAGTAAGCAATAAACTTACTCCTCCCCAAAGAGGGGAGGCAAAGCCTGGGAAGGTGGACCTCCTAGAACTGCACAGGACAGACCCATACACCGGCGTAAATCAAGCCCCGAAGGCCAAGACAATACCAGTCTATGGGGTGCAGTATCCATCGGAACAGATACTACACTTTGATCTTAGCCAAAAGGCCGAGGAGATGACAGTTGGCGCTTCTAATCAATACGCAGAGTGTAAGTGGGAGAATGGCATCATGGTGAACGAACATATACTACACTGACCTCCAAAAGAGAAGGTAATGCCTGGTAGGATGGTATCATGACAACAGAACAGATACGACACCTCTAAAATAGGAGGAGGTAATACCTTGGAGGATACCTCCTTAAAAGGAGATGGTAATGCCTGTGAGAATGGTCGTTGCTAACGAGGAATCAATGGTAGGCGGCTGTTGCGATACCGCAAAGTAATTTGCTGTGGCTATCGAAACGAGGTGAAGAGTACTGGAAATCTGAGGAGGCTAGTTGTCACTCAAACTCCAGGGAACACCTGTGTGATAAGTCTAAGTGAGTACAAATAATAATGATAATAAAATAATAATAATGATAATAATAATAAAATAATGATAATAATAAAATAATGAAATAATAAAAGTAATAAAATAAAAAAATAATAAAATAAAATTTTTAAAAAATAAAATAAAATGATAAAATAAAAAATAAAATTAAATAAAATTAAAAAAATAAAATAATGATAATAAAACAATAAAATAATAATAAAACAATAATAATGATAATAAAATAATGATAATAATAATAAAATAATGATAATAATAAAATAATGATAATAATAAAAATAAAATAATGATACTAATAATAAAATAAAATAATAATAAAATAATAATAATCATGAAATAATAATAAAAGTAATAAAATAAAAAAATGATAATAAAATAATAATAATCATGAAATAATAATAAAAGTAATAAAATAAAAAAATGATAATAAAATAATAATAATCATGAAATAATAATAAAAGTAATAAAATAAAAAAATAATAAAATAATAAAATTAAAAAATAAAATAAAATGATAAAATAAAAAATAAAATTAAATAAAATTTAAAAAATAAAATAATGATAATAAAACAATAAAATAATAATAAAACAATAATAATACTGATAATAATAATAATAATAATAATAAAAGCATAAGAATAATTCTAATAATGATAATAATAAAATAATGATAAAATAATAATAATCATGAAATAATAAAAGTAATAAAATAAAAAAATAATAATAAAATAATAAAATTTTAAAAAATTAAAATAAAATAAAATAAAATGATAAAATAAAAAATAAAGTTAAATTAAATTTAAAAAATAAAATAATGATAAAGCAATAAAATAATAATAATAATAATAAAACAATAATAATGATAATAATAAAATAATGATAATAATAATTCTAATAATGATAATAAAATAATAAAATAATAATAATGATAATAATAATAAAAGCATGACAATAATTATAATAATGATAATAATAAAATAATAATACTACTACTAATAATAAAACCATAACAATAATTATAATTATCATAATGAAAATTATAGGCGATTAAATTGTATCAACAGAAAAGATACTACCCCACCCCTACCTCGAAAAAACGAGATGTTCTCATTACAACAGAACAGATACTACATAACTCCCTCCCCTAAAGGAGGATGTAACACTTGGGAGGATTAGCCCCCACCCCCTTAAAAAAGGAGTAGGTAATTCATGGGAGTACGGTCTTATGACAACAGAACCGATACTACACTACCCTCCCCCATTAAAAGATAATACAATGATAGATTTAATCAGGGTTTTTTTTTTTATTCATTTAAAAATGCTGAGCCATGAAGACATTATTTTTATGGTTCCCTGGCCTTTTGACTAAGATCAAAGTGTAGTATCTGTTTTCCCCACACTTTTGATGGCCTTGTGCCTAATTTGTTTCAAATGTAATTTTATATTTTCTGCAAATAAATATTTCGAAGTGTAGATGCCACCTCCCATTTTCAATTTTTTTGTCATCGGCCTCTCTCAAATTGCATTTATCTTGGAAGGACACCACACACTTTCCAAACTCCATCCCCCCATTTTAATTTTTCCCTCACTTAGATCCCACTCCCATTTAGAGATTGACCTGCTTGTTTTCGGTTCTGAACAAACCGAAAAACAGTGGACGGTGTATTATTTAGAAAGGGTTGGGAGGGTCTTACTAACCGGTGTTTGCTTTTCTTTCCACCACTCCCCATTGCTTCTAGCCAAAAAAAAAAAAAAAAAATAACAAAAAAAAATAATGGCCAATGCTAATAATATATAGGGTGGGCAAAAATAAGGGTCCTATTTTTAAAAATTCATAACTTTTTTATTTATTGATTTTTAAAATTTTTTTTTTTAGAATAAGTAAAGGACCCCTTCCGAAGCAAGCATGAGCCGTATTAGCCCTAAGGAACGTACCCTCATTTAGAAAACATTATTTTTGCTTAAAAAACCCAAAACAGTGTAAAAAACAATACTTTAGTTTTTGTAAGTTTTAAGAAGTGTTTTTCGGCTAAAATTTGTTTTGTTTATTTCAAAAAATCTCGGAAAGGGTCAGTCTACACACACATAAAGTTTGGTGAGTTTAACTTTTATTTTGTGGAAGTTATTCAAATTCAAGTTATTAAAATTTAAAGATAGGACCCATATTTTGGCCCACCCTGTACAAGAGTTGTCAGCCGGATTAATTTTAAGATGGGACTGCTGCTACTTTACACCGGTTTCTATTAAAACTTCGTTTCTTTTTTTTTCATTGTGCAACAGCTGAACGATAGTAAGAACACATTTGAAAAGAAAAAAAGTTTACAAAAAAAAAAAAAAAATTGTCTCAGTCTAGAAAGATCTCTCCTCCACTGCCTTAGGACACTAAATATAAAGTGCAGTATCAGAACGAATACTAAACTTTGCTCTTAGCAAAAATAAAAATAAAATAAAATAAAATAAAAAATAAATAAAATAAAATAATAAATAAATAAAATAAATAAAGGCTAATATACAAAAGCTGTCTGCCTGATTAATTTTAAGAGGGGACTGTTACTACTTTACACCGGTTTCTATTTAAACTTTGTTTTTGTTTTTTTTCATTGCACAACAGCTGAACCGCTCGGCTCCATTCTACTCCAATTAATTTGTGTATATATAACCATATTCATGAAAAATAAAAACTCCAAACCAATTTGGGGATACCTTAAGTAGGATGTGGTATTGTGGTGACTGAGATGATTCTAGTTAAGAGTAGGATAGACATTTTTTATCATTTGTGACCAAGGATGACCAACGACACCCATTGTCCCTACACTTTTGATGGCCTTGTGCCTAATTTTTTTTTTTTTAATGTAAAATTTTATATTTTGTGCAAATAAATATCTCAAAGTGTAGTATATGTTCTCAGCGTGCCGTTGACATTAGACGTTTTATTATCGGCAAAACTATTGCGTATATATAAGAAAATATGACAATGCAAATTACAAATGAATATTACAGAATATGTTCTCAGCATGCCATTGACATTAGACGTTTTACTATCGGCAAAACTATTGCGTATATATAAGAAAAAAAACATGTTTTTACCGAGTACACCTCGCATTGAACAATCGAAGTTAAAATAGATTTGTCATTCGTACATGTTTATCCCTCTTCTTTCATTTATCATATATATATATATATATATATATATGAGGAAAAAGGATGAGAGTAATCCGACGTAATGGGAAATGAAAAAGGAAAAACCAAGAGATATTTTTTATATATTCATCAACGTTTCGTCTTTATTTGTAAGACTTCCTCAGGATGATAATTTTAAGAAAAATGTCAGTCAACCACATCTAAATATTGGGTTGATGAGAAGTAGTAGTAGCCATGGCTACTGAGAGCGCAGGACTCTCTGCCTGGACCTTGGTCCTGCGCTCTCAGTAGCCATGGCTACTACTTCTTCTCATCAACCCAATATTTCGATGTGGTTGACTGACAATCGAAGATGAAATAGACTTGTCATTCGTACATCTTTATCTCTCTTCCTTCATTTATCTTTATAATTGCTTTATCTCGTATATTGAGCTTAAACAATTTCACTATAGGTTCCTTCTACTAAAAGTTTACTTTTAGTTTATATTTGGTTCTATATTTGATTCTACATATATATATATATATATATATATATATATATATATATATATTTGTATACTTAGGCAGCATTTCTTCATTGATGCATGTTTGATTAAACAACAGGGACAATTCTTGTTTCTTTCTTTTTTGATCCATCTTTTCATGTTGACGGACAAATGATCTAATGTTCTGTTCGAATGTGAACAGGAACTCGCCAAAACTGCTAACGTTTTCGACTCCCATGAGTCTTCTTCAGGCATGTTTTTAGTTTCAGTTGAAAAAAAAAAAAGTTTTAATCGATTTTCTCAATAAATTCACCAGTTTTAGTTTGCATAACTTCTCACGTGCCTGAAGAAGACTCATAGGAGTCGAAAACGTTAGCAATTTTGGCGAGTTCCTGTTCACACTCGAACAGAACATTAGATCATTAGTTCGTCAACATGAAAAAGATGGATCAAAAAAGAAACAAACAGGAATTGTCCCTGTTGTTTAAACAAACATGCATATATAAAAGTACATATAAACACCCACCCACATGTATGTACATGTAACACATACACAACCACACACAGTGATATATAAATATGCCCTTTAACCTACGCATACGTACACACGAAATAAATATTTAAAAAAATATATATAAAACTTTTACACCTGTATAAACATACCCATAACACACTATTCAAAGTATCTATATACATACGTACGCATACATCTGAACCCATTTATACTTTATTTGCCTACATTTATTCACCGTAATACACATACACGCACAGATATATATATGCATGTTTGGTTAAACAGTAGCGACAGCTTCTGTTAATTTATTTTTTTGATTCGTTTTTTTCGATTCGTCGCACGACTGATTTGGTATTGTCGTTCATGTTGTATAAAAATTTTAAAAAATAAAATAAAATCGCCATATTTTCGCGAACGTTTTCAACCGACGTCGGTTATCTTCAGGCAGATGAATGAGTATGCAAAATAAAAGATTGGTGAATTCATTAAGATGCTTTTAAAAAACATTTCAATACCACTTCAACAACACTTCAACATACCTTCGCCCCCCCCCCCTCATAACGAGCATGGTTGATACTAGATTTATTTACTTGAATAAACAACGCTTCCATTATGGAAAGACGAATACTGCAATATGAGATCCCAAGAATGGCTGTGTTCTTGGTTAAAATATTCCTGAATTCATTTTTGGGGATGCTATGTGTTATCAGGTGTTGGTAGATGGAACTTTGAAGGGAGGCGAGATGGCAAGTTAGTCGGCGTGATATGCTAGTTCTAGTCATGGAGAGGAGAGGAGAGACAGAAAGAGGAAAAGAGAGAAAGAGAGAGGAAAAGAGAGACAGAGAGAGGAAACGAGCGTCTAAGGGAGGACAAGAGAGACAGAGAGAGAGGAAAGGAGAGATAGAGAGAGGACAAGAGAGACAGAGAGAGGAAAGGAGAGACAGAGAGAGGAAAGGTTGAGACAGAGGGAGGAAAGGGGAGACAGAGAGAGGAAAAGAGAGACAGACAGAAGAAAGGAGAGACAGAGAGGAGAAAAGAGAGACAGAGAGAGGAAAGGAGAGATAGAGAGAGGATAAGAGAGACAGAGAGAAGAAAGGACAGGCAGTGAGAGGAAAGGAGGGCAGAGAGGGCCAAGCAGAGACAGAAGAAAGGAGAGACAGAGAGAAGAAAGGCAAGACAGGGGAGAGGAGAGACAGAGAGGGGAAAGGAGAGACAGAGAGAGGAAAGGAGAGATAGAGAAAGGAAAAGACAGGCAGTGAGAGCAAAGTCGGCGTGATATGCTAGCTCTAGTCATGCCGATATGCGTGTTGTTTGCAGAGACACATTCTCTGATAGGGCACTTGAACACGTATATGGCATTACTAGGTTTTAGTAAGCCATTGTCGGCCGGGTTATTTTTTATTAATAAATTTGTGGTTTTAGATTTCTTGTAATAAATAATAAATCTAATTTTAAAGTCATTATCTACGGGGGATATATGTTTATATATAATATTTTAAATTATTTTTTCATCGATAATTAAAAATATTATTTTCTAGGAGGTTAGACACAAGGTCAGGTGTGGGTTTTGATGAAAGTGGAACAACTGGATTCGAACCCGGCACACCCAGGTCATCAGTCCGCATCATTAACCACTTAGCCACTGTGCCATCTAAATAACCGATCATAATAATGAATTTTGAAACACAGCTTCTAGGCGTAAGGGGTCGTAATGTGGGCTATATTTAGTTTAATTTAATAACTTTACATTGAATCGAAACAAAAAAAAATATTCTAAAAAAAAACAAAAAAAAACCTGTGAATCAGAACAAAAAAAACAACAACAAAGAAACTGGCATAGTTTTAAAAAAAAGAAAATCAAAACAAACCGCAAGTAACTAGATGTGTCGACAACACAGCTGTTTTATGCACGCTGACGATATTTGTTGAAGTCAAAGAAATTCTGATTTTAAAAAGGGTTCGACACCATAGTGCTAAGTTTGAAGTTGAAGTAATAAAAAAACAATTTTTTTTTTCATTTTAAAAATTTTTTATAAAAATAGACAAAAACAAAACAGCAAAAAAAAATGAAGAAAATATCTCTTACTTTTTCTTGAAAGTTGAAGTAATAAAAAAAAAAAAATTTTGTTTTAAATTTTAAAAAAAATTTATAAAAATAGACAAAAACAAAACAGCAAAAAAAAATGAAGAAAATAACTTACTTTTTCTTGAAAGTTGAAGTAATTAAAAACATTAAAAAAGATTTTTTTTAAAAAATAGACAAAAACAAAACAACAAAAAAAAAAATGAAAGAAAGGAAAAATAAAAAATTAAAAAAGATTTTAAAAAAAAAAAGACAAAAAAAAAACAAAAAAAAAATTAAAAAAGATTTAAAAAAACAAAATAGACAAAAACAAAACAACAAAAAAAAAAAATGAAAGAAAGAAAGGAAAATAACTCTTACTTTTTCTTTCCCAATTCGGCCAGCGTTTTAACGGCAGCCCCCGTCACACTGTGTGTTCCATATTTAGCAATTTTGACCAAAACGCTGATTCCGTTGCTATCGATTATGGTCTTGTGAAGTTGGCTGGAATTGGCAAAAAGTCTGCAAGCAGAAAATAACAAAACAAATAAGCAGATTTTCGCAAATCAACACAAAAAATATTTATGCTCCACCAGTGTTTTTTCACTAACCTCTATCTCTAAAAAGTTATGTTTATATATTTGTATGTACAGAATTCTTTTTCTTTTTTTTTTAAAGTAAGACTGCAGCCCATCAAAAAATCAAGACGATAATGAATATTTTTTGAGCATTTGTCATAATTAAAATACTGTTGAAACAAACATGTATCCAATACAAAATATATATATATATATATATATATATATATATATATATATATATATATATATAAAGTGGTGAACTAAAAGCGAACTTTTAGGAAAGGTAAAACCTATTGTGAAAAGTATACAGCTCAATATCCAGGATAGAGCAGATAGATATGTAGAAGGATGAAAAGGAATTAGAAAAGCAAAAGTCAAATCTTTTTTCAATTCAGTTGCTCATAGCAAGGTATATTCCGCAAAAAGGCAATTTATTCAAGTTAAATGGCAAAAACTGAGTTTTTGACATTCTTCAGACTAGTCTTGTTTTTCAACGGGCAAGCCTTTAAATATTAATTCGCTGTCTTTTTGCCAATTTAAATCTATTTCATGATTTTCAGCCCAGGAAGTCTTTTTAAATGGCGAATACTTTCCACCTCACGTTTTACTGAGCCTTGTTGCATCCACGAACGTACCTCTTATCATCAGAGGAAGATGCTGGGATAGATAAGTTGGCAAAGGCCAAAATTTAAAATTTGAGAGAGTTTTGCCTTGTGTTTTTTCCCTACAATTTTTATTTTACTTTCTCAAATTTTAAATTTTGGTCTTTGCCAACTTATCTATCCCAGCATCTTCCTCTGATGATAAGATTTTGATCTTTGAAAAGCCTGGCTTAAGGAAAAATTTAACTTGAATAAATTGCCTTTTTGCGGAATATACAACTGAATTGAAAAAAGATTTGTCTTTTGCTTTTCTAATTCCTTTTCATCCTTCTACTATATATAAATATATATATATATATATATGATTATTTTTATTTACACAGACATGTACAAAATCTGCGATACTGGCATGTCGATGTTTTTGACACGTCCTATTGCATGTATCTCATTTTATCTCTATCTATCTTTTTATTCTACCCTTTTTATTATATCTCTCTCTTTTCACTTTATTTTATTTTATATTTTATTTTTTATATATCATCTTTTATATTTTATATTAATATTTTTATTATTTTTTTGATTTTGATTTTAAGATTTTGATTCTTAACGGTCCCAACCACGCAACTTTCCAAATTTTGAAATTTTTAATTTCTTTTCTTTTTTCTCCATTTCATTCTTTCCAAATATGATCTAAGGTTAAGATCGGATTCTAACTCTGCCTGATGAGATCTCAGTTTATAATAGCTGTTGATCGATAACATCGACATGCCAGTGTCGCAGATTTTGTACATGTCTGTGTGAATAAAAATAATCATATATAAAAGCTCTATTTGATATTGAGCACTTTTTTATAAACCCGGTTGAAATTCTTTGGATTACTACCCTGTGGATGTTTTACCTGGATTATTATTATATATATATATGAACCTGACTTATATATATATATATCCCATAATAATAATAATAATAATAATAATAAAGCTAATAGCTACATTGGTTTTACAAGCACTACTCTATCACGCCGTCTCACCATGCATCTTGTAAACTCTAGCTCAATTTACCAACATCTACAAAAACATAACTGCCCTCCCTCAGATTTAAGACAAATTCTAGTTAATAACACTAAAATTATACATTCTGAAACCAATTTTAAAAAATTAAAAAATACTCGAAGCTATATACATAAAAACACAACAACCTAATATTAACAACATCACATATGAAACCAGTGGTAACATTTTAAAATGCTTAACATAATGCAATTTTGTTCTGTGATGCCATCCAGCGTTGCTGAATTTAAACTCGTCAACGACTTCCTGGAACAATGCGGAAAAACGTTCTCTGCGTGTTTCTCCATCGCCTTTTTAAAAATTCTCTTTCTTTCTCCAGCCTTTTTGTTTATTTGCTTTTGACACCTGAGGATGATTCGACGAAGAATCGAAAACGTTCGTGAAACCTGTGAAACATTTATTCATTTTTTTTTTATTTTAATACAAAATAGATTATCAAAAAAATTTAAAAAATAAAAAAAGGTATAATTAAACAGACGAATTCTGTTATTTTTAACAATGCTTGCATAAATATATATATATATTTACAGTTACATGGTAAACAGCTGATGATCCCCGTGTTAATATTAGACGCTTAAGGTCTCCTGTTTTTGTTTCACTCTTAGATAATTAACCCCCCCCCCCTTTTTTTTTTACTTATATTTTTTCATTTATTAATTTTCCAACGAATGTTAAGTCTGCAATATCTTAGATTTAGTAAGTTTGTCTGGGAATTTAAACTGCATTTTACATTTTTTTTTTTTTTTTTTTTTTTTTAAATGACTCAAAGCTTCTTTAGACTATATATATATATATATTTTATTATCGAAGGCGTAGAAATACCTGGTATAGTATCCAGGCACGATTCTACCCTACTCGGTGAGATGGACCCGTAGATTTTGTTAGATCATCAATCCAAGAGACAGAAAACTCTGATATATAACCTGCGATCTACATCGTCTCTCAGTTATCTTGCTTAAGCTTGTCACTGAAACCAGACTTTGTAAAAGAAGAAGAGCATGCTCTGTGTGTCGTACAAACGCAGAGCATGGCCATCTATATGTACAGCAGATATCCCTACAAGATCCGTGGCGATAAAGACTTGTAAAGATAAATCAGAGCTGCTGAACAATAATGCGCGACCACAACCGGGCATTGCAGTTTTTGTAGGGATGGCCTTCTTCTGTAAAGAGGTGCCAATCATCATATATTATTTATATAAGGTAAGGTATGTGTATATGCTTATATACTTGTATGTACATGATTCATTTCTAACTAATTAACCGGTTGCTAGGCGTAAGGGGTACAAATGTGGGTTATATTTAGTTTAATTTAGTTTTAAGGAGAGCGTGCTCTGTGTGTCGTACAAGCGCACAGCATGTTCATCTACATGTACAGCAGATGTCCCTACAAGACCCACGGCGATAAAGACTTGTAAAAATATGCGCGACCACAATCGGACATTGCAATCTTTGTAGGGATGGCTTTCTTTTGTAAAGAAGTGACAATCATCATGTATGTATGTATGTATGTATGTATACTAAGTAATTGCTCATAGATATGACCCCTTTCCGACAATCTGCATAGGTGGAGATTATTCCAATAAAATTTCATGTCCCTGCACGGCCTTACCGAAAGCCGTCTGTCATAATGTGTACACGCATGCACACACACACACACCTTATGTCTAACCCCACTGTTTGTGAATAAACAATATGCGCGACCACAATCGGACATTACCATCTTTGTAGCGATGGCCTTCTTGTACATGATTAACTGCTAAATTAATTAACCAATCATTATGAATAGCGTATATATATATATATATATATATATATATATATATGACTTTGCTGTTTTTGTTGATGTTATTGTTAGCGACAAATTGCTGTATTCTAGCTATTGGTAATTACTGCTTTCATGAGCATTTAGGAGTTTCCTCCCTTTGTTACAGAATATCGCTCCATTTTATTTGGATGTGTACACACGGGGGAGTTGAATTACCTACTAGACACCATCCTCGAGTGTCTTCGGTCTCTCTGTACAAGGGTTTGTCAGGACAACCTGACATGAGGATACTTCACCCTAAAAGTTAACCCTGACCAAATATTCAAAATAACATAGTATTCGAAGCCCAAATAAGATCAACTCAACACGTCTATACACTGGCTCATATGAGAAATGGTGCACCTTCTCCTAGTGATGTTACCTCAAGTAACAACACTTAGCTGGATACTCCACCAGACTAGATGAATTCTTGTCCTGGAATCCGGTAAGACAAAGAGACCACAAGAAAGATATACTATAACATAGTTACCTGGTCAATTGAGGAGAGGAAAATTAATGTTCTTAACTTCTTTACTAACTCGACGTTTGAGAAATAAAGGAGAACTTTAATAGAATATTCGAATATCTATATATCTCATATAGAGATAAAGTGTTAACCCCTTGATTTCTGAGAACTTCGACTGAAGTAAAATGAAACAAAATAGATATATAGATATATATATTGGTTTCATTTTATGTTTCATATAAATGCCCTTTTAAGAAATTTAAATTTGAGCACTGTTAGGAGATATTTAAAATAGACGTTCATTAAGTTAAAAAGCAAGACTTCGAGTAAGTAACAGCACTAAGCTGGATACTCCACCAGACTAGATGAATTTTTGTCCTGGAATCCGGTAACACCAAAGGAAGAAGAAAATTAATTAATATTATTAACTTCTTTACTAATTCAACGTTTGAGAAATAAAGGAGAACTTTAATTGAATATTCGAATATCTATGTATCTCATATAGAGATTAAGTGTTAGCCCCAGCTTGATTTCTGAGAACTTAGACTGAAGTAAAATGGAAAAAAAAAAATTATATATATATATATATATATTTATATATAGTCTCGGAAGTTTCTCAACCATTAAAACTATATTAAAAAAAACAAAAAAAAACAAACCTTATAGTCCCAAGTTTTTCAGTGGAAAAAACACTCATGTAAGTCAATTTATTTTTTACAGTTATTATATTAGTTTATTTCTAACACTATTTTAAGGGATCATCAGTTGTTTACCATGAAAAACTGTTTCGGGAATTTAAAAACAAGACAGTATTTAATTTCATGGCTTCCCAGCAGAGTTGATCAGACCCCACTTCCCTTAAAAGACAAAAACATAAACGTTCCTTATACTAAATCTACGTTTTGTTCCATATAAATGTTTTGCTAACTTATATTAGTTATTTAAAAAAAAAAAAAAAATTTTTACCTGTGCTGTTCGTCTGTCTAATAAAATTTATCCATTACTTACAAAACGGAGGGAGATCTTTTTTCAATTCAATTTACCTTTCCCAAAAGTTCGCTTTTAGTTCTCCACTTATTTATATATATATATATATATATATATATATATATATATATATATATATATATATATATATTAGGTATTATAGATGTTTACAGCTGTTTCAAAGCAATGTTTATTTTAAGTCGTACAATGAATCATAAGAAGACAAAACAAACAAAATAATTCCTGAAAATGGTCGCCTTTCAAACCTACCTCAAAGTCCGACATATCGTCGATTGACATTCGGAATCACAAGAGTTTTCCAATATGTAAATTATTTTAGCTGTAATATCCGTGGCTTGGATAGCTTTCTGACAGGCAGGATCCACAGCAAGGTTGGCTAAAGTTCGACAACACCGACGCCATATACTGCTAGACTCAGTTTCAAAAAGAATTGTGCCTGTGAAAAGAAAATTTTAAAATGATCAATGAATAAATACCAAAGTCTTTTTCATTTATCACACTTATATTACCATCAAAACGGGTTACTGTAATTTAAATCAATAATAAAACTAAGTCTTTTGAAATACTGTATATATAGTAGAGAGCAAAGACCCAAAGCCAGAAAAGATACTCTGTATTGCTCGGGAGTCAGTGTTCAATATCCTAGACAGAGCAGGTGTGTGCAACAATACAGTAGTAGGATTTCAATGTGATGTAAGCTTGATGGAGAAGGGGGAATACACTAAATTAAATATGAGTTTCATTATATTATTAAGGGGGAAAAGTCTTTTTCATTTATCACACTTATATTACCATCAAAACGGGTTACTGCAATTTAAATCAATAATAAAACTAAGTCTTTTGAAATACTGTATATATAGTAGAGAGCAAATGTGAAACAGTGATTTCATCCGACGCAATCTGTCCTTTTAAGGCGCACCAATATGCATCAAGGAAATCAAGCCCTACGTAGAAACAAGTGGAGATCTAGGAACTAGTACATATTTCGACTGTCCAAGCCTCGGCCAGTATGAGCGCCGAAGAGTCTGAGAATGGTTCTTAGGTTGTCATTACAATTATCACCGCACAATGAATGACAATTTCCATACGCCTAACAAGCCCTGTTAATCGCGAATACTAAGAAAAATATCAACAAGAAAAGCAAGCGTGTCAGTACTATGTGGGCGGGCATGTGAGCGACGGAGATGGATCACCTTGGACTGTCATCCTTAATTATGGCGAGAGCCCTTTTCTCCCAATAACTGTTTTATCTAGATAACATCTAAAAGAAACTAAGCGGGGAATTCCAATTGTCGTACCACCCAACGAGAGAGAGAGAGAGAAAGGCTGAAGAAAGAAAGAGTATGAGTTGTACGTTTTTCGTTTTGATGTGGAAACGAGAAGACAGAAAACCGTCAGTTAGAAATTGGAATTCGCCCAAAACGGACGTCTCCGCCGGGCTCGGGGATGAGGATCACCGGACGAGATGCTGCACGAACAGCTTCTTGTCTGGGTGGTGTTAACAATAGTGTCCTCCCCCCACACCGTTTTCAGTAGACAAGTTACAACTTAATTAACAACTTGGAAATCGTAAAGGGAGTTTCACACACGCACACAGAGAGTCAAGATAGTTTAGTAAACAAAGCCATTATCGAAACAGACTTTGAGTTAAAGTTTGAAACCAATTGTTCATCTTGTTAAATAATTATTGCTTATGAAAAGACCTAACCGAGTTGTTGACTTATTTCTGTTGTCGATTTGTTCTGCTTGTGTAACATTGCCTTCACAGCGGACCAGCGAAGCAATCATCCCGACCTAGAGGAGATTCGACCGACACATCTTGGTTTTTACTGCCACTAAGACGATCATAGCCAGAAAGGGTGTTCACAGTCAGGAAGGATTCCTGCGCCGAGGACGGTTCTCATTACATTTGATGCCGTCGCAAGGAAGGAGTGTGTGGGGTACCTTGTTCATAAATGGTGCCATGACACAGGATCGAGTGGGGTACGTGTTCATACAAAGACCCAAAGCCAGAAAAGATACTCTGCATTGCTCAGGAGTCAGTGTTCAATATCCTAGACAGAGCAGGTGTGTGCAACAATACAGTAGTAGGATTTCAATGTGATGTAAGCTTGATGGAGAAGGGGGAGAAAAGAAATTCAGCGTTGCCTGGGAATACACTAAATTAAATATGAGTTTCATTATATTATTAAGGGGGAAAGGGGAAGATAAGAAACTTGTCGCCCGGGAATAGATTCAAACAAATATCGATTTCATTATATTTTTGAGGAAGTGGGTGGGGTAGAAACTCGGTGTTGCCCGGGAGCAATAAATTTAAAATGGAAAGCTCAGGTGAATTATAAACAAGAGAGAGGAATGGACTGGGCGGAGAAGAAAGAGGGGTGGGTGGGGGAGAGGGATGTGGAAAAACGGTGAAGAGAGAATGGAGTTTTAATAGAAAGATGTTACACACACTGTTTAACTTCTTCTATTTGCTTTTTTTTATGGCCCAGGCAATGCCGGTTGTCTTGCTTTACGGCATATCGACCCTTTTTGGGTTATTTTATGCTGAATCAGGTAATTTTGGCAAAAGTTTTTTTATGCTTCAAATTCTTTATATATCCAAATGTTTATTCATGGTTTCTGGTTTGGTTGTTTTTGTTTTATGGCATATCAACCCTTTTTGGGTTATTTAATGCCGAATCAGGTCATTTTGGTAAAAGTTTTTATTCTTCAAGTTCTTTATATCTTTAAATATTTATTCATGGTGTTTGGTTTGGTTGTTTTGTTTTACGGCATATCAACCCTTTTTGGGTTATTTAATGCCGAATCCGGTCATTTTGGTAAAAGTTTTTATTCTTCAAGTTCTTTATATCTTTAAATATTTATTCATGGTGTTTGGTTTGGTTGTTTTGTTTTACGGCATATCAACCCTTTTTGGGTTATTTAATGCCGAATCCGGTCATTTTAGTAAAAGTTTTTATGCTTCAAGTTCTTTATATCTTCAAATGTTTATTCATGGTGTTTGGTTTGGTTGTTTTGTTTTACGGCATATCAACCCTTTTTGGGTTATTTTATGCCGAATCCGGTCATTTTGGTAAAAGTTTTTATTCTTCAAGTTCTTTATATCTTTAAATATTTATTCATGGTGTTTGGTTTGGTTGTTTTGTTTTACGGCATATCAACCCTTTTTGGGTTATTTAATGCCGAATCCGGTCATTTTAGTAAAAGTTTTTATTCTTCAAGTTCTTTATATTTTTAAATATTTATTCATGGTGTTTGGTTTGGTTGTTTTTGTTTTACGGCATATCAACCTTTTTCGGATTATATATGCTGAATCCAGTCATTTTGGTAAAAGTTTTGGGGAAGGGAAGGAGAGGGGGAAGGGAAGGAGAGGGGGAAGGGAAGGAGAGGGGGAAGGGAGAGGGGGAAGGGGGGGGTTGTTGGTTTTTGTTTTTGGCTTTGCAGAACATGATTGAGTTTTTTGCAAAGAGAAAAAAAACAAATCAATAAAACATCAATGTTTGGTGCATTTTGGGTCAGGTAGCCGATATCCCGGGCAACGCTGGATAGACCGGCTAGTATATATATATGGTAACAGAAAACATATAGATAATAAAAAATATTTATCAGTCGGACACTTTGAGAGAGATTAATTGAAATTCAAATCTAGCAACGTGACGAGTTATCTCCCTTTCTCATAACTGCGTTTATAAACAAAACTACAAAAACTTATTTCTCTCGTATTTCAAGCGGGATTGTCACGACGGCCTCACGGTAAGAAGCTTGGGTTCGTAATTTTCGAACCGTTCGAACGGCCGGACAGTTTCATCATCAATTCGGTTAAGACGCCAAGAAGATAACTATTGAAATCGCTTTCGAGGTGATAATGGGGTGAAAAGAAAAGTATACTTACGAAGTATTGTAATTCCGCTATATTTAATCACCTGAAAATAGAAGAAAATTATTATCGTCATATTAGGTCAGGCGGGGTAGATCTCATGAGGAATCCGGGTGGATTATACATACAGAGGGAAAGCAGGGTAGATTTTATGATGGATCATAAAAATGTAATGAGGGTTAGAGTTAGGGCGGGAGGAGGGGAGGGGGAGATCTTATGAAGGTAAGAACTGGGTTAGGTGGATCTTGAGGTTAAGAAGCAGAGAGGGGGGGATTATAAAGTTAAGAACTGGAGAGGGGGTAGTATGAGGCTAAGAGTCGGCGAGGAGGGGCTCATAAGGCTAAGAGCCGACTAGGGGAGGGGGTCTTATGAGGTTAGGGTTAGGAGGTCTTATGAGGCTAAGAGCCGGTGGGGAAGGGGGGGGGGCTTATAAGGCTAAGAGCCAACGAGGAGGGGTCTTATGAGGCTATAGTTAGGGGGTCTTATGAAGCTAAGAGCTGGTGGGGAGGGGGGGCGGGCTTATAAGGCTAAGAGCCGACGAGGGGGGGGGGGCTTATGAGGCTATGGTTAGGGGGTCTGATGAGGCTAAGAGCTTAAACTTTGAAAATATATAAAAAAATATACATAAAATACATAAAACATCAAATATATCGGCCCAAAACAAATGTCATTGCGGTAATGGTCCTCTGAGGAGAAGAATTTTCTTTGAAAACTCATGAGTTAAGGACTTTAAAGTACTTTGCCTGAACATTGAATTCTAATAAAATTTGATTTTCACCTTATTTTATTCTTTCACTTTATCTAGTGCTGTATATATATATATATATATATATATGTTTGTGTTTGTGAAAAAATAAATATCTGTTTATCTACACAATGTTACAATGTTATGTAATACCTGTATCAAATGGTCTGGTGGAAGCTCCGTATGATATAATATTTCGGGAACTCTTGCCTTCTTCAGAACCGTGCTCAACTCAAGTTCAAGCGTGCATGCAGAATCACAACTCCAGTTTAGAAACAAGTAACAAATTTATTTGTTGGATGTAAATGAAACTCGTGTTCCCTAGATTGAATGGCAGACTTGCAAAACGAGACCTTCTTACCCGACCAGAAAAGATAAGTCCAGCACAACCCTTTGGCTAGGAGACCTAGATGGGCCATCCTGCTTTCAAAGGCACCCAACTTCAACTGATCGCCTGCCTTCTCAGCAAACCTCAAACTTCCTGTCATGCCCAGTAGCCAGATCTCATCCCTCCCATCCCTTGGGGTCCGTTGTCCTAGGTCAGTACTGGATTGTAGAAGTTTTCTACAAGCCAGCGCATGACTTCTTAGCTGCCCGCTGATTGGTTCAAGCAATCGACTTCCTCTTTAGCTTGACCAATCAGTTGCCTCCTCTTAGGCGAATCTCGGATGGCTAGCATAACTATATAAACACTTGAGCGCCATCCGCTCTCTCTTTTTCTTCTTCGGCACGAGACGACTCTCTCGACATGTAGACGACTACTACACCTGGCCGGGCTACATAGCTCTGGCCACTTCGACCACGAAGTACCGAGAAGCCGAAATGGCTACTGCTTCATACACGTGGACTTAATATAACACACATGATTGCTTATATGTAAACTGATTTTCACATCGGTGTACAGACGCACATACTTACATGCACACATGGACACGTCCTGACACTGTAGCCGGTGTACAAAAATTCTATATTATGAACTATTCTTTTTTCCCTACTCGTGGGGAATTATAGTATTGGACTTCCTTTACTTTTGTCTTCGTCCATACTTATGGACATACTAACCTTTTTCCTTTTTGTTCACATACTAACGAAGACGAACCAATAAAGTTGTTTTTAAATGTTAGAATAAGAGTTTGTAAAATCCATCCTACATTTTGGTGACCTCCAAAAACATTGCGCCATTTTATTTTCGTCGTAACTGATGATTCTTCCTGGAAAGAGTAGACTCATTTGTGAATCATTCGCTGGCCCCGTCTAACTTTGAATAATGTTCCAGATGGCGAAAAAGGAAGGGAGGCTTAAGACGGGATTCGGAATTAAGTTCATCTCAAAAATAATAGATTCATCAATTTTATTTGTTATTCAACTAATAAATCTCATTTTTTTGTCCAGACTTATGGACATACTAACCTCTTTCCGTTTTGTTCACGTACTAATGAAGACGATCCAATAAAGTTGTTATCAAATGTTAGAATGAGAATGTGTCATTTCCATCCAACAGGACCACTTAAGATTTGAACTTGAGATAACTTGTCAGACAGTCTACCGTGGGCGGCTTTATCATGGAGACAATCTGAAGATCATTTTTGTGTTTCAACATCATTGTCTGTTTTTACGAGATACTTAATTCACCTCCGCCATTCATATATACCACTACAGCATTTTTACAATTTGTATCGATTTTATATTCATGCCCCTTTTTTTACCCCTTTGTCTTTCTGTTTTCGGTTATTCAACAATCAAGAATCCAATCCAAGAACTTGTACATTTCTGTAAAAATTAACAACCTTTTTCTTTTATCGTTAATCGTGCCTAACGATATTATTTTACGAGACTAACTTTATGCTTTTTTATGTTTTGTTTTTATTGCTACTCTTGATTAACGAAGTTAACCTAGTTTCACTTTAAAAATCCTCCGTGGCCTTTTGGCTAAGATCAGAGTGTAGTATCTGTTTCGATGAATGCTGCACTCTGTACTGTCTTGGCCTTCGGGCCCTGATTCTGCCGGTCCGAGGTATTATCCTGTGCAGTTCTAGGAGGTCCACCCTCCCAGGCTTTGCCTTCTCCCCCTTTGAGAAACGGGGTTAGTTTATTGCTAATCGCCTGAGGCGCCCTACCAGGGAATGCCGACGGGGCTGCCCAGGCATTTTTTGACGACCAGAGCGCTCTTCTTCCTCTAGGGCGCTGGCTTTCAAAATCCCACTTTCCCGACCTTGTGTCACATCTTACTGCTGTGGGAGGTAGATAAATACCAAGCAAGACTTAAGCTTTTGGCTGCGATCAAAGTGTAGTATCTGTTCCAATGTGGGAATACCAAGTTAAACTGGCTTTTGCAAATAAAAGCAGCTTGCTTTGGTTTTTTGTTTGATGTTAATAAATCTGGATTGAACGGAACCCTTTATTAAATCCATGGGGGTAGCATGCTCTCGTTCCATCTGCCATGACTGGGAAGAAGTCTTCAGTAATTCGCAATTCTTTATTTCGCCCGCACTGAGGATTGAACCGTCAACCTTCAGATGACTGTCACTTAGAACTGAATTATACTTAGTACTATATCCACTGCACGACGGGTCCTTGCATCGGCCGAAACGTTGTGATAAAAACACCCAAGATGAGAACAGTAGTCCAAATATACCAAATTCTACAAATTATCAACCCTCATCTCAAAAATTACGAAACGTTGTTGTCGTTGTTTGTTTTTTTTTATTCCGTTTGTATCGCCCCTTTTGCTACCCTGAAGTCGGATTTTGTTTGTGACCACAAAATTACGACCCTAGTTATTTTTTCGTAAACTCTCTTAGAAATTGTCAACGGTCAGCAATTAACAAATTTTTAAAAAAAAATTTTAATTTAAAAAAAAAAAAACAGGAAAAAAAACAAAACAAAAAGAAAAAAATCAAGAAAAAAAAACAAGAAAAAAATATGGAAAAAAAATCAAGAAAAAAAATATGGAAAAAAATCAAGAAATAAAAACAAGAAAAAACAAGAAAAACAAGAAAAAAAACAAGAAAAAAAATCAAGAAATAAAAAACAAGAAAACAAAATCAAGAAAAAAAAAAAAAAAAAAAATCAAGAAAAAAAATCATCAAAAGAAATTTAAAAAAAAAAAAAAAAAAAAAAAAAAAAAATCAAGAAAAAAAGAATCAAAAGAAATTTAAAAAAAAAAAAAAATTTTATCACCTGGCTTCGAGCAGCGGAATCCAAGCAAAAATCTCCCAAAAGGCTGAGCAAAAGATCCCGGAAATCCGTAAACTGATCCTTCTGTTGTTCGTCTAGTTCCGACGGTCGAGAGCAAAATCTTCCAGCATTCTCTTCATCTTTGACGCCGCTGCTGCACGAAGGCTCGGCCCTATTTTGTGTCTCCTCTTTCGCAGTGACACTTTTCCCGGCGTCGAGCGGCCTCTCTTCCCCCTTCTTTCGACCCTTGGACAGGTAGTTTTCGTAGGCGGACTGGAGGTCATTCGGCTTTTCGCACAGAAGGTAGAAAATCTTTTTGATGATGTTGTAATGAATCAACCTGGCCCGGGTCCCCTGGTTCTTGGTGTACGACTTGGTCCGGAGCTCTATCAACGTCTGGAACAAAAGGTTGTACGCGGAAGATGAACGCTGATCGGACGTGTTCTTTGTATCGCTGCTTACCAGGGGGGTCTCGTCTGTTTTGCGATTGTCGGGTGAGGATCCTGCCGCAGAAGTTCTTTTTAAATGATTCTTATCTTTGTGTCGAATTTTGTTGACTTCGATCAAGTCGATCGCTCTTGCGAGTCGAAGCACAATTTCACGACACTTCTCTGTTGTACTTGACATACCTAAAAAACACAAAAACTTGTTTTATATTTAAAAAACAAAAAACGTTTTATTTTTTTTTTTAAACATGTTTTATTTTTTAAAAAGATGTTTTATCTGAAAAAAAGATGTTTTATTTGAAAAAAGATGTTTTATTTTTTAAAAACATGTATTTTAAAAAAGTTTTATTTTTAAAAAACATGTTTTATTTTTTTAAAACATGTTTTATCTGAAAAAAGATGTATTTAAAAAAACATGTTTTATCTGAAAAAAGATGTATTTAATAAACATGTTTTATTTTTAAAAAACATGTTTTATTTAAAAAAAACATGTTTTATCTGGAAAAAGATGTATTTAAAACCATGTATTTTTTAAAACATGTTTTATTTCTTTAAAACATGTTTTATCTGAAAATAGATGTATTTAAAAAAACATGTTTTATCTGAAAAAAATATGTTTTATCTTAAAAAAGATGTTTTATTTACAAAAACATGTATTTAAAAAACATGTTTTATTTACAAAACAGTTAAAACATGCTTTATTTTTTAAAAAAACGTTTATTAAAAACAAAAATCTTCCACTGTCTCATCCTCTAAACAAGATTTTACTTTTTTTAAGCGATTACATTTGAATATACTGAAAAACTTGGTAGAAAGAAGAAAATTTTTTTTTTTGTTAGAATTTAGTGTGGGCGTCCAGTTTAGTATATAAATTTAACATAAATGATTCACCATTTCCGGGTCATTCTAGCCTTTTAGGGCAGTTATCTAAATTCTAAAATAATTTCTTTTGTTTATTTTTTTCCCCGCCAAGTTTTTCAGTGTAATCGGCTAGAAAAAGTAGAATCTAATTTTTTTGTGTGGTGTTGGGGTGGGGGAGGGGGGTAAGGTGTAGCAAGTTTTGTGAAATGCCGAAATGAAAACTCGACAGGAAAAAATAGTCGCTATCTTTATAAACAAATCGCAAAGGGCACATAACTTGGAAGTTATGAAATTGAGTTAAAGACAGAGAACATTTCATTTTTTTTAAGGGTAAAACGTTATTTTACCTTTTAAAAAAAAAAAATAACTTGAGTGTTTTTAATATTAATTAGGTATTTTTATAGAATCACTCCCGTCTCAAACCGGTTTTTTTTTTTTTTGGTTAGAGTTACGTAGGAAAAGAAATGGTGGTGCTGTTGCCAAATAGGCATCTAGAAATTTGTATGTGTGATGTAAGTAGTTCTGACTACAAATGGAGAAAGCCGAATAAGATATACAAATATAAAAGGCGCTAATTTTTTCTTACCAGACAACTTTTAAAAATTAAAATGACCAATTTATAACTGTAATTTCTTTTAACACTTTTAAACAAATTTTGAAATTGTGGATACCAGACGACATTTTTATTCAAATGTTGCGTTAAGGATATATAAAAGATATATAAGACCTCATAGAATACCGCACCCAGGCCTGGGCTCCAGCGACTAGACATGGAAATTGGAATTTAATATTGAAACTGGAAGGCGTACAAAGAAGGGTGACAAAACTAATAAGTAAAGTAAAGGAGTGCAGTTACAGGGAGAGATTGGACAAATTGGGATTGACTACTTTGTTGGAGAGAAGAATGAAAGGTGATATGATTGAGACTTTCAAGATAATAAATGGCTTTTCTAACTATGGTAGGCATTTTTTTAGTATTTCTCCTAGATCTGGAAGGTTATTGTCAAGGCAGTTTTCAAAAAACTAGATCTGTTAACCAGTTAAGTTTTTTTGCTCACAGAGTAATATGTTTTTGGAATAAGTTGCCAGATCGGATTAAGAACAGCAATAGCGCGGATCAGTTTAAGATGAGATTGGATGAATTCAGAGAAAGTAGTAGGAGGGAGAAATTGAGGGAGCACTTTTGGGAGTTATCAAATGAAATATTTAACAGAATTTGATCTGGATATCGATACTGTACTAAAAGTTTAATTTATTTATTTTTTTTTTTTTAAAACAGTTCAATTGAGAAGATAGTTAAAGGGGAGATGCCCAAGGAGGCATAACAAACAAATAATAATAATAATTAGAAAAATCAATTTTTTAATTCCTTTTGTGTGTACTTTTTGAGATATTTTTGCTTTTATTGATTTTTTTGTTGTTTTTTTTACTGTTACAAACATTTGTTTTGCATGTTTTTTTTTCTGCATGGCTGCTTTATTTGGTTTTTTTTTCGTAAACTGTTGGATTAGGGTTAGGAAAAGTACAAATTTAACCTTTTTTGCGCACTTATGAAAATAATAGAGACCAAAATACGGTCATAGCAAAGATGAAAACACAAGTGACATGGCAGTTTGTGCAAAAAAAAAACCCAGAAAAACCACACAAAAAACAAACGTTTGTAAACCAGTTTGCGTTACATACATTGGGAAAAAAATACAAACTAAATTTTATTTTTACTTAAAAAATTTTTTTTTTTAAAAAACAAAAATATATTTTAAAAAACAGGTAAAAGTGTCGTTTTCCAACCAAAATGGCGGACAATAAATCGTCTGCAGTTTTCCGACCTCACAAATGAGTAAGTTAACCCAAACAAATTGTTTTGGACTAATTTAAAATTTACCTTAAATTATTTTAAGGGAAATACAGTTGGTAAATTAGTCCAGAACAATTCATTTGGGTTTACTTACTCACTGCAGACGATTTATTGTCCGCCTTTTTGGTTGGAAAACGTCAATTTTACCAAAAAAAACATCACAGAAAACAATTATACATACAAGCTAAACACTGTTCGACAGTAGCCATGTTGCTGTCAAACTGAAGTATGTCTATGTTCAGTCTAAGAAGTTAACCCAGGCATTGCCTTCACGCTGAGAAGGAGTTAGATCATTGCTAATCGCTTGAGGCGTCCCTACTGGGAAATGTCGACATGATTGCTTACAGAATATATAACAGACGCAGTGAAGTGAGGTTTCGTTTCTGGGGCGATAGCTCTTTACATATTAAACGCGTACAATAAGGTTAAGCATAAAGGTATATTTCACAAGCTTACTAGCTACGAAACATCTGGAAATTGCATGTCAACCACCAAATCCTTCATCTGTGATAAGTCTATACATGTAATTGCTGATAGGCTGAATTTTGAAGCATATCGTATTAATGACGACGTCCCTCAAGGATCGATTCTGGTTCCTGCACTCTTCTTTATCTTGATCAATAATATTACAAATTATAGTCTTGATATTATTCATACAACACAACCATCTACGGCAACATTAAATTTCTTCTTGCAAAAAAATAAAAAACAATAATCACTTATGGTACACTCAGTTCGTTTGTCGAACTTCGTTAACGTTCACCAGTCTCGGAAGTGTTCGATGAAACTCGCCGTTGATGACGTAAGTACTGATATTTTCTTGGATACCTATTCCAAAACTGCACTGAAACGGTTTGGAGACTGGAGTGATTCTATAAAATAAAGGTAGGGTAATATTGGGTATTAAGCACCAGCAACCTGGGTAACCTTCACAAACTTTTCTATAGCATTATTATGGCACTTGAGCAATAAGCACCAAGCTTGTCTGATCACTGACCAATCACAGGCCTTGTTTCTTACGAGTAACATTTACTGAACCAATCAAAAGTAGTTTTCTTTTTGTGCCAAGTTGAGAAGCTGTTATTTTCTCCACATCGGCAGCCATTTTGAATCAGACTTCAAAACTTTATGCTCCAGAAGGGCAACTGAACAAAACTTTGTTTCTCTGCGAAACCACTGAACCTGCAAACTGTTCTTTTGCTGCTGAAGCACTAAGATATATCAGAGATAAGTACCAAAACATTTTTACACTTGATTTAATTCAGATTTTGATTTTTTCAGAGCTGGAAAGTGTGTCATGGTGGTCTGCATCCACAGTCTATCAAATGCGATCATGATTTCCACACCAATTTTAAAAGCTGCCGCAAATTTAATTTATGTTTTTGTATGCTTTTAGCATTTTAATTGCTTTGTATTGGTACTCATTTAAGCATACAAGCATGTCATTTTCTTTTTGTTTAAACAAATATTTTGATCTTTGAAAAAAAACAAAAAAACATAATGCATGTAATTGTGTGTAATTTATTTGTTAAAAAAATATCTTGATCTTTTAAAGAAGGGAGTGCTTAATGCCCCGTGTCTGTATTTTTCTAAAGGAAAAGAGTTGAAAATCCCTTAAAGTGATTTAATTAATAAAAAACATGATTATATTATTTAAGTTTGACCTGTTTTTATTATTGAGGAAGTTTAATAAAACCAGAAATTTGTAATAACAAGTCAACATTTACTGATGCTAATACTTGGGTACAAAGGTGCCTAATGCCCTGTTAAAAATTGGGTTGTTCACAGATGGTTCGCAACTATCAGAAGAAGACGGAGGGTGAAAGGAGGCAACTGAGCCAATCAGAGGAGATGGTTGCTGCATATGAGACTGTCATGAAGAAGCAGATGTCTGCCAATCAAGCAACCAAGTATTATAAAGTCAACAAGAAGTCATTGCTTGGGAGAATGTCTGGGGAAATTCCTATAAACGCGCATGTTGGGAAGCAAACAATAAATACTGTCGCCTGCTCATGAAAATGACCTTGCGGAGTGCATCGAGCTGATGGCAGGATGCGGCTGGCGATTCACGTCTGAGGAGGTCAGACACTGTAATGGAGTTTATTCAGACCCACAGCATAGATACCCCTTTTGTGAATGGTCGTCCAGGGTATGACTGGCTACAAGGATTTTTACGCCGTCATCCAGACATAGGGAGGGCCCGTGGACGAGTGGTTATAGCACTTGTCTTTGGGCTGGACGACCCGGGTTCGATCCCACTCACGGCATGCAAATTTTCGGGTCTGAAAACTCCCTCTGTCCACCCAGCAGTAAATGGGTACCTGACTAAAACTCAGGGAAGATTCAAGGCAGCGGAAGGAGAGAGATGGGCTCCGCCTTCCATATGCTGTGCCCTAGACACGGTGATTCTTAACAAATCACCGCCGCTACGGCCATGGGCAGTGTGCGATGTCGGCAACGACACTCGTGCGCGTCCAGGCTATGCGACCTTTACCTTTACCTTTTTTTTACCAGACATAGGAGCGAGTACCTCAGCACTGCCCATGCAAAGGCAGAGGACCCTAAATTCATCAGCCACTGGTTTGAGCTTCTGGACAAGATTCTTATAGAGGAGGGGATAAAAGATATGCCTGTCCAGTTATTCAACACGGATGAAACAGTCTTTGTAACGGGCCCCAAAACAGGCATCGTTTTAACAGAAAAGGGGTCAAAGAGAGTCAATCAGAGTATTAGGGGTTTGGGAAAGGAAAAGATAATAGTTAACTGTGCAGCATCTGCTAGTGGCAATCTACTTCCACTCGATGTTGTCTACAAAATGAAAAACCTCTACCAGGCATGGATACAGGGTGGACCTGAAGGTGCTACCTATACAGTCAGTTCAAAAAGAAGGATGGACGCCCCGCATTTTAGGGACTGGTTTTAAAAATATTTTCATGAACCACACACGTGGCGTCAGTGACAAGACAAGACTTCTTGTTTTTGATGGTCATGCATCACACCTCTCTTTGGCCCTTGTCGTGCTGCTGCGACTTCCAGCTCACATGACACACCACCTGCAACCACTTGACTGTGTTGTGTTCAGGCCTGGTAAGCTGAAGTGGCAGTCACGCTTCTTCAAATTTGCACGAACACACACAGGACCAGTGGGAAAGAAGAACTTTCCCATGATACTTAAGTCTCCGAGATAAATCCTTCAAACCAGAGATCATCAAAGCAGGGTTCAATTGCACAGGCATCTGTCCTTTCAATGCCCTAACGGTCACTGTAGAAAGTCAGCCTTGTGTCACTGCTTAAACAGAGCCCTCCACATCTTTCTTCACACCAGTTGCTCCAGTGTCTGCACTGCCCTTACTCCAGGACCCTCCTCCTCAGCTCCCCCACTCCAGGACCCTCATTCTCAGCCCCCCCCCCACTCCAGGACCCTCATCCTCAGACGTGCCCGTTTCCTCGCCGACTTCATCATCTTCATCTGCCTCATTAAAAGACTTTTTCCTCAAACAACTCCCCACTTTCAGTCTGACTCCCCAAGAAGGAGATCAGCTAGAATACAGCGATTCCGATATGGGGGAGAGCCTCACAGCAGATGAAAGTGTCACGAGACTCATGGAGACATCTGCTGCTAAGGAGGTTGCTACAGCATCCACTTGCAATTTGGAAATAGATCGCAACTTGTTGAAAATCAAGTCGGTCCCTCTAAAGAAAGGAACATTTGAACACGAATGCTAAATATCTGTCTAGAAAATAAAACGGCACTTCTGCATTTTAGCCGTCTCTTACTGTGATTAGAAATCGTAATTGAAGAGTTCCATTCATTCGACCCAGTCAACCGGAAGTGACAGACTGGATTTGATTTTCGTTTTAAAAGAACCCTGTTGACTATTTTGATAAAATTTTAATTCATACAAAAAAAAAAAAAATCACTGACTATTCATTTAAATAATAAATTTTCGTTTTAAAAAAAAATCACTGTTGACTATTTTGATAAAATTTTAATTCATACAATAAAAAAAAAACATTTTTATTATTTTTATAAATTTTTACATTATTAAATAAAATATTTGGGTATATGTTACGACGCTCAGCAGAGGCGCGAACGGGGTCCAAAAAAAGAACGAGAAAGAGTTTAAAAACATAAATTTGCAACAAGTAAAGTTGACTTATGTCTAGAATAGACATTTTTCTACTTACCTATGTAATTTGTTTGTATTTTTACGTAGTATAAATGGCTTTTTATTAGATGTTAAAAAAAAATTCTTGTTTTTTAAAACATCTAGTTTCTCAAAGGAAAATGCCGGCCATTCCCTCTATATTATTACGTAGATCGGCCATTTTGAATTCTTCGAAAACCGTGTGTTGAACTTAAATTTCTAATAAATAGCACTTCAAACGGGTTTAAAATACAAACAAATAGCACATGCAAGTTTGAAACTAACTTTTACAGCTTACAGTTACTTTTATTTGTTGTATATTTGTTTTTTTAGCGTTTTTACTCTGCTGAGTCTCGTAAAAGATGCCCAATATTTTCATATTCAATAACGATAAATTGTTCGCTGTTATTATTGTCATTTTGGATTAAAACATCTAATTCTGTTACTTCCGGTTGGTTGTCTGCCCCTGCCTTCAAAAGAGGAAAGTGATGGCTAAACTGCAGAAGTGCCAATAAAACAATATTGAGAAACAGAACTATTTGTTTTAAAATGAAAACAATGATTGAATTAAAAACAGCACTTGTATAGATCGGGTACACGAGTCGAAATTTATTTTAGAAGAGTTCCAATGGTGTAAGAAGGGGCAGATAACTCTTTCTTTTTTTAAGTACATAATGTCTAGCTTCTCCGAAAATGGACGTAATCGACTGTGAATGCCTTGAATATGCACGAATTATTATATTTAACAAGTACTCACCAAAAAGTGGTGGCTTATCCTATTTATCAGAATTTATGTGGCGGCAGAAATTTTCCGCAACAGAGTCTTTTTGAACAAATTTCTGAATTCTATCCCGTTTAAAAAAACAAAATCAAAGAGAAGAAAAAAAAAAAAACAGATAAATTTATTTTTTAAACTATAAAAAAAAATCAAAAATGTTTTAAACCAAAACCGATGGTTGTTGGTTTTGAAGTGAAAAAATATACTGTTGATTTTCCCAAATTCTATTTTCTTCAATAAATGTTCTATCAATATACTGTTGATTTTCACAAATGTTAAATTGCGTACTAAAAAAGAGAGTTATCTGCCTCTTACACCATTGGAACTCTTCTAAAATAAATTTCGACTCGTGTACCCGATCTATACAAGTGCCTTAAAAACATATAAGAAATAATAGTTCATTAATAAAATGTCCTTTTTCAAAACCAATATGCAAATTAGTTAACCTTGCGACTGATATTACATATACATAACTAGTATATTGTGTAAAATTGAATTTAATTGAAACAGGGCGTTTCGACTTTACCGTTTGTAATAAAAACTGGACGCCGAATATAACTTAAGGATAAGCTTTATTTAACCATTTGTTGCTTAGCTAGACAAATAGTGTTTTAACATTCACTCTTAATATACACGAATGTAGAACATTCCATTATTACTCCAAGGGGGAGACAGGCATCAATTATCTTTGTTACTACATTCTCCCCCATCTATCTTCTTATTCGTAGGGAACAAAATCATCCCATCGACCTGGCCTCCTGCGGGTTCTTTGAGGGCGTCTTGGTTGTTCGTGCCCGACATCCATTTCTAATCTAGGCTCCTCGGGACCTGACGACGTTTCGGGACTGTCTTGTGTTGCTGGTTTAGGGCTAAAATATCTTGCTCCAAATCGCTCTCGTTTTCTACGGCGCTTCGGTCGCTTGGTGTCTGAAGATTGAGTATCTGTCTCAGATATTGGGTGAAACCGCTTTCGTGGTACCCATCTGTCGTCCGAACTAGAGTCAGAGACGACTCTGTTAGTATATTCAGATTCGTTTTGTTGGGACTCTGAACTTGACGTATCTGGCACACGATCACCTAAGAGGGTCGGACTTGTTCCACGAACCGGAGCTCTATATCCATCTGAAGCAGTTCTACGTTCATATACATTTCCTGCTGGGGCTAGATCCCTTAAGGAGACAGTAGATTGCCTTCCTTCTGAATTTCTGACCAGTGCATACTGAGGGTTCGCTTCGATTAATTGTACCTCGCTTACCAATGGGTCATGTTTACTATGACGAACATGACGTTTTAATAAAACTGTGCCAGGTTGTGCAAGCCACGAGGGAAGTGATGTGCCTGCTGAGCTTCGTCGTGGGAACGAGAAGAATCTCTCATGTGGGGTAGCGTTTGTCGCTGTACATAATAGAGTCCTAATAGCGTATAAGGCCATGGGGATGAGACTTTCCCAATCGGAGATCGGACTATTGCGATTTGCTGCCGCCAACTGTACTGTCTTCCATATTATACCATTGTATCTTTCGCACTGTCCGTTTCCTTGAGGATTGTGAGGAGTTGTTCTACTTACAGCTACTCTTCGTTCATGCAGAAACTGCTTGAGTTCGTCCGACATAAAAGCAGACCCACGATCTGAATGTATATATGCAGGCACTCCAAAAACGGCAAAAATGGAGCAGAGGCCTTGAATTACTGTTGCAGCCGTTACGTCTGGGCAGGGGATGACGAACGGAAATCTTGAGTACTCGTCTATTATTGTGAGCATGTATTTATTTTTAGTTTTAGAGGGTAAAGGGCCCTTAAAATCCAGGTTAAGTCTTTCAAAAGGCTGTGTGGCCTTAATGAGTGTTGCTGGAGGAGGTTTGTAGAACCTGGGCTTATTTTCTGCGCATATCCGACAAGAGTTCGTAATTCTTTTTACGTCTTCAACAGAATATGGCAAGTTTCTGCTCCTGACTACGTGAATCATTCTTGTGATACCTGGGTGACACAATTCCCTGTGTATATACTGAAGATCATCTGAGCCAGTTACCAGGCCACACACCCTTGAAAGCGCGTCGACCGCGGCATTCTCCTTACCAGGGCGGTAAGTGACGTCAAAGGAGTAGCAAGAAAGCTCCATTCTCCATCTCGCTATTTTCTCGTTTTTTATTTTACTCGTTGTTTTTGGGTTAAACATAAACGAGACCGACTTTTGGTCAGTGATTAATTCAAAATGTCGGCCGATTAAGTAATGCCTCCATTTTCGTAATGCCTCAACTATGGCGTACGCTTCTTTTTCTATTGCAGAGTGTCGTCGCTCGGATTTCGAAAGTGTTCTTGAAAAAAAAGCTACAGGACGACCGGATTGTCTCAGTGAGGCAGCTATCGCACAGTCGGAGGCATCCGTCTCAACTAATAGAGGGATAAAAGGATCCACAGCAGAAATGGCAGACTGAGCAATGTTCCTTTTCATGTTTTGAAATGCTCTGATGGCGGAACAGGACAACGGAAAAGTAGATACTTGTGTCAATGGGTGTATTTTTTCTGAAAAAGACGCAACCCATTGGGAGTAGTGAGCAAACATACCGAGGGCTCGTCGTAAAGAGGGCATGTTTCCAGGGATTGGTAATTCCATTAGCGGTTTCAGTCGCTCGGGATCCGGCGTCATGGTGCCATTTTTGACAATGTATCCCAATAATTTGATGCTTTTCAAGTTGTAGGAACATTTTTCACTGTTCAAAGTCAGATTATATTTCTTGACGGCAGCCATGAATCGTTTAAGGTTGTGGTCATGTTCAGCTTGGTTATGTCCGCATACTGTGACATTGTCTATATATGCAACAGTACCCTTCAATTTTTCATTGGAGATTATTTCATCTATTACCCTCTGGAAGCTAGCCACACCATTTGTTATCCCAAAAGGAATTCGGCAGAACTGATATAGGCGACCGCAGGCCTCGAATGCCGTGTAGGGCTTATCCTTTGGCTTGATAGGTACCTGATGGTAGGCACTTCTGAGATCTAAAGTACTGAAAGTGTGATATTTTGCAATATTAGAAATCATTTCGTCAATACGAGGCAGTGGATAGGCATCGAGTAATGTGTATCTGTTGATGGTCTGGGAATAGTCAATGACCATCCTTTTCTTGTGATTTTCAGTGGCTGTTACGAGGACCTGTGCTCGCCATGGAGATTCACTTGGCTCTATAATTCCTTCCTTAAGTAGTTTTGTTACTTCTGCTGCTATGAACTGCTTGTCCGTTTCTGAATAGCGTCTTGATTTTATTGCTATTGGTTTGCAGTCAGGAGTTAAGTTTGTAAAAAGTGACGGGTGCCGCACTTTGACAGCTGCTAGTCCACATACGCTTAGGACTGGCTTGGGGCCACCAAAAGGAATTTCAACGCATGAATGTTGTTTTAGAAAATTGTGACCCAAAATCACTTCGCAGCAGAGGTTTTTCATTACTGATAATTTGATCCCTTGATAGGAGTTTCCTTTTAGTTTCAGGTTAACCATGCAATATCCAATTACATGGGACGATAAAGATGAATTTGCCATTGATATTTGGTTGGAACAAGGAAATATTTCCCATTTATTTGCTTTTACAATACTGGCATTAATAAAACTTTCGGAACTGCCTGTATCAATAAGCGCATGAATAGTCAATCCATTGATTTTTACCCTCACGATTGTTTTTGAGAGGCAGCCGGGGAATGCAGCTGATATTGTAATTGGTGCTACAGTAGCAAGAGTAGCCGAACGTTTTTTTTGAGAAGCTGACCGGCAAACTTTCGAAAAATGTCCCTGCTTATCACACTTGTGGCATCTAACATCTCGAGCCGGGCAGGACGAACGAGCATGTATACGAAGGCCACAAAAGTAGCATGTGGATCCAGCTGAGGCGGCAGTGATAAGTTGTTCGTGATCGTTAGAAAGGGGGGTGGCAGCATCTTGGACAATGGAAGAATTTTGAACATGCAGAGGAGGGGCTACGATAGCAGCTCCCAAAATATCGGGTTGTAAATAGAAGACAGACTGCTTCTGTGCCATGTCCAACGTTAGAGCTTGTTCATAAGCTGTTGGTAAGTCTAGGTTTTTATTCTCTAGTAGTCTTTGTCTTATTTGGTTGGACTGTATTCCATTAATAAATGCGTCCCTGATAAAAACATCTCTCGCTTGGTTCGCAGTTAAGGCTGTAAATTCACACTCGCGACTTAACGTCTTTAGAATCTGAAGGTATTGTTCAAGGCTTTCTTCTGGTTGTTGACGCCGGGTAGCAAGTAAATGTCTAGCAAAAATAGTATTTTTTTTCTTTACAAACATGGCTTCTAAAATGTCCACCGCAGTTTCATAATTTTCACATTCAGATAAATTTCTATAAATAGCAGTAGAGACATGATGTAAAAGAAGGGTATATTTCTCAGTACCTGTTAAAGCCGCGTTTGAAGATAACTGTAGAGCTGTAAGGAATCCTTCGAACATTTTTCTCCAATGCCGCCATTTGTCAGTAGATTCCGAGTCGGCCGTATCAAGGTCTAGACGATCGGGTTTCAAGTAACGTTCCATAACGAATGGTTAAATAAATTGTAATAAAAACTGGACGCCGAATATAACTTAAGGATAAGCTTTATTTAACCATTTGTTGCTTAGCTAGACAAATAGTGTTTTAACATTCACTCTTAATATACACGAATGTAGAACATTCCATTATTACTCCAAGGGGGAGACAGGCATCAATTATCTTTGTTACTACACCGTTAGTGCGAGAAATAGGCCTAACTATCGCATTTATTTATTTAAGTTGTTTTTGAATAATGTCGAAACTCGGTTCACTCTAAATAATTTACGTGACTGAAATAGGAATTAACACCCCCACACCGAAAATTCGGCCAATGACTAGATTAGAGGCACTTACGAAAGATACTGTCTCTTAGTGGTTTCGGGGCACAAATGAACCATAATACTCGATTTTTGGTCCATGCAAACTTTAATTCTAGCTAGAAATTATATATTAAAAGCTTCAAAAATCACATTAAAAAATTCGGGGTGCTTATTTAGATTAGGACCCGAGTTAACTTTGACCTCGTCGTGAGGGTCAGACTTGATTTCTAGTTAGAATTAAAGTTTGCATGGACAAAAGTCGAGTATTATGGTTCATTTGTGCCCCGAAACCGAGCTAACTTTGACCCCCAAGTCTGACCCCCACCCTGCCCCTCACGACGGGGTCAAAGTTAGCTTGGGTCCTAATCTAAATAAACCCACGCATTTCCATCCAACGAAACTGGTAAACATCGCCGTCGGACATGTTCGTTCTCATTAATATTATTTCTAAATATATTAAAAAAATTAAAGATTTTTTGGTAAATTTGTAGACTAACACCCTCTGCTACCCCACCCCCTAAAAAATAGATTTTACTTTCTTTTTTTAGGCGATTACGTGTGACCACTTCAAAAAAAATTATTTTTTAAATGTAGAGTAGTGGGGAATCAGTTTCGTATAAATTTAACGTAAAATGATTCTCCATTTCTTTCTTTCTAGGTCATTCTAACTTTTTAGGGCACTGTAGTTTCACAACGACATGTTAGGCCTCTCTTTTAAAAAAGTAGCTAAAGAAATGTATAAACTTTGTTATGTACTTACGTGGTAGCTGAAAAGAAGACTACACCAAAAATTACGATTTTTATCTATATGTCACCATTTTTTAAATATTTTTAGTTTTTCCGAAAAAAAATCGAGTTATCTCCCTTGTCTACTTAGTTGACCAACTTTTCTTTTACCTAAAATTTTGGGTGCTTCTGCTGTTTCACATGTTAGGCCTCTCTTTTTTAAAAAATGGCACTTCTGTAGTATATATGAAGCAGCAGATTTTCTGTCCTTCTACTGAAAATAAAGGGAGGTAATTCAACCGGAAGTGATTTTTTTACAACATAAAAAAAAATGCAAGACTGATTTGTTTTTGGGTAACAATTAACAATTTCTTTTTTTTATTATATGAAGTAAAAAAATTTAAATAAAAAACCCTAACCTCTAACCCTAACATTAAGAAATCAGGCGGTGTGCCTGTAAAAAATCTATTGTTTTTTGCGGCTGGTTCATTAAATTACCAATGTCTCGAAGATTAATCTCATTTAACTCCATTTTCTAAATACTAAATTCAACTTCCGGTGAATTCTGAATGAATGGTACTTGGAGAAAAAACCCGGAACTCTTCAATTTCGATTTCTTAATCGGCAGCTGCTTCATATATACTACAGAAGTGCCAAAAAAATAGCTATAGAAATGTATAAACTTTAAATTAAAAATATAAAATTAAAAATAAAAAAAACGATTTTGTCGCCATTTTTCTTAATATTTTGACTTTTTCCGAAAGTTATCTCCCTTGCCTACTTAGTAAGCTGAAATGTCTACCGATACGTAAGATATTTGTTAAAAAAATGTTCTTATAATTTAATAAATACTGGATGAATTTTCGTAATTTTTTCTGTACAATCTTATTTTCAGCTAACACGTAAGTACATAACAAAGTTTGTACATTTCTTTAAATATTTTAATGTCATTGTGAAACTGCAGAAGCACCACTTAACTAGAAAGAAAAAAAAATTCCACTGACATTTAACCCTAAGTTTGAGTGGCAAGCTCGTAAAAGCACACGTAATCGCCTAAAAATGTAGAATCTCGGAGAGGGGGGTTAGGAGGTCATTTAGCTGAGGGTGTTAATGTACAATTATTCCGAAATTCGAAAGTGATTTTGAAGCCTTTAAAATTGCCGAATAGAAGGTAATTTCTGGTTAGAATTAAAATTTACATCAACCAAATCCGAGTATTGTGAGCAATTTGCGCTCCTAACCAAAAAAAAAACAATGTTAATATTATTAACCTTACACAACTATTAATTTTGAAAATTAATTAAAAATAAATAAATAGGACCGAGAAAATGCAATTTACAATAGATAAAAAAAATTTTAAAAACCGCATCCATATTACATACTAAATAATAAATACGTCCCCTTAAAAGAAAGGAGATATATACACGTGTGTATATTATGTAGATATACAATTTTAAGTTTTGACTCTGTAAATAAATAAGTTTACTTACCTCACTAATTGTTAAAAAACGTGGTCGTAATTTAAAAAAAAAAAATTAATAATAAATAAATAAAATGTAGGCTTTCCGATTTCGGGAAGCGGTGTTGCCGTCGGCACTGTCCCCCGTTAAAGAACTTCCGGCCGGCTCGAACGTTAGATTTGAATGGAGCCAACCACCTTTGCTTTGGAAGTAATACCGTCCCTATTTTCGTAATATATGTATCTGTTTGTTTTTGGGAGGTGGGCATTTATTTATTATTTTCTATGTTATATTGAAGCGGTTAGCTCCCAAAAGGCTGCCACGTTTTACCTATTATATTTGTATGCTTTCCCATATTGCAAATTAATTGACCGTATTTTGTGTAAGAGTTCTTGGCACATGTTCGTCTTTGTCCACTGTCCGTTTTTCACAACTTTTTACTGACCATTTTTTTTCTTCTTTTTTCGGTGTACACTTATCTATCAGGCTGCTAGAGAATTCTGGGGTTTTTGGAAAAAAAATTCAAATATTTTACATTTTAGGAGGGGGGATCAGTTTCCAATGTTAATTCAACGTAGACTGATCCCCCTCTTTTTGACCATCTCAAATTTTTAAAATTATTCTTCTGTTTACAATTACCTATCATGTCGCGAGAGAATTCCGAGGGTTTTGGAAAGAAATTTTTAAAAATTGAGATTTTAAGACGGGGGATCAGTCTTGTTCGTCTTTTACCATAGTCCGTTTTTCACAACTTTGTACGTCTTAAAATCTCAATCTTTTAAAATTTCTTTCCAAAACCTCCGGAATTCTCTCGCGACATAATAGGTAATTGTAAACAGAAGAATAATTTTAAAAATTTGAGATGGTCAAAAAGAGGGGGATCAGTCTACGTTGAATTTACATTGAAAACTGATACCCCGCCTTAAAATTTCAATTTTTTTAAATTTCTTTCCAAAAACCCCGAAATTCTCTACTGACATGACAGGTAATTGTACACCGAAAAAGATTTTTTTTTAAATTTGAGATAGTCAAAAAGAGGGGGATCAGTCTACGTTGAATTAACATTGGAAACTGATCCCCCTCCTAAAATGTAAAATATTTGAATTTTTTTTCCAAAAACCCCAGAATTCTCTAGCAGCCTGATAGATAAGTGTACACCGAAAAAAGAAGAAAAAAATGGTCAGTAAAAAGTTGTGAAAAACGGACAGTGGACAACGACGAACATGTGCCGAGTTCTTTTTAATAAACAGTAACGCTGTTTGATTTTAGCCTTTTGGCTCGGAGCAAAGCGTAGTATCTGTTTTGATACTACACTTCTATCTTTTCTATCCTCGATCAGTGAAGGAGAAATCCTTCTAGACTGAGGCAATTTATGTTTTTGTTCCGATACAGAATGCCCCTTCTTGGGGAGATGGATTTTCCCCACATTAAAAAACCTGATCTTGTGTCTAACTCTGCCCTCGTGGGGGCGCAAGTAAATAGGAAAACTTTTTGATTTTATTTGTTTCTTACAACCCTACTACTAATCCTAAGTCCGAGTGGCAATAATGATAATTTTTTTATAAACATTTTATTTTTAATCTATTATTTGTTAGGTATTATTGTAGTGCCCCTTCTTGGGCAGATGGATTTTCCCGGCACATATTTTTTTGTTTTTTTTACAAAAGATATATATGTTGTTCTCTGATTTTAATTAAAGAAATATAAATATAATAAATGTGTATGCGTGTGTATTAGTGTCAAGGTGCGCATGCTTATGACTGTGTGTGTGTGTGTGTGAATTAGTTTGTATTTTTACGTACTATAAATGGGTTTTTATTAGATGTAAAAAAAAAATTCTTGTTCATTTTTAACTCGTACTTTTTTCTAGACAAAATGGCGTCTTGTACTTACTCTCTTACGAGCAAGCGCCATTTTGTATTTGCAAGTTCGTGTGACAAAACTATTGATTTCTAATAAATAGCAGTTGGAACGGTTTAAAAATACAAACAAATATCACAGGACAGTTTTAAATTACCTTTTATCGACGACAGTTACTTTTATTTGTTGTATATTTGTATTTTTAGCGTTTTTACTCTGCTGAGCCTCGTAAAAGATACCCGAGAAATGTATTCTCATCTTTCTCAGTGCGAGGGAAGCTGGTGAAAGGTCGATGTTAGCTCTATCGTGGATTTTGGCTCAACATGTTTATTGAAGGCACTCGATGATGATGACGATGATGACGATGATGACGATGATGATGATCATCAGCAGCAGCATCATCATCATCAGCAGCAGCCGATTTATTTTTTAACAGGCCTTTGATTAGTCCTCTATAAGAGGGTGGGGCCTGTCTGTCAGTCTTGATTAAAGTCTTCTTCTCCAGGCTTGGCGGTCGCGAGGATCAAAGTTCGCAATCCCCAGTCATATTTACACAGCTCATCCCAAGAGAGCTTTGGCGTTCCAGCCTGCCGACTTGATGCGATGGACATGTCTCTGACCCGGAAGATCCAGCTGGAGCTTCGCTCGACATGGCCACGCCATCTTACCCTGCCAAAGCTTAAAGACATCAGTTATTTCCCGTATACCAAGCCTACCCTGGTGATACCAGATCAGGCTGCCCTGTGGCTCCCTGAGACGAAATTCACCTACATTGACGTTTTTTTTTGTTTTTTTTTGTTTGTAAACCTTAATTATGTTCTACAAAACCAAAAACAAAAACAACAGCCGCTCTCCCTTTCTCCTTCCCCTTTTTTATTTTTATTTTTCCTACCCTACTCCCGGTCCTGGATATGACCTTAAACTACATCCGATGGTGAGATCCGGCTTACGGACTTTGGGGAATGTGGAGCCTCCTCTTAATTACCATTGCTCCCAGGTCCACCCTGACCCGGAGTGGTAGTACCGGTTAGGGTCCCAACTATGGGTTAAATAGAAACAGATATTAAAAGGGGAAAGAAACAAAAAAGAGAAGAAAACAAGACCAGATTCGGTATTAAATAACCCAAAAAGGGTTGATATGCCATAAAACAAAACTACCAAACCAAACCAAGCCTACCATGACATTTTGCCTAGGAAGAAAGTGTAGTATCTGTTCCGATGGATACTGCACCCTATAGACCGATGTCGTCTTGTCCTTCGGGGCTTGATTCCGCCAGTCTGTGGGTTTGTCCTGTGCAGTTCTAGGAGGTGCACCCCTCCCAGGCTTTGCCTCCCCTCTTTGGGGAGGAGTAAGTTTATTGCTTACTGCCTGAGGCGCCCCTACCGGGGAATGCCGACAGGGTTGCCCAGGCAATTTTTAATGGCCAGAGTGCTCACCTTCTCGGGCGCTGGCTTTTCAAGTCCCACTTTCCCGACCCAACCTTGGGTCACATCTTACCTTGTGGGAGTAAGATAAAACTGGCCTTGTGCCTAACCTCCTGGGGAGGAGTAAATAAAGCCTAAAGAGAAGAGTCTCGAGGTGAGTGTCATCGTTCCCAATGGTGGCACCAGCTTCAGTTCGTACTACAAAATGATTGTGAAGGGTCTAGGAAGATGAAGAGACTGGAAAGAAAGCACCGTCCAGACCTCCACTGGAAGGGCACAGAGAGTGCTGGAGTGTTGAGGTGGCTTATTGTAACTCAAATTCCAGAGAAAGTCAATGGCTGTTATCAACGAGAATATAGTAGTAAACGGCTGTTGTGAGAAGGCAAAGTGATTCGCAAATGATTGAAAATAGCAGAAAGTGTTGGGAATCTGGAGAAACTTGTTACTCAGATTTCAGGGAGCATCACCCTTTGTTGCCAGGGAGCAATCACAGGTAATGACACGTGTGAGATCTCCAAGTGAGTAAATAATAATAATAATAATAATAATAATAATAATAATAATAATAATTGTTACAGCTCTAGAATAAATTAAGCTAGACACTAAAGCATGGCTTATAATGTTGAATGTCCATCCTGGTAAATTCCAGGATCCACCATAACTTAGTTGTGTTTAAAAGGAATCTGCGTAACGGTCTGAGAATTCCTTATAGTGTCTAAATCTGATCAAGAAGGTAAAGAAGGAGAGTGTACAGAGGAGAACCTTGAAATCAACTGTTTTTGTTGGGGGGGGGGGGGATAAATCATCGAGAACAATCTACAATAAGTTAAATGAGAATAATATTATAGCGGGGCTGGAACAGCAGTCACTTTAAGTTTTTTTTCAAAAGTTTGATTTTTGGTACCATTTTGAAGCCTAAGTAACGATTTTGATCTGAGTGGACAAAGATCACATGGAGTCTTCATACATTCCCACCATTTTCCAAGATGGCCACCATCAAAATCTAATAATGTCAATATCTTGGAAACTATTCAACCTAAAAACATGAATTTGGTATCTATACCTAGGTTTTCATGGCCAAGGAATTTGGCATATTCAGAGAAATGTATTTGACTGGCTCACAATGTTTTCATTTGTGTTTATTAAAATTCCGGCGAGTGTATGCGTAGAGATATGTGATTTCTTGGCCTTTTGGCCAAAATCAAAGTGTAGTATCTGTTCCGATGGATACTGCACCCCATAGACTGGTATTGTCTTGGCCTTCGGGGCTTGATTTACGCCGGTCTATGGGTCTGTCCTGTGCAGTTCTAGGAGGTCCACCCTCCCAGGCTTTGCCTTCTCACCCTTTGAGAAGGGGTTAGTTTATTGCTGATCGCCTGAGGCGTCCCTACCGGGGAATGCCGACGGGGCTGCCCAGGCAAATTTTTACGGTCCCTAAGTACTATTCCTCTAGAGTGCTGACTTCTCAACTCCCACTTTCCGACCTTGTGTCACATTTTACTCCGTGGGGAGTAGATAAATAGAGATACGTGCGCAGAAACGATTTTAAGCATTTTCATTTTGGGCACCGAAGGGTGAACTTCGTCGCTGCTGATATTTAACCTGCGTGTTCAGTTAAAGGGAGGTAAGTCAGCAGAAGATAAAAATGTGTGTGAGTTGAGAAATGTATTCTTAGCTTTCGCAAGGCTTGACAGAGGGACGAGGGAAGCTGTCGAAATGTCAATGTTAGCTCTGTAGTGGATTTTGGCTCAACCTGTTTATTGAAAGAAAAATCTGTCCTTTTATACACTAGGGGTGAATCAAAAACGCAGATTTGACAAATTCAGAGAAATGTATTTGATTGGCTCAGAATGTTTTATTAAAAGTCCGGAGATTGTACGCGCAGAGATATGTGCGCAGAAACGAGTTGGTACTGATATCGATCCCAAACCAGCTTTCGTGCCATTCGACTCGGAATCGTTCGGCTGTCCTATGCAAACGGCCGAGTGTTGACGAGCCGATTGGTGGAGAGATACTGAGCGATTAGCCAAGCTGTGCTCAGCCCAAAAGAAAACATGGAACAGTGAGCAAGTAAAAAGAAATAATAAAAGTAAAAAATATGTCGTGATAACAGTAATTTAGGTATGTTTTTTTTTGTTTCTTCAAAAAAATTCCTTGTTAATAAAAATACAGTATTCATTTTATAACAGTAACCTCGCTATGTTTTTTTTCCTGTTGTTTCTTCAAAAAAAATTCATGAAAATATGTTTAATTTTCTTTGTTGTTTCTTTAAAAAATTCCTTACCCTAACCCTAACCCTAAATCTAACCCTAACCCTAAATCTAACCCTAAACCTAAACCCTAATCCTAACCCTAACCTAAACCCTAACCCTAAATCTAACCCTAAACCTAAATCTAACCCTAACCTAAACCCTAACCCTAAATCTAACCCTAAACCCTAACCCTAAATCTAACCCTAAACCCTAAATCTAACCCTAAACCTAAACCCTAACCCTAACCCTAAATCTAACCCTAACCCTAACAAACAAACAAGAAAAAAACAAGCAAAACATTATTATAGGACGCAGCATCGTATCAAAATTGTCGTCTGGTACAAATCGGCTCGTCAACTCTCGGCCGTTTGCGTAGGAGAGCCGAGCGATTCCGAGTCGAACGTCACGAAAGCTGGTTCGGGATCGATAAGAGCACCAACGATTTTAAGCATTTTCATTTATTAAAATTTCGGCGAGTGTACGCGCAGATACGTGCGCAGAAACGATTTTAAACATTTTATTTTGGGCACCGAAGGGTAAACTTCGTCGCTGCAGATATTTAACTAGCGTGTTTACTTAAAGGGAGGTAAGTCAGCAGAAGATAAAAATGTTACTGTTTGTTCGTGTAATTTTGATGAGTGCCGCGCACCCGAGAATAAGAAAGACCTGACATGAGTATCGCAGTTCGATCTGAGCTGCTGCTGATTTGTTTGTTCGTTTATTCAGCGAGTCGGACTTCTGCATTGAGCTCACAAAGATCGTGCCTCAGGATCGTCTGGTTTGTGTAAAGTCCTCCTCATTTGTCGCAGCTTTTCGCTAACCTGCAAAATTGCAGGTTTTTACCACCGACAACGAGGGCAGCAAGACGGTTGCATGCAAAGTCGAAGAAGGTTCAGACGAGACCACACAAATGAATGACGCCGAAGCAACGTTTTCACTTTTATTCCATTAATTTGCAGTTCCACCCCCGACACGTTGTAGAGATGACCAGAGGACAACGGATCCTGATGCTGACTCCTCCTGGAGTTTTCACCAGAAACCTGTTAGCCGGGTTGCTGCCCTAATATCGCTTGGTGCCAAATCTGTCGAAATTTACACACACACAAATAAATAAACAAATAAAAAGAAATAAAATCAAACAAAAAAATCTTGTAAAAAGAAGAAAAAAAAAACGAATTCAAAAATTTTTATTTTTTTATTTTTTTAATAAAGAATTTTTTAAATTTCGATTCCAAATTTTTCATTTTTTTTAAAAGAAACAAACATTTTTTTTTCAAAAACAAAAATTGAATTTAAAAAATTTTTTTTTAAATTTTGTTTTTCTTTAAATTCAAACAATTTTTTGTTCAGGAAAAAAAAATTGCATTTTTTTTCAAATCCCCAAAAAACATTTCTCCAAATGCGTTGAAAAAAAAAATTAAAAAAATTTTCTTCTTTTTTCATCGAATAAATTTGTTTCCATTTGGAAGATCTTGCACGAGTATAGCCTGCCGGAAAAAATCATCACTGCAATTAATTGCAATTAAGCAAATTTATACAAACTCCAAATGTTGCATACAATCAAAAGATAGTTTCAGTGACTGGTTAGTGGTGATCACTGAAGTCCGCCAAGGATGTTTGCTTTCTCCATTACTCTTTGCCATAGCCATTGATTGGGTATTAAAAAAGGCAACCAAGGATCAGGGTATAGTGTGGGTCAAAGATCGTAAACTTTCTGATCTAGATTTTGCAGACGATATTGCTGCATTAGCAGCGTTTGAGTCCTGCGCGGTCTACATTATCACTTTCATGTAGACCAACCCCACGTGAGTACGTGTTCTTCTTTCCTCTTCATCTTCTTATTTTTCTTTAAAATATTTAAAATATTGTAAGATCACGTTCTATCTCCATTACTCTTTGCCATAGCCATTGATTGGGTATTAAAAAAGGCAACCAAGGATCAGGGTATAGTGTGGGTCAAAGATCGTAAACTTTCTGATCTAGATTTTGCAGACGATATTACTGCACTCCTGGTGCTTCTACAATATAGGACCCGGAGACTTCTGCAGTATAGGGACCAGGGGGTGCTTCTGCAGTATAGGCACCGGAATCGCTTCTACAGTATAGGACCCAGAGGCTTCCGCACTATATGGACCGGGGGTGCTTTGCGCTAAAGGGACCGGCGGTGCTTCTGCAGTATAGGCACCGGCGGAGCTTCTACAGCATAGGGGCCGAGGCCTTCTGCAGAATGGGGACCATGGGTGCTTCTGCAGTATAGGGTCCGGGGGTGCTTCTGCAGTATATGAGCCGAGGGTGCTTCTGCAGTATACGGACGAGGGGTGATTCTGTAGTACAGGCACCGGGGGTGCTTCTACAATATAGGACCCGAAGGCTTCTGCAGTATGGTTCTTTGATATGACCGAGACGCCTCAGAATTTTTTTTTCTTTCTTTAACTAAAAATATTTCTATGTATGGGGGATGGTAAAAAAAAAAAAATTGGGGGGGTGGGGCAAAAAAATTTTTTTGTTCTTCTTTTGAATTAAAAATATTTATATGTATGGGGGAGAATAAAAAAAATTGGGGGGGGGGGTAACAAAAATGTTATTTTTATTTTTTTCCTTTTTTAAACTAAAAATATTTCTATGTATGGGGAGGGTAAAAAAAAAATTGGGGAGGGGGGGCAAAAAAATAAATACCACTGACCTTCAAGGCATTGTCGACAAGGTCAAAGCTGAAGCAGGAAGCATTGGTCTCTATATCAGTGCTAAGAAAACTCAAAACATGCTCGCTGGGGCACACCAGCCATCTACAAACGTCGTTATCGACCAAAAAAAAATAGCTATAGTTGGCAACTTCACCTACTTAGAAAGCTCTTTAAACAAGGAAGCCAATATGAACCACGAGTTGCAGTGCAGGACAGGAAAAACCTCAGTAACATTTATTCAGCTCTGCAAGATTTAGAAAAACAAAAACTTCACCCTCAGATCTAAATTAAGATTTTATAACAGCAACGTTCTGTCCACTGTCTGCTATATGGAAGTGAAATTTGGCATCTTAAAATCATCCGAGAGAGGAAATTAGACACGTTTGATTCCAAATGTCTTTGAAAGATTCTAGGGATCAAATGGAGTGATCGAATTGCCAACTAAGAAGTCAAAGACCAACAGGTGGCATCCTCAATAATCTGCAAACGACGTCGAGGCTGGCTTGGACATGTCCTAACATTGGCCCCAGAGAGATTTGCAAACCAACTGCTTCAGTGGATCCCTGATGAAAAAAGAAGAAGAGGAAGACCAAAAATGAACTGGAAGCAAGCAATCGAGAGAGATTTGATCGCAACGAAAAAGAATCTGGAGGGATGCTGTATATTTATTTACTCCTTCGCTAGGAGTTAGGCACAAGGCCAGTTTTATCTTACTCCCACAAGTAAGATGTGACCCAAGCTCGGGTCGAGCAAGTGGGGTTAAAAGCCAGCGCTCGAGAGGTGAGCACTCTGGCCATTTAAAAATTGCCTGGGTAGCCCCGTCGGCATTCCCCGGTAGGGGCGCCTCAGACAGTAAGCAATAAACTTACTCCTCCCCAAAGAGGGGAGGCGAAGCCTGGGAGGGTGTACCTCCTAGAACTGCACAGGACAAGCGTGCAGTATCCATCGGAACAGATACTACACTTTGATCTTAGCCAAAAGGCCGAGGAGGGATGCTGTATATCTGCCGTCACAAAATGATGACGTCACAAAGGGATGATGTCATTATCTAAAACAGATGGGGAATACTTTATGATGTGTAAAAAGATGACATCATCGTTTTGTGACGTCATGCAGTGTGCCATGACAGATTTGACTCAAACTCAGGAAATTATAAAGTAGAAGATCCTTTATGACATAAATGGATGACATCACAAAATGATAACGACAATAAAACAGAGAACATAGATGACCCATGACCCAAAGGATGAAGGATCGTCCCAGTGGACATAAATGTAAGTTCCTTTCTGTTAAACTAAATTTGAGTTAAAAGGTTAGGGTTACTCTTGTTCCGGGCCTCGAATCGTACAACTGGTTTGAACAGTTATCTCTCCACTGATGATTCCGCAAGGTTGAAACATATACGTATGTAGATAACTATTAAATATTAATTATTATTATTATATATATATATATATATATACACTATATATATATATATATACGTATGTATATATACATATATACGTATGTATATATATATATATACGTATGTATATATATATATATATATATATACGTATGTATATATATATATATATACGTATGTATATATATATATATATATACGTATGTATATATATATATATATATATATATATATATATATATATATATATATATATATATATATATATATATATATACGTATGTATATATTTTTTCATTTATTAATTCTCCAACGAATGTTAAGTCTGCAATACCTTGGATTTAGTTAGTTTGTCTGGGAATTTAAACTGCATTTTACTTCTTTTTTTTTTTTTTTTTTTTTTTTTTTAAATGACTCAAAGCGTCTTTAGACTATATATTGGGTATTTAGATCTCTATGGCTAGGTTTCCTTCCTCTTATCTAATTACTTTTCTGGTACCAAAGGTACTTAAGCTTTATTTTTTATTTATTTGTTAATGCAACTTTGATTCCTATATAATTTTATTGCTAGCTACCATATTGCAGAATGGTTCTTGGATATAGTGTTTAGATAGTATTATTATTATTTTTATATTTTTTTATATTTTTTTTTATTATTGTTATAATTAATGTTATTTGATATGCAAATTACTATATCATACGGTAGTCTTAAGGGTAATATATTATTATTATTTTATCATTATTATTATTTTTTATGTATATATTAGTGATATTTTAAGCTGAATTATTTCGACACTTGATAATTGGGGAAATGGTCGTATAATCAGTACCATTGGAGAGCCATGAATATTATAACTGTCCTGTTTTTAAATCTCCGAAACAGTTACATGGTAAACAGCTGATGATCCCCGTGTTAATATTAGACGCTTAAGGTATCCTGTTTTTGTTTCACTCTTAGATAATTAACCCCCCCCCCCTTTTTTTTATTTTTTTTTATTTATTTTTTTTTTACTTTACTTATATTTTTTCATTTATTAATTCTCCAACGAATGTTAAGTCTGCAATACCTTGGATTTAGTTAGTTTGTCTGGGAATTTAAACTACATTTTACTTTTCTTTTTTTTTTTCTTTTTTTTTTTTTTTTTAAATGACTCAAAGCTTCTTTAGACTATATATATATATATATATATATATATATATATATATATATATATATATATATATATATATATATATCGTTGTAAATACCTGCCGACTTGGCATTTACAAAGTTAAATTCCTCCTAACTTCCAAGCTAATTTGCGGTGGCCGACGAGTAAGACTCTTGACTGCGAATCAGTGGCGATTTATGAGCGGAGTTTGCGCCTGGCGACCGTTGGAAATTAACTCCCTACACTGAAGATTGCGTAAGCATGAAACATCGATGTCTGTAGGTAATAAATAATAAATATTATATATATATATATATATTTGAAAATTCCTTTGAGAAACCAGTAAACAGACGCGTGAATTCATATCAATAAATGAAAATTTATTTAATCATTTTTTTTTTTTTTTCTTTTCTTATAATCACAAATTTTCGGTTTTAACAAACCATAATCATGGTAAACAGACATTGTATTTCTTCTTTTTTTTTTTCCTGGTAAAATCTGCCGGCGTGGCCGAAGATGTACGATCTCCTCCGATGTTTTTGGGGAGTTTTTTTTCTTTTATATGTCCGATATTGTAGTGAAGGCCCTGGTTGGCCGAGGTTAATAGTATTACCAGGAAAAAAAAAAAGAAGAAATACAATGTCTGTTTACCATGATTATGGTTTGATAAAACCGAAAATTTGTGATTATAAGAAAAGAAAAAAAAAAAAAAATGATTAAATAAATTTTCATTTATTGATATGAATTCACGCGTCTGTTTACTGGTTTCTCAAAGAAATTTTCAAATATATCTACTAACGACGCTTCTAAAACTGTAGTAACACTTATACTATATATATATATATATATATATATATATATATATATATATATATATATAATATTTTTTGAAGTAAATATTAATTATTATTGAATACAGACATCGATGTTTCATGCTTACGCAATCTTCAGTGTAGGGATGTTAATTCATGTCGGTCGGAAGGGTTGAACCCGTTTTCAAAGTCGCCACGATCAATTTATTTATATTTCAAAATTTAAATATAAAGACAGTAAATCGTAAAATTTGGTGGGCTTACTGCTAAATATTTAAAGGTCCGGAATGGTAGAGACTTTGATCATTTCGAGAGTAACAACCTCTCTTTTTCAAAAGGAAAACAAAAATTGGACCGGTTGTGTCAGTTGAGGAAAGCCAAAAGGACGCTGCTATTCAATATATGTATATATATATATATATATATAATTAATTGAATGGCATAATAAAATGAGAAATTAATCAGATTTTATCAAAGTTCAAAAACAAGGAGTGATATTGTGTCCTTAATTCATGAGTTTTCAAAGAAAATCTTCTCCTCAGAGGACCATTACTGCAATGACATTACTGCAGGTAATAAAATTAAGCTTTGAAAATATATAAAAAATACATAAAAGTATATAAAGCATCAAATATATCGGCCCAAAACATACTTTTTTGTTAAACTTATACAGTTCATCCAAGTCATTAAGTTTAAAACAACTTCTAAAATATGTCAAAGAAGTCGATTAAAAAACAATCCAGGTGGTGAATGGTAGGCCAAAAAATGAAAAACTTATCCAGGCGGGAAATTTGCTTGCTATCGATGCAGTAGATGACAGTGAAAAGTGTATTCAGGGTGTATGCAAATTAATAATAAAAACATGGAAAAGGCAAAATCGCACAAAAAGTTCAGAAGACTCACTCGGTGTTGAAGATTATAATGTCTAATTAAGGGTTCTTATGAGCTGATAGGATTTGTGCAAACCATAACTTCCTGGTCTGACGTGTATATAGAAAAATGTGATGGAGTAGAAATATGCAGTAAGATCCGATCAAAAGAACAATTGTTAAAAATAGGGACTGGAAAATGAAAAATAAATAGAATAGTTAACCCCCCTTTTAACAATAATGTTAAAACAAACATCCCCAGGGAATTTTTTTAAAATTCTAGAAAACTAATTTAAAACTCTGCATATATATAGTTCGATCCTCAATAAAAATTCTATCAAAATCTCTTTTTCTATGCCAAACAATTATAGCAGACAATAATAAGAAAATTAGATCTATCCAATCTGATGAAACACATTCTAACCCCACATATACTTGAAATTGCCAGCGCTCTCGTCAATGTCCACTAAATAACAACTGCATACACACTGACGTGGTATATGCTTGCATGGTAACTGAATTTAATCCCGGTCGCGGTGCTGAGTAAAACAGATACCTCACTCTGATCCAGTGTCACTGAACCACTTGTAACATAGGTGGTCCACTCGTGTCTCTATCTCTGTGCTCACACGTCTGGTTCTCTGCGCAGAAATCTTTCCAGACTGTGAACACCCTCTTTGGCTGGTGATCGTTTTAGTGGCAGTAAAAACAAAGATGTGTCGAATCTCCTCCAGGTCGGGATGAATGATGATAGCTTCGTTGGTCCTGTGAAGGCAAGGTTATTCAAGCAGAACAAATCAACAAACAGAAATAACTTCAACAAACATCGGCGATGTCCTTTTGGTAAGAAATAATTATTAGAAACAATTAAAAGAAAGAATTAATTTTACACTTGAATTTTAGAGTCTATTGTTTTGGTAAAATGTCTTTGTTTACTAAACTATTTCGCCGTTGTTCTCTCTACTCTCTTTCTGTGTGTGTGAATCCATTTACGATCGCAAGTTCTTAATAAAGTCATAAGTTGAACTAATCTTGTCTACTTAAAACGGTGGGGAGAGTACTTCATCAGTCACACGTGCTTGGCGTGCGAACGTCCAGCCACGTCTGAACAGGCCGAACGTTCAGCTCTCAGTGATCGTCTAACTGTCTTCTCGTTCCAAAACCAAGGTCCTTTCTCTTCCCAAAAAGGCATATTGTCACACCCTCTCCCTTTCTTGGGAGTGGGTTGGGGTTGGGTGGTATTGAATTTCTCTCTCAAACGGTAATTACTCCCTTTTTCTTTTCTCGTTGGGTGGTGAGGGGGCGCGTCTCTTCACTGATTCAGATAATTTGAATTTCTCTATTAGATTTCATTGCCGTGATAACAAACACATTACTCGGTTTCTCGCTGTGGCTTGGTTTGGTTTGGTAGTTTTGTTTTACGGCATATCAATCCTTTTTGGGTTATTTAATGCCGAATCTGGTCATTATAGTGAAAGTTTTTATGCTTCAAGTTCTTTATATCTTCAAATGTTTAATCAGGGTTTTTGGTTTGGTAGTTTTGTTTTACGGCATATCAACCCTTTTTGGGTTATTTAATGCCGAATCTGGTCTTGTTTTCTTCTCTTTTTTGTTTCTTTCCCCTTTTAATATCTGTTTCTATTTAACCCATAGTTGGGACCCTAACAGGTACTACCACTCCGGGTCAGGGTGGACCTGGGAGCAATGGTAATTAAGAGGAGGCTCCACATTCCCCAAAGTCCGTAAGCCGGATCTCACCATCGGATGTAGTTTAAGGTCATATCCAGGACCGGGAGTAGGGTAGGAAAAATAAAAATAAAAAAGGGGAGGGAGAAAGGGAGAGGGGCTGTTGTTTTTGTTTTTGTTTTTGTAGAACATAATTAAGTTTTACAAAAAAAAAAAAAAAAAAAAAAAAACGTCAATGTAGGTGAATTTCGTCTCAGGTCTCGCTGTGGCATGAACCTTTGTCCTAATTAATGATGACAGCTTAGATGGCTATCTCTGGCCGCCCTTCCTGCCCATCCAACTTTACACGGGTTTTTCTTGTTGATGTTTCTCCTAGAATTTGACTGTTATCAATATTCCACCTCTCTGGTAAATGTCTTCCCATTGTGGGGGGATAATTGCAATGACAACTTAAGAAACCTTTCCAGCCATTTCGTCGCCAACTCTGGCCGATGTTTGGACAGTGGAAGATATGTACTAGCCTCAGATCTCCACTTATTTCTACGTAGGGTCCAGCATCATCGCTAAGATGCACACTGGTGCACTAAGGTGCACGATCTCTGTCGGTCCTATTGGTTGTTTCATAAGACATCTTTGACTTGCCTGGTTAAAAATCTTAGATCTAAAAATATCCCACATAGAATGGTCTATCCTGAAAAAGTCAAGATCATACACATCAGGCTCCAAAGCCTGCAACCTGTGCAACTATGAGGCAGTTTTGATAGCCACGGCCCCATTACAATTAAATTTGATCAATTCTAAAAAAGAATTGGTGTCTAGATGAAGGCATAAGAGAAAATTTAAATATGCACAATTTAGTCCACCACCTAACCCCCTTAACTATGTAAGATCCTCTCAATACCAGCTTAAATTCATTTAAGTCTAATTATTATTTACCTATCTGTAACCAACTATTCTTATGATTAATAATATACCATATTTTGATATACCTTATTTTTGAAAATTTCCAGATGTATTTAAAATATTTTCCTCGATAATAATCTTAATAAAAATTATAAATAGAATTAATTAAAGACATTGTTTTTTTTTAAATCTATATAATTGAGTTATGTAATTAAATTAGATTGTAATGGAATATGTTGGAACAGCCGACGGCCATTCCAACATTCTCAACACTCTGTCGTACACATACGCACACTAAAGGCGACACACACACACATTGCTTGAATCCACTTTCAATGTCGTCTGCTGATTTACGCTTATTCAAAACAAACTTATAAACTTAACCACTTAAATACTTTTAACATTTCTCACTGAATTTTCTAATATGAAAACAAATGATTTCAATGAAATGTAATTTATGTAATTGTATGAAGAAGTTTTGATTACGATTGCAGACTTAACATTCGTTGGAAAATTAATAAATGAAAAAATATAAGTAAAAAAAAAAAGGGGGGGGCGGTAATTATCTAAGAGTGAAACAAAAACAGGAGACCTTAAGCATCTAATATTAACACGGGGATCATCAGCTGTTTACCATGTAACTGTTTCGGAGATTTAAAAACAGGACAGTTATAATATTCATGGCTCTCCAATGGTACTGATTATATATATGTATATATATATATATATATATATATATATATGGATTATGACAATATATTTATTAGCATATACTATCAGTACCTTTTAATTAGCACTCTCTTCAAAAAAGATTCAGCTCGATGATTGTCAACCAGTAACAACAGAGCATATATAAATAAGACAGGTTCATTTTATATTCCAATAAACATGGTTTTTATTTTCTATTTTTATTTTTTCACATTTTGAAAAAAACATAACATTCCTGTGAGATATATATTTACGACTCGTTTCTCTGGAGGTGAGCCAATCAACATTATTATATCAATATTGGCTCCGCTACACCTCAAGATCACCAGAAAAAATCCACAAAGAAGAAAAGTTCTCAAAGTGAAAAGTCTTGAAAAAAAACCTACACCACACGGTGTATCATTGTGTGCATAAACAAAGAATAATAATACAGTCTACCATGCTCCCTAGTGCCTAGAATACAGTCTACCATGCTCCCTAGTGCCTAGAATACAGTCTACCGTGCTCCCTAGTGCCTAGGATACAGTCTACCGTGCTCCCTAGTGCCTAGGATACAATCTACCGTGTTCCCTAGTGCCTTGGATACAGTTTACCATGTTCCCTAGTGCCTAGGATACAGTTTACCATGTTCCCTAGTGACTAGGATACAGTCTACCATGCTCCCTAGTGCCTTGGATACAGTCTCCCATGCTCCATAGTGCCTAGGATACAGTCTACCATGCTCCCTAGTGCCTAGGATACAGTCTACCATGCTCCCTAGTGCCTAGGATACAGTCTACCATGATCCCTAGTGCCTAGGATACAGTCTACCATACTCCCTAGTGTCTTGGATACAGACAATTTAAGAAACACAAGTGAAAAAATTGTTGTTTTTTTAGTTGTTTTATTTTTAGAAAAAAAAAGTTTTAATTTTCATGAAATTCCTCAAAAAAAAAAAAAATGGTGCCAAAGGTTCGTTACGACTCAACTTCTAAGAAATCGGAACAGAATAACGATTGTTGGGTCCTTATTGCGTGGAGCAGGGGCGGGTGAAGGAAACATCCTTGCATCAGTCTGTCTTTTTCTCCAGTGGTATATTACCTGCGGAAATAAAATAAAAAATAAGTTAGAAATTTAAATATCTTAATTATGTACATTTCCATTATGACAGTATTTATGGGATTTAAATTTCAACATTTCATAAAGTGTCCTATCGATTTAATTGTAAAACCGATTTTTTTTTTTAAATGGCATATATTTTTTTATCGAATTATCTTTCCAAAAATTGAAATAATTTCCAAAAATGGAAATAATTTCTTACAAGTTAATTAAAAGAGAAGGCAAAAGGGGGTTGGGGTTAATGAGTGAAACAAAAAGTAAAATAAAAAGACTCCCGGGCAACGCTGAAGAAATTAATTTCTAAGATCTGCAGCGTGTTAAAAAAAAAAAATGAATTTCTACTATCTGTGTCAGCGCGTTGAATCTCCCGAACGACTCATTGAGTTCTTCTGTCAGCAACGGTCACTTCTAGCGAAAGACTAACCCTAAACCCTAACCCTAACCCCTAACCTTAGACCATAACCCAGAAAATGTTAAAAAGAAAAAAAAACATTGAAAAAAAAAAAATGAAAAAAAACAAACAAACAAGAAATTGATTAAAAACAGTTGTTTCATTGTTTGTTATATAAAATAAAATCATCTTTTGAAACTTTTCGGTGCACAAAAAAAAAAACCCATTTTATTTTTTTAAATTTCATTTGACAAAAAAATAAACATCTAATTAATAACAGTTGTTTAGCTATGATTTGTTCGTTATTTATTTTTATACATGTATTTTAGTTTGGTTTTCTTTGTCGTGATTTATCATCTGTCAGTCTTCAATTTAGCGTTTGGCAGTTTTTGCCTCATCAACTCTCGGGGGCTTTAGAGAGCTGCCCGAACATTGACGACGCGAAGTCACAGAAACGCGGTGCGTTCTCTATAAAAGTACTGGATTTTGAGTATGTAGTGAATGTAACAACGCACGGGTCCTCACTTTGCCCCTAATTGAAATGAATGGCTCTCTCTTGATTTGAGAAGCTTCTAGGACCGACGTTCACTTCAGACCTGAACTGGAAGATTTACATCAAATCTGTTGCTAAAATCGCCGGAAAAATGATTGGATCATTCTACCGCTCCAGACACAATTCTCTACTTGTTTAAGAATCAAATACGTCCAAAGATGATATACTGTTGCCACATCTGGGGAGGTGCCGCTCTGAGTGCCCTTTCCCCCTTTCCTGGAGTACAAAACCGACTTTGAAATCTAGTGGCGGATGTCCTCTTCTCTTCCCTACAGCCTCTTTCTCATAGAAGAGAGGTTGCTAGTCTCTCTCTACTCTATCGTTATTTTATTTGACAATGCGAAATCATTGAAACTCGGTGCGTTCTCTACAAGAGTACCAAGATTTTTATTATATACAGTCCATGGTCTTCCCAAATGGTCACCCATTTAGGACTGGCAAGCTTCAACATTGCTTAACCTCTATATATCATACATGTTTTATATACAATTGATTTGTAGATTAATTTGAAGAGACTTTGGTCACCCATTTAAAACTGACCAGGCTCCATATTGCTTAACTTCAGTGATCTCACGGGAACCGGTATGTCAACATGATTATAAGCATGTATAGAAAAGAAGGTTTACGAAACAAATAGATACACGGTGAACAGAGTAGTTTAGCAATCGTTAGTTTGAGCTAGCAAGTCCCGTGAGATCTTGTTCTTTTTATATAGGAAGAAACAGACGATTCCATTCTCCTTATTTGGGTATGATATGACAAAGGGTTATCCTATCCTACCTGGAGGGGCGACAAAATAGTCTTCTAAAGTCACAGAAGCATTTTGTAGAATTTCTTTACGGGAGTTTGTCTGCGATACTTCGTCTTTCCGGAGATACAAGGACCTGCGTAAAAAATAAAAATAATTAAAAGATGCATCAAGAGGAGTCATAGAAATCTATCGCAATGCAAGAAATGGAAACATGTCAATGTTGAGCAGGTTAGGATTAGGACAAAAACGTAGTAAATCTTATGAAGTGTATATGAATTTTCATCTTAACCTTAAGAGCATATGATTTTAGTATACTGGCATTTTTCTGCAGAAAGATATGTGAATGTTATTAACAATTCCATGAAAAATGCCAGTATACTAAAATCATATGCTCTTAATAGGGTTAAGATGAAAATTCATATACACTAAATGTACAAAAGCAAGGAAATTCCCAATTTTTTACACTTTTATTGTCATTAAGGGTATGACTACATATCAACCAAACCATTTCATTATCACATCACTACAGTATAAATCTCTATGCATGAGTGGATGAAGTGTGTGAGGTGCGCTGAAGAAAAATTCCTACCAGTAAAATACATAGCCCTGTTGTGCTCGCATACCCTTAATGACAATAAAAGTGTAAAAATTTGGGAATTTCCTTGCTTTTGTACATTTAGTGTATATGAATTTTCATCTTAACCCTATTAAGGGCATATGATTTCAGTATACTGGCATTTTTCATGGAATGTCACTACTTTTGTAAAGGCTATGCCTCAATACAATGGTCATTTTTAAGGTTTTTTTGAATTTTCTGGAAAACTAAGGTATATGGTAAACTGAAATTAAAATGCCATCAACTAGACCCTAGAACCTCTATCTCTGCCAAAAATCAGCTGAATCCATCAAATAGTTGATGAGATACAGGGTGGCACATACGTACGTACGTACGTACACACGGATAACAATTTCATGATTGAACTTTCTGGATCTCTGGGTTGCCTTGGCTAATGATGCTGAAATTCTACACACTTATAGAACCTATCAAATAAAAAATTTTTGCAAAGTTTTAACTAATTTAGTTTATTGGTTTTTGAGTTATGATTGATCAAAGAAATGAGATTTCCAGCATAGGCCATTCTTGCAATCTATTAAGGGATAGAGCGCTCTCGCGCCTCCCTTGTCGCTCCTCGTAAAAAAAGTAGAGCACTCTAATGGTAGTACAAACACAGCATGACGTCACTTGCTTTATAATGCATCATTCCTTCTCCAATAGAAGTAGAATGCCTGGACATCAAGCTGCTTTTATATGTGTTAAATTATCATTGTTTATCGGCTATTCATATATTGGCCGCGCGGTTAGCGACGTTGGATTTAAGTTGAAAAATACTCATAATCCACGGTTTCGAATCGTGCGACCAGTAGTGAATAGTCATATCTCTATGCTGATGAGTCTCGATTGAAAAGGGACGAAACGTATACGTACATAGATAATAAACAATAACAAATATTTTACATATATATATATATATGGGAAAATGTAAAAGGAAAACCAAAAAATGGATGTTTTTTATGTGTACATCAACGTTTCGTCTTTATTTATAAGACTTCATCAGGATGATAATATAAAGAAAAATGTCATGCAAGTACAAACACATATTGGATTGACATATTGGGAAAAAGGAAGAAAATAGTAGCCACTACTGGAGAAAACAGTAGGATGGACATTTATTTTTCATTCCTCACCAAGCACAGACGTCCACCCTACTGTTTTCTCCAGTAGTGGCTACTATTTTCTTCCTTTTTCCCAATATGTCAATCCTATATGTGTTTGTACTTGCATGACATTTTTCTTTATATTATCATCCTGATGAAGTCTTATAAATAAAGACGAAACGTTGATGTACACAGAAAAAACATCCATTTTTTGGTTTTCCTTTTTCATTTTCCCATTACGTCGGATTACCTTCATCCTTCTCTTCCCATATATATATATATATATATATATATATATACGGCACAATCACGTTGACACACCGGTTCCCGTTAGATCACCGAAGTTAAGCGGCGTCGAGCCTGGCCAGTACTAAATGGGTGACCATTTGGGAATACCAGGTGCTGTATGTGCTCTCTGCTTATCTCGGCATTGTTTCCAGTCGTCTTGTATTACTACTTGCCATTGGAATCAAGCAATGCCGACTCAGGAGAGCGGTTGTCGGGGATTGCGCAACCCTTGCAATTACAAATTCACGCGTGGGCAGCCCTTGGTGGGGCACTCATACGTCGAAATTGACGGGAGAGTCCATCATATATATATATATACAGATTAGTTCACTTATTAGTGACTGAGGGGAGTCTGGCATCCCATCACAGCAGTAATGGTTAGATGATTTTTTCCAACTTGCATTATTTCAAAAAAGATTAATTTTAAAGGTATTCTTATTGTTCTCATCAAAGACTCTTTCTGCTGACTAGGAGATATACAGGTGGTTGATGTTAACTCCGTACAACCACAATAGTGAAAGCAGCATGAGCGAAATCTCGTGAGCTGTTGCCTCTGATAGCACTGCAAGCTATCCCTCTCTACATTTGGGTTAAGTTTTATAGCAGCCATGTCAGGAGTGTCAGGAGTGTCAGGAGTTATATGGCAGTGAATATTAGGTCCTCACTCAGTCTTCCCGCTTGACTGCAGCAGAGTGACCGATCCGCAAATAGATGGATCTGCAATGTGAAATCTGACCAAACGCAACACATTAGGTTGGAGCGTTCATCCTCCTGGATAAACTGTTGCAGAAGCATGGATGTCTTGAATCGCAGGAAGGTTGACTGGCCAATGAAAACTTTGGGTATCTTTAAGAATGATCAGTACAGTCGCGGACGGGGTCCAAAAAACTAACGAGAACGGGGTTATAAAAATAAATATGCAATAAGTGAGTTTAACCTACGTCGAGAAGAGATATTTGTCTACTTACCTATGATATGTGTTTTTATTTTGACGTACTATAAATGGGTTTTTATTAGATGTAAAAAAAATTTCTTGTTCATTTTTTACTCGTTTTTTTTTTTTTTAGACAATATGGCGTCTTGTGCTCACTTCCTTACGAGCAAGCGCCATTTTTTTTTTTGCAAGTTCGTGTGACAAAACTATTGATTTCTAATAAATAGCAGTTGGAACGGTTTAAAAATACAAACAAATATCACAGGTCAGTTTTAAATTAACTTTTATCGACGACAGTTACTTTTATTTGTTGTATATTTGTTTTTTGAGCGTTTTCAGCGTACGGATTATTCTTAAAGATACCCAAAACTTGTTTTTTTACTTCGTGAGCTGTTGCCTCTGATAACATCGCGGGCTATCCTTCTCTACATGCGGACTAAGTTGTGTGTCAGGAGTGTCATGTTATATGGCAGTGAATGTTTAATGATATTTAGACCATATGTATAAGAGTTTTCCAACAGTTCAGTTTCTATTAGGGGACAAAATGGGAGGAGGAGGCAGTAAAAACAAAGAAAGTAATATGGCGTTATAAGCATAGTGAAAAAGTATGTACTCTTACTAGTAAAATGATATTCTTAAAATAAAATCATTTTAGAAAATAAATTTACTTATATTCCCACGAGGGTAAAGTTAGACACAAGGTTAGTTTTTTTTATGAGGGGGGCACTCTGGATGGGACAAAAATAAAAATGTCCTTAATCAAGAAGGATCACTCCTCCTAAGACCGAGGACAGAACAGATACTATAGTTTGATCCCAGGCTGAAGACGAAGAAAGTAAAGTAAGAGTCTGTTTTAAAATCAAACTGACTTTATATTTAGATTTTGCTGCAAGTGGGATGAAGGTAGCCCCACATCACCCAAAACAAAAAAGAAAATGCTATTTTAAACTTAAGTGTGACAGACCAATAGACGACAAATGGACAGACAGAACAACGGATGGACAGAGTTTCCTATAGAGAAGTGTTGACGTATTTAAACATCTTCGAATCTTCATAGACTATATTGGCTCTAGTGTGAAGCCATTTCTGGCAAAAGAACTTGCCACTAAGGACCGACCAAGGAAAAAAGGTAAAACGAAAAAAAAACATAGGATTTCAACAAAGCAATTTATATTATCCAGGAAGGTGTTATTGGTTTTGAGGTTTCCCGCTTGAATGGAAAAGGGAAAAGTGATGACAAATGAACAGAGATACCTGTCTTCCAGCAACGACACCATCGGTTCGACTCCAGTCGTATCAACTGCAAAGATTGGCTCAGCGGATCGGATCGTCTCTTTCAACCTTTCGACAGCTACTTCGCTTTCAAAGTCCACCAGGGCCAGCCGCTCAAGCTTATCCACAAGAGTGCAATCTATGGGCAACGTCTGCAATGACAGTTTCAAAAGAAAAAAGAAAACAAAACGAAAGAAAAGTTGCTCAGAAAAATATTTAAAAAAATAAAAAAAAAGAAAAGGTGCTCAGAAAAATATTAAAAAATTTTTTTTTTATCATTACCAAAAAAAAAAAGAAAAGTTGCTCAGAAAAATATAAAAAAATTTTTTTTTATCATTACAAAAAAAAAAAAAAGGGCTCAGAAAAATATAAAAAAAATTTTTAATTTTTTTTATCATTACCAAAAAAAAAAAAGAAAAAGTTGCTCAGAAAAATATAAAAAATTTTTAAAATTTTTTTTATCATTACCAAAAAAAAAAAAAGAAAAAGTTGCTCAGAAAAATATTAAAAAAATTTTTTTTTATCATTACCAAAAAAAAAAAAAAAGTTGCTTAGAAAACTATAAATTTTTTTTTTTATCATTACCATATCAATCAAACACCAAATTCACTGATTATAAAAAGAATTTAAAAAGAAGAAAAAAAAAACGGTGCTTCTGCTGTTTTGTATCGACATGTTAGGCCTCTCTTAAAAAAAAAAAAAATAGCTACAGAAATGTATAAACTTTGTTATGTACTTATGTGGTAGCTTAAAAAAAGACTGTACACCAAAAATTACGCCAATTCATTCAGTATTCATCAAATACTAGCGGGACCCGTGTAAATTACACGAAATGATGTTTTCAATAATTATCCGCTTCTTAACTTATAAAAGCGGTTTTGTGTCCGTCCGTCAAACTTTTTTCTCGATTTGATCGATCGACTAATTCCGATTTCGACGACTAAACCTTACTTTGTAAATGCTTCAGATTAAATTAAATTTGGTTCCAATTCATGAGTAGCATACAAAGATTCGGAAGGTCGTTGCTTTTGATGTAAGCGTGACACACGCTATCGTATTAATATGTGTCTTCCCGGTCGTCCCCTCCCTACCTCCCTCCCCCCCCCCCTCTACTTCGATGTAGGAAAAAAAAAATCTTAGAGGTTGGTTGGGATCAAACTATAAACCAGTCGGGCCGACATCAAAATCCTACGTCGCTAACCGTTGCGCCAAAGGGAAATACTTGAAAATATTATGAAAATTAGGTGACTTGAATGATTTTCAAAATCTAGGTGCGGCACGCATGCGCAGAGCTTGTGATGTAATCGTGACACATGAACACACACGCTATCGTATTAAGATATAGGCAAAAAAATGTATTCCAAAATCAATATACCCCCCCCCCCCAAATCAATGCGGCCAAAAATATCAATATAGGCAAAAAAATGTATTTTAAAATCAATATGTATATGATTTTTTGGCCATATTGATTTGGAAGGAAAGGGGGCGCTCCAAATCAATATGGCCAAAAAAAAAAAAAAATCAATGTTTCATCCATTCTTAACACTCCACTCAAATTACTTACCTCTGGTAATTTATCACTGCAAACAACTATTTTAGTCGGAACCTGGGGTACCTAAGGGAGGAGAAAAGCAAAGACAAGAATCAATGAATTACACTATTCATTTGGAAATTAGTTTTTCCCCCTTATTGCTTCATTATAAGGGGTTAGGTTAGGGTAAGGGTAAGGGTTATAATGATGAGGTGCCCCGGAAGGTGGTTCCAGCAGCTCTTTGAAGGACTCCTAAGTTTATTTTTTGTCTACTCAAATGTTGTTGTAGAAAAAAAAAGGGGGGGGGGGAATAGAGACACTTTTAACAGTAACAACATATTAAAAGAAAATAAAGAAACACGTTAGTGCGTATGTGCGTTAATCTAGTCCAAACTAAATTAATGGAATAAGAAATTATTTTATGTCTCTTCTGGGTGCTTTTTTAGTATAAGCTCCATGCAGAAAATTATTTTCATGTAAAAGCATTATTTTGTACTTACTCAGTCATAGTTTTTCACTCACGGCACGAAAAAGAATTTAAAAATATCAAGCAGAACTTTAATTAGAACGATTTTTCCATTTCGATGTACAACCTGTATTCGCTGACATTTTGGGTGTGAGCCGACATTTTGGGTGTGAGCAGTCGATGGAATAGCCAAGGGCAATAACTCCATTTTTATTGTTAGAATTTTAAAAAGAAAGAAACACATAAGCAATAATAATAAAATATATATTTATTAAATTAAAAAATAGAAAATTAAATAATTATTTTTAATTTCTTCACCGGGCTACTTTCCACGATATAATTTTCTTGTTTTTTGTTTTTTTTCTTCTTATTTACATGGTAACTGGGGCCCTTAGTTAGCTATTCCATCAATCGGCCACACCCAAAATGTCGGCGAATCGACGTTTTATATCGCTCTTATGGAAATGGAAAAATCGTTCTAATTAAAGTTCTGCTTGATATTTTTAAATTCTTTTTCGTGCCGTGAGTGAGAAACTATGACTGAGTAAGTACAACATAATGATTTTACATGAAAATAATTTTCTGCATGGAGCTTATACTAAAAAAAAGCACCCTCTTCTGTAACCTGCCCGAACGTTGACAACACGAAGTCACAGAAACGCGGGTCGTTCTCTATATAAGGACCAAATTATCTTATGTCTCTTCCGTAACCTGCCTGAACGTTGACAACACAAAGTCACAGAAACACGGGTCGTTCTCTATATAAGGACCAAATTATTTTATGTCTTCATGTAAAATTCGGTAAATATCGACACATCAATTTTTGGTAAAACTGCATAACGCTGCCCCCCCCCCCCTGGCTGTGCGCATGCGCCAACAAACGGAAATGCAAAAATTAAAAGTTTATCGATAAAAAACACTAAAAAAAAAAAAAAACACCTAAATTTAAACTGGATACAAATAGTGGACTGGATATATGTTACGAGACTCAGCAGAGGCGCGAACGGGGTCCAAAAAAAGAACGAGAAAGGGTTTAAAAACATAAATTTGCAACAAGTGAAGTTGACCTACGACGAGAATAGATTTTTCTACTTACCTATGTAATTTGTTTTTATTTTTACGTATTATAAATGGGTTTTCATTAGATGTAAAAAAAAAAATGTCTTGTTTTTTTTTTCCAACGTTTTCACAAAAACAACATGGTCGCTCCTAGTGATTTCGTTAGTAATCCCCCCCAAATCGGCCATGTTTTTTTTTCGAAATTACGCTGTCAAAACTATTGATTTCTAATAAATAGCACTTCAAACGGGTTTAAAATACAAACAAATAGCACATGCAAGTTTGAAACTAACTTTTACAGCTTACAGTTACTTTTATTTGTTGTAATTTGTTTTTTTTTGCGTTTTTACTCTGCTGAGTCTCGTAAAAGATTCCCGTGGATTTTATTTACTAATGCCGTAAAAACATCTTTGTGTTCTTTTCTAAGCAAATATTCACAAATATATTCCCATTGATGAGGAATTCTATTAGCGCTTCCATTTCTTGGCGCACAACCAGGGGGGAGGGGGCAGTGTTATACAGTTTTACCCCATTTTTATATGGAAACAATTACAATAAATCACTCTTCTTCTTTTTTTTTATTTTGTGGTTTCCTTTTCTTCTTCTTCCATTGTTACTTTCTATTATGTCCACTTCTTTTTCTACAGATTTATATTTCCGGCGATTTAGTCGTTTCGCAGCCAAAAAATGGCAGACAATGAATCGTCTGCTAATTTCTGATTTTTTTTTTCCGACCTCACAAATGTGCGAGTAAACCCGAATGAATTGTTTTGGAAGCGTTCGTTGAAACGGAATCGATAACGTAAGTCCTGAAATTTTCTTGGATACTTATTCCTAAAAAGTATCAAAACTTTTTTATAACAAACAAACGACCTATTTGCGTTAAAAAAAATGTAATATAAATATAAGCATCATGTTTAGTCATTTGTTTACGTTAATGTACCTTACTTCCTGTAATCAAACAAGATGGCCACTTTGCTCATAACCGATATTTACGGTAGCTTAAAATGCTTCTATCTTAATTTTTTTAACGCAAATAGGTCACAAACGAGTAGGGAAAACCAAAACAAAATGTTTTTGACTAATTTCTAACTATATTCCCATTAAAATAATTTGTGTTGACAACAGTAAGTTTTAACATTAACCCTAACACTAAGTCCATGGGTAGGAATACGAAAACAGGCGGCGCGCAGTGGGTGTAATGGAACCGTTAAAAGTCAATTTCATCCTGACCTTGTGTCTAACTTTGCAGTAGGAGTCTGAAAAATAAACTGATCTACTTTGAATCAGTTAGTAAGAAAGACACCTCTACACAATTTGAACCGAACTGGGTGCTTCTGCTGTTTCACAATGACATTAAAATATTTTTTTAAATGTATAAACTTTGTTATGTACTTACGTGGTAGCTGAAAATAAGATCGTACAGAAAAAATTACGCAAATTCATCCAGTATTTATTAAATTATAAGAAAAAGAAGAAGAAAAAAACGATCTTTCGTTAGACATTTTAACTTATGAAATGGGCAAGGGAGACAACTCAACTTTTGTTTACTGGTTTAACAAAAATGGCTACCGAAAGATAAAATCGTTTTTTTTATTTTTTATATTTCATAAATACTGGATGAATTTTCGTAATTTTATTTTCAGCTACCACGTAAGTACATAACAAAGTTTGGTGCTTCTGTAGGTTCACAATTACATGTTAGGCCTCTCTTTAAAAAAAAAAAAATAGCTGAAGAAATGTAGGGTACCTTTTACGGGTATATGTTACGACGCTCAGCCGTGGCCACCGAGAGTTACTACGGCTCAGCACAGTCGCGAACGGGGTCCAAAAAAAGAACGAGAAAGGGTTTAAAAGCATAAATTTGCAACAAGTGAAGTTGACCTGCGACGAGAATAGATATTTTTCTATTTATCTATGTAATTTGTTTTTATTTTTACGTATTATAAATGGGTTTTTATTAGATGTAAAAAAAAAAAAATGTATTGTTTTTTTCCCAAAGGCTTGCACAAAATTCAAGATGGCGATTCACGTGCTTCCTTACCAAATGCCCCCCCCCCCAAAAGCGGCCATGTTTTTCCCAAGTTATGTGACAAAACTATTGATTTCTAATAAATAGCGGTTGTAACGGTCTAAAAATACAAACAAATGCCACAGGCAAGTTTGAAAATAACTTTTACAGCTTACAGTTACTTTTATTTGTTGTATATTTGTTTTTTTTAGCGTTTTTACTCTGCTGAGTCTCGTAAAAGATGCCCCTTTTACAATAATCCGCAGAGTCGCGGACGGGGTCCAAAAAACGAACAAGAACGGGATAAAAAAAAATATATATACAAAAAGTGATGATTACCTACGTCGAGAATAGATATTTTCCTACTTACCTATGACATTTGTTTGTATTTTTACGTAGTATAAATGGGTTTTTATTAGATGTAAAAAAAAAAGAAATTCTTGTTTTTTTTGGGCACGAATTTTTACTAAAAAAAGATGGCGTCTCAGCCTCATAATCATTAGATACTCCCCCCCCCCCCCAAACGCCATTTTTTTTTTCTTGTCGAATGTTCGTGTGACAAAAATATTAATTTCTAATAAATAGCAGTTGAAACGGCTTTAAAATACAAACAAATGTCACAGATAAGTTGGAAAATAACTTTTATCGGCTACAGTTACTTTTATTTGTTGTATATTTGTTTTTTTTAGCGTTTTCACTCTGCGGATTATTGTAAAAGATACCCGAAATGTGTAAACTTTGGTTAGTAAGAAAGGCACTTCTACACAATTTGAACCAAACTGGGTGCTTCTGCTGTTTCACAATGACATTAAAATATTTAAAGAAATGTATAAACTTTGTTATGTACTTACGTGGTAGCTGAAAAGAAGACTGTACACCAAAAATTACGCAAATTCGTCCAGTATTTATTAAATTAAAAATTTAAAAAAATGATTTTATCTATACGTCGCCATTTTTTTAATAGTTTGACTTTTCCGAAAGTTATCTCCCTTGCCTACTTAGCTGAAATGTCTACCGATACGTAAGATTGTTTTTTCTTTTTTTTCATAATTTAATAAATACTGGATGAATTTGTGTAATTTTTTCTGTCCAATCTTATTTTCAGTTAACAAAGTTCATATATTTCTTTAAATATTTGGCAATGTTCAAGTACGACTAACTCTAAGCAAAGTTGTTTCCAACCGGAAACGGTGTCCGTTCGAAATTGGTTCCGATATTAAAAACTTCCTGTTTTGGTTAGTTTTGTACTGAATTTTATTTTAAATAATTTATTAGACAAAAATAAATAATAACTGTTAAAATTTTATTTTAAATAATTTATTTGACAAAAATAAATAATCACAGTTACAAAAATAAATAATCACAGTTACTGAAAATAAATAATCACAGTTACTGAAAATAAATAATCACAGAGGGAAAATAATAAAATAGGTTGTTTCAGAAATCATAGTACTGTTATTATATGGCCGAAGTAATTTACTTTTACTTGTCGACGCCAGAGAAACACCTGCAGGTAGCTATTGAAATGTGCTGCACTTGTACCTCGCATGGACCTGAATTTGTCTTTAGCGTGACTCCATGAGCCTTCAATACGATTAGTGTGGATCGTATTGTCTACGGGCTCCACAAAATTATACGTGTGGTTTACCACATCATGGTTAGGTAGGGCATTGTAGGCCCTGCCAACCATTCCAACGTTTTCTTTTCTCCATTTGTGTCCATTAGTAACACTTGCAAGGAGATAGTGCGCAACCGACATTCATCTGCGGTTAGTACGTCTTGTACGATATAATTCATTATCATAAAATACAAAAGAAATAAAACCAGAAAATTGACTACCAGAAACTAGAGAAAATTAAACTAAAGAATACAGGAAGTTGTTAAGTACGAAGTTTATTATCGGGTACGGATGGAGGCGTAACACCGTAGCAGCGCCGCAGAAACTGCTCTTAGAGTTAGTCGAACTTGAACATTGCCAAATATTTTAATGTCATTGTTAAACAGCAGAAGCACCCCGGACTATTTTTTTTTAGATGTTTTTGGTTGGTTCGGTTCAAATTCTGTAGAAGCACCGCGACAACAAAACAATATATGTTGGGTCGTCGTCAATGCGAGAAGGGGTCCCGAACAGAAACCTCACCTAATTCAACTCACCTTGGAGAAGGAAGCCGCAGACCTGACGATAATTTGTTTGTTGGTTAATAAAAATTTACTAATATTGCCACCTAAGAAAGAAGAACCCATCGTTTCTTTTTTTTTTTTTTATCAATCTGAGATTCTAAATAACAGTCATAATTCAAACAAAACACAAGAATTCGGTTCTTCGTTACATTTTTTGTAGGTTGGGGAGTTTTTGAATTCCACACAGGAAGTCAGCAGATGAAAACATAAAAATAATATAATTCTATTGGCTTGTATAAAAAGCGGTGTAAGTGGTAATTTTGACCCTACTTAAAAGAATACCGGGAGGGGGACGGGGCTTACTTTTACTTATATAGTATATAATATATACTTATGGAATATGTATAATTTGGATTATTCGGACTACTGTTCTCACCTTGAGTGTTATTCTCTGTCCAGATTCCCGAGTTCGACAGAAATATTCCCGAGTTCAAAAAGATACACTTGAAGAAGGCCGGAGTTTTCGAATTCAGGATATTTCTGTCGAACCGGAATTTCGAACCGATAACGGAACCCTTTATTTAACCCACGGAGGTAGCATGCCCTCGTTCCGTCAGCCATGACTGGGAGAGGTCTTCAGTAATTCGCAATTCTTTGTATCGCCCGTACCGATGATTGAACCTTCGTCATTCAACCTTCAAATGTCTATCACTTAGAACTGAATTTTACTTAGTACTATATCTTTTACGAGACTCAGCAGAGTAAAAACGCTAAAAAAAACAAATATACAACAAATAAAAGTAACTGTAAGCTGTAAAAGTTAGTTTCAAACTTGCATGTGCTATTTGTTTGTATTTTAAACCCGTTTGAAGTGCTATTTATTAGAAATTTAAGTTCAACACACGCTTTTCGAAGAATTCAAAATGGCCGCTCTACGTAATAATATAGAGGGACTGGCCGGCATTTTCTTTGAGAAACTAGATGTTTTAAAAAACAAGAAATTTTTTTTTAACATCTAATAAAAAGCCATTTATACTACGTAAAAATACAAACAAATTACATAGGTAAGTAGAAAAATGTCTATTCTAGACATAAGTCAACTTTACTTGTTGCAAATTTATGTTTTTAAACTCTTTCTCGTTCTTTTTTTGGACACCGTTCGCGCCTCTGCTGAGCGTCGTAACATATACCCACATCGACACAAAGATTCCTGAATGCGAAAAGATACACCTGAAGAAGGCCGGAGGTTACAGCGGGCGAAACGTTGTGAGAATAACACTCAAGATTAGAACAGTAATCCGAATAATCGGCTTTCCAGAAGGGTTCACGACCGCACTGACTTCCGGTTAGAGGGATTAGTTTCCTAAATAAATTTAACGTAAACTGATCGCACACTTTTGGACCATGGTGCAAAAAATCTAAGAATATTTTTTTTTTAATTAAAAAACAAAACAACAAAAAAAAAACAACGGAATTCTCCAGCAGCATGGTAGATAATAAGTGTACGCAGAAAAATCGGTAAATTTATAGAAGTGCACCTTTCGTATTTCGACCCCTAAAAAAAAAAAGTTTGGCACTTCTGCATTCTTTATGAAGCCGCAGCCGATTAAGAAATCGAAATTGAAGAGTTCCGTTTTTTTTTCTCCAAGTCCCATTCATTCAGAATTCACCGGAAGTTGAATTTACCGGGAGTTGAAGTAGAATTTAGTTTTTAGAAAATGGAGTTAAATGAGTTGAATCTTCGCGACATTGGTAATTTAATGAACCAGACGCAAAAAACAATCGATTTTTTACAGGCACATCGCCTGATTTCTTGCAGTCGGACATGCCTGTCATGTCAAAGACAGATGCAGATGGCAAGGCACAATGGAAGTGATGGATTTATTTGGAAATGCGCACGGAAAGAAAAAAATCTCACCAAACAAAACTTTTCAACTACAATATATTTAAAAAAAATAAAAGCAAAATCAATGTTGACCAAAAAATTCATTCCCCCACCCCAATCAAAACTTTACATTTTAATTTATAAAATTTTTAATTCATATAATAAAAAAAGAAATTGTTAATTGTTTCTTGTTACCCAAAAACAAATCAGTCTTGCATTTTTTTTTAGGTTGTAAATAAGTCACTTCCGGTTCGGTTGAATTACTTCCCTTTATTTTCAGTAGAAGGACAGAAAATCTGCGCCTTCATAAAGAATTTCTACTTTTTGGGGCAAATTACATGTAAACAGCCTCAACAAATATCCGCTATGAAAAATAATTATGAAATTTTTTATTATTTTAGGAGGGGGGGTCACTTTCCTATAATAAGTTATACGTAAAGTGAGCACCCATTTCTTGGCCACCGAATCTCACCTCTCGTGTTTCGACCCCCTAAAAAAGTTTCTACTTTTTTTGGCAAATTACATGTAAACAGCCATCCACATTAATACGGATATTTGTTGAGGCTGTTTACATGTAATTTGTCCAAAAAAGTAGAAACTTTTTTTAGGGGTCGAAATACGAGTGGTGAGATTCGGTGGCCAACAAATGCGTGCTCACTTTACGTATAACTTATATAGGAAAGTGATCCCCCACCCCTCCTAACATCTAAAATGGCTGTTTACATGTAATTTGCCCCAAAAAGTAGAAACTTTTTTTTTAGGGGTCGAAATATGAGTGGTGAGATTCGGTGGCCAAGAAATGGGTGCTCACTTTACGTATAACTTATATAGGAAAGTGATCCCCCGCCTAAAATCTAAAATAATAAAAATTTTCATAATTTTTTTCATAGCGGATATTTGTTGAGGCTGTTTACATGTAATTTGCCCCAAAAAGTAGGATACTTTTTTTTTTAGAGGTCGAAATACGAAAGGTGCACTTCTATAAATTTACCGAAAAATCTTTGTAAATTTGGTCCATAAAAAAGTTGAGAAAAAAAGTGTTTGTTGGTAATACACCACCACCACCCATTTTGGCTCTTATATAGATTGGGTACACGGGCGAAATTTATTTTAGAAGAGTTCCAATGGTGTAAGAAAAGGCAGACAACTCTCTCTTTTTTCTTTAGTACATAATTCTTAGCTTCTCCGAAAATGGACGTAATCGACTTGAATGCTTTGAATATGCGCGAATTATTATATTTAACAAGTACTCAACAAAAAGTGGTGGCTTATCCTATTTATCAGAATTTATGTGGCGGCAGAAATTTTCCGCAACCCACCCCTACAGAGTCTTTTTGAACAAATTTCTGAATTCTATCCCGTTAAAAAAAACAAAATCAAGAGAAGAAAAAAAAACAGAGAAATTGAAAAAATATACTCTTGATTTTCCCAAATTCTATTTTCTTCAATAAATGTTTTATCAATATACTGTTGATTTTCACAAATGTTAATTTCTGCGATAATTTAATATTTTAAACTATGAAAAAAAATCAAAAGTCTGTTAATCCAAACAATAGGACTGTTCGTTTTGTTGGTTTTGAAATTAAAAAATATACTGTTCAGTGTTCATTTTCCCAAATTCTATTTTCTTCAATAAATGTTCTATCAATATACTGTTTATTTTCTCAAATTGTTATTTTGGGCATCTTTTACGAGACTCAGCAGAGTAAAAACGCTAAAAAAAACAAATATACAACAAATAAAAGTAACTGTAAGCTGTAAAAGTTAGTTTCAAACTTGCATGTGCTATTTGTTTGTATTTTAAACCCGTTTGAAGTGCTATTTATTAGAAATTTAAGTTCGACAGACGGTTTTCGAAGAATTCAAAATGGCCGCTCTACGTAATAATATATAGACTGGCCGCCATTTTTCTTTGAGAAACTAGATGTTTTAAAAAACAAGAATTTTTTTTTTAACATCTAATAAAAAGCCATTTATACTACGTAAAAATACAAACAAATTACATAGGTAAGTAGAAAAATGTCTATTCTAGACATAAGTCAACTTTACTTGTTGCAAATTTATGTTTTTAAACTCTTTCTCGTTCTTTTTTTGGACCCCGTTTGCGCCTCTGCTGAGCGTCGTAACATATACCCGTTATTTCTTCGAAAAATGTTCTATTAATTGAATTTGCATGACTTCTTATTTAAAAAAAATGGATATTTTCCATTTTCGGAGAAATTGCGTACAAAAAAAAAAGAGAGTTATCTGCCCCTTACACCATTGGAACTCTTCTAAAATAAATTTTGCCCGTGTACCCGATCTATACAAGAGCCCCCTTTTTCGTCACCTTTTTTATGGACCAATTTTTTTTTTCTTTTTCTGTATACAATTACCGGTTATCCTACTAATGGTCCACCCACACAGAATGCGATAAATTACCTGTATAAGCATTAGGAAAGTTATTATGTTGTTGTTTTTGTTAAATAATATTAACCGATAAATCATTTCGAGTTAAAATCCAAGTAGTATTACGCGCGTAAACGTGCGAAAAGCACGGTTGAAATCTATGAACTATCGAAGAAATTCGTAAATAATCCCAAGTTCGTCCAATATGGCCGCCAAGTGTCACGTTTTAGATCGACCGGAATGTGTGAAACGAAAAACGAACCCTTCACAAAAAGCAATAAGCAATAAAGTTTACAAGAAATGTTAATAAAAAAATATTTATTAACACTAAATTATTTTTATACCTAATTTAAATGTTTGAACTAAAATATATATTTATAATTAAATACGGCTTTGTTTCGTTTCATTTCTCCAGGTCAACAATTCTGTTTTTCTATCGCATCGTCCGGCATTTTTTTCTCTCAAAGCGATAAGTCTTCTCTTCTATTTTACAAATTAATAGTACATTCATTTTACTCAAAAAACCTTCCTACTATCATAATATGAAGAAAAAAAAAATAATAATATCTATATAAACTTATTTTACTGAAATGTTTGACTTTTCTGTGGGAGCACCGTTAGTAGAATAACCCAATTACATATCATGCTGCTGGAGAATTCCGTTTTTTTTTGTTGTTTTTTTTTTTTTTAATTTAAAAAAAAATATTTTAGATTTTTGCAACATAGTCAAAAAGTGGGTGATCAGTTTACATTAAATTTATATAGGAAACTGATCCCCCTTCCTAAAATCTAAAATATTTGAAAATTAAAAAAAAAACGGAATTCTCGAACGATATGATAGGTAAAAACAGTACACAGAAAAAGAATTTAAAATATTGTGATGGTCAAAAAAATGGGTGATCAGTTTACGTTAAATTTATATAGGAAACTGATCCCCCTTCCTAAAATCTAAAATATTTGAAAATTAAAAAAAAACAACGGAATTCTCGAACGATATGATAGGTAAAAGCAGTACACAAAAAAAGAATTAAAAATATTTGTGATGGTCAAAAAAATGGGTGATCAGTTTACGTTAAATTTATATAGGAAACTGATCCCCCTTCCTAAAATCTAAATTATTTAAAAATTAAAAAAAAAAACGGAATTCTCGAGCGACATGATAGGTAAATACAGTACACAGAAAAAGAATTAAAATATTTATGATGCTCAAAAAATGGGTGATCAGTTTACGTTAAATTTATATAGGAAACTGATCCCCCTTCCTAAAATCTAAATTATTTGAAAATTTAAAAAAAAAACGGAATTCTCGAACGATATGATAGGTAAAAACAGTACACAGAAAAAGAATTAAAAATATTTGTGATGGTCAAAATATGGGTGATCAGTTTACGTTAAATTTATATAGGAAACTGATCCCCCTTCCTAAAATCTAAAATATTTGAAAATTTAAAAAAAACGAAATTCTCGAACGATATGATAGGTAAAAACAGTACACAGAAAAAGAATTAAAAATATTTGTGATGGTCAAAAAATGGGTGATCAGTTTACGTTAAATTTATATAGGAAACTGGTCCCCCTCCTAAAATCTAAATTATTTGGAAAAAGATTCTAAAAAAACACTGAATTCTCGAGCGATATGATAAGTAATTGTACACTGAAAAAAAGGAAAGAAAAGGTCAGTAAAAATTTGAGAAAAATGGGTGGTTGAGTATTACGAAAAAGCGCCAGATTTTCAATTGGATGTTGGAACATTAACACTACTATGAAAAGAATTGAGAATTATGCTTAATTTTTTTGTATTTGTTTTACTTTTGTTCACCCCAAACAAGGCATATTGCCACTTAGACGTAAGTGGTTGTTGTGCTTTGGGACAAGATTTATAAGAGGCATTCTAATTGGTGAGTTGCACAGCAAGATGTTTGTTCACATTACATTTAAATTCCTGCATGTTGGTACAGTCGGGGAAATAAGGAGCAGGGATTAATTCACAGGACTACATGACAGATATTTGTTAACATTAGACTTGAAGATGACGTGCCTAATTTCCGTGACTGCTCGGCGGCAACGATCGGGCAGGTCGCGGAAGCGCCCGAGAGCTGCCGAGACGAAAACAAGGCTGAAGCAGAGCTGACCGATCAGGTTGCTGCCAATCATCTGTGCTCAGCACAACAAAACAAGCGGTAGGAAGACCTTTCGAACCGGCCGCAAACGTATCCGTAAACCCTGACTCTCGACAAGAAAATATATGAATCCCCCCCCCCAAAAAAAAATATACAAAAAAAAACTTGCCTAAATATCCTAAGAAAAATAATATACTTCTTTGTTTTATGTTAAAAAAAAAGGACGAAAAAAAAAGTTGCCTAAATATCGTAAAAGAAATAGCATTTACTTCTTTGATTTATGTAAACAAAAAGACAAAAAAAAAAATTAAAATGGTTCATTCGGCCCACGAAAAAAATTTACAAAAAAAGTTTATTTATAGTTCTTCAGCTATGGTTTGTTCATTTTTTTTTTTTTCATTTTTTTGTCAAATATATGTATTTTTTCTTTTGTATTCTTCGTCTTATATTGTCGTCTGCCACTCTTCCATTTTACGACTTTCAGTTTTGCTTCAGTCTCGTTTTCGTCTCGGCAGCTCTCGGGCGCTTCTGCGACCTGCCCGATCATTGCCGCCGAGCAGTCACGGAAATTAGGCGCTTTATCTGGAGTAGTACCTGTTGTAGTCTGTAGGGATACATTCCCGCAGTAACGTGTTCCACAGGTGGGATGTTCTTGGAAAGAAACTCTGTTCATGGAAGTTCCGTTTGATTTCAGATACGCAAAAAAATAAAGAAGAGTTCTTGCTGAGAAACATAAACATAAAATGCCATCCTCCATTTTCTTTGTTCTCTTTGAATTTTTGATATCTCTTCATTTTTTGAATGTCACCAAATTTCTGCTATTTCTGCTTTTGCGGACCCCGTCTTTGACTCAAAGCCGGAAGTTGTTTGCATCAAGAAATTTGTAAATGACGTCATCTCATGACCTCAGTATAATCAATTTTGGCTGTGACCTTTTTTCTGAAAACATCACCCTCTCTTTTATCAAACCCTCACTTCATCTTGAATTGGCCATCAATCCCACTTTAATTTGATGATTATGATTTTGGTTTCGACTTTACCGGATTTGTGTTCGCCTCTCTCTCTCTCTCTCTCTCTTTCTATCTCTCTCTCTCTCACTTTCTATCTCTCTCTCTTTCTATCTCTCTGTCTATCTCTCTCTTTCTTTCTCTCTCTCTCTCTTTCTCTCTCTCTTTCTATCTCTCTATCTATCTCTCTCTTTCTTTCTCTCTCTCTCTCTTTCTCTCTCTCTCTCTTTCTATCTCTCTTTGTCTTTCTCTCACTCTCTTTCTCTTTCTTTCTCTCTCTCTCTTTTCTGTCTTTCTCCCTCTCTCTCTTTCTCTCTCTCTTTCTATCTCTCTCTCTCTTTCTCTGTCTTTCTCCCTCTCTCTCTTTCTCTCTCTGTCTTTCTCTCACTCTCTTTCTCCTTCTCTCTCTCTCTCTTTCTCAGTCGATCACTTACCATGGTATATCGCTGCACAGGTACTTTTTAAGAAGCAAGAGCGCACCTCCTCTTGTGTGCTCGCCATCTTCCGCTCTTGTGCTATAGCAGTAGTCTACAAACGGCAACAGCAGCAACTACAAGCCGCCATTAACGATGTTTTTAATATCTGCTTGTCTTCTAAGCTGGACGCTTACATTTAACTTCGATTCTGATTTGCCTAATCAGAAGCAATCTCTCATACGAACGGAGATAGGTCCTGGAGGTTATAAAAGGGAGCGCTCACTACTGTCCTTCCTCGTTTTGGCCGCAAGTAGGCTCCTGCTGCCTACTCATCCACGTAGCTCGTATAAACAACAAAACTTTTCTCTTGGGGCGCAAACCAAAACCCGCCGAGCCATGGGTCCTGGCGTCGGCAAGAAGCTCCCATATCAATATGGCGATCAACTCACGTACATGGACTTATATCATTGTAACACACACAAAATACTCACAAACACAAATGAACTTGGTCTGCCTTTAACTAAACAAACGTACGTACGAACATTCTCTCAATATGAACTATTCTCCATTCCCTACAAGCAGGACATTTATCCTACAGACAAACTCTCTAACCTTTTTCCTTGTCCAGAATCCTGCATATATCATTCTGTTACTAACACCCTTCTCTCCTCTTGTCTATATTCACATGTTAACAAAGATGGCCTAATAAAGTTGTTATAATTATTAGAAATGGACTTCGTCTTTTTTTCTATAGTGCCACATCTTCCCGTGGTGGGAGAGACGTAAATACCATGGCTCGCTAGGAGGCTCGAGACTTGTGTTTGAATGAGATATGGACCGGCTCGGTCCTAGGAGGTGTATAAACGTGCTGGTGGGTGCTCGGGAATCCAGAGGATGATGGCAGGAGAGAGGAAGTGGAGCGTCCTTTTTGATTGCTTTCACAAATCTCTCTGCTGACCGACCGTGATTCCCAACGGGGCTGAAGTAGTTCTTCAGGGGACAGATATAAATCAATGCACCCTGCAAGCCGATTGGGCAGTGTGTGACCAAATTGCATAACAGGGACATTTCTCCGAGAGAGAAAATAAGTCATTATTCATGACTGCTACAGGTGCACCTTCCCAAGCATTACCTCCTCTCGAGGGGTTGATTTATTGCCGGTCGCCTGCGTTACTCTTAACGGGGAATATTGATGGGTCCGTTCTTGGCGAATTTTATATCCGACTAAAATACACCTTCCCTCTGGGGGAGCTGGTATTCCCCACTTTCTGACCTTGTGCCATATTTTGCTGCAGCAGAAAGCAGCTAAAAGCCCATGGCTCGCTTTTGTCTGAATAAGGTATGGTTCGATTCGATCCGCGGAAGCCATCCTCCCAGGCATTACCTCCTTTTTTGGTAGAAGGGGGTTATTGTTGAGGCGTGAAAAAGCGAATGGCTACTCAACTCACGCACGCAGAAGTTCACACATAGTTGCACACCGACAAAGGCCACATGTGCAATGTCTCCTGAACGCACACACACATATTCACACTGATGCTTTGGTACCAAGGACCAGTTATTAATTAACAAAACAATTTTAGAGGACTGTAGGAAGCGGCATAGAAACCTGAGCATGGCATGGATTGATTATCAGGCCTATGATAGCGTGCCCCACTCATGGCTACTGTGGTGCCTTGATCTGTATAATATCAACCCAGTAATTAAACAAACAATGGCTGCCCAAGACCAGGGCCTGATGACAAATGCATTTAAAAAGATGGCTGGTCTCAGTCAGGACAACAAGTGCAGGTTTTGCCATCTGTAGGAAACTGAATATCAGGTGTAGCAGCAGGCACTGGGAACATCTACCTGAGAGAACTGTGGGGAATGAGACATACACCATCCATTATGACCATGAAATCCCCACAGCTACCTATCTGGAAAATGCAGTTGTCAAACCTGACATTGTCATATGGAACAAGAGAGAGAGAGAGTGGCAACTTTGGTTGAGGTCATTGTCCCTAATGATGGGGGCCTAAACAGAGCTGAAAGGGAGAAAATAACAAAATATCAGGGTCTAATGTATGATATGAAAAGAAACTGGAACCTCAAAGAGATCTCCATCATTCCAGTTATCATAGGAGCCACTGGACTCATGAAAATAGCGGGTGATCGTATGGCATTTGGAAGAATGCCCCGTCCCCAGCAAATGAAAGAAAATGAAAAGGAAAATTGTTTAAAAGAGAGAAAACAGAGTGTTATGTACGACATAAAAAGAAACTGGAATTTTAGGAAAATCTCCATCATTCCCGTAATTATAGGAGCCACCAGGATCATGTAAAAAAAAATGTCAAAAACTAACTAACGAATATACTCGGTGAGCAGAGAAAGACTAGCAACGTCTTTTCTGTGGGAAGGGGACTTGTAGCATTACCTAACCTTTTCTACACACTTACACATACATTCAGAAAGGGGGCGTTTCAGACCCAATTATCTCCCCTTTCGCGATTGTAGAGGGTACTGCAATTGGCATATAAAAAGGGACTCGGGAGAAAATTCTCAGTCTTTCTTTCGGTTTCGCCTCGCATGAACGCACTCGCCAACACACTTGCGCTACGCACACACAGTTCACGGTATGTAAGACATTCCCCTCAACTTACACACATCCAGGTTTGCGAGAAATAAATGTTTTCTGCATACATTATCGTTTATGAGTATTGTTTTTTGTTGTTTCATTTGTAATTGCTTGTATTAGAACATGTATAAAGGAAGAGATGCTGCCCAAACGTTTGATAACTCCTTCAATGGCTTCACCAGCTCGCTATCACTATGCAAAGTTCTCGGCTTAAAATACTTAAAATAAACCTTCAAATTTTTTTTTTTTATGGAAATCGCTCCAGACAAGGCATGAAGCCATTTGATGTAAGGAGCTAACAAGAACAAATACGATTATCGCAAAGACAGGAGATGCCTATTGGCCTTAGTCTTGAAAAGACCAAGATTATAGGTAAGAGGAAAACAGTCAGCAGGAAGAGAGTTCCACAAGCCTGCGGTTCTTGGAAAGAAGCTACTGGAATAGGAAGCTGTATTACAATGAGGTATCAAAATAGCGACTTGATGGAGACCACTAGACCAACGAGTCAAATGAGCTGGAACAAAAGAAGCAGGAAATAGATCACGTAGTTCTGAAGAACAAATACCATAATAATATTTATAGAAAAGACTGAGACTAGCAACATCACAGCCATCTCAAGGCGGGCGCGAAATGAGTCACATGCTTTGGCGACCATGTCCTTGTTTATAGTGGCAACGCCTCAACGATGCAGCCTTCAGAGAGTTGACCGTGTTGTGGGCGTGCTTGTTGGTCTTGGCCTCGATCATACCCTAGAAGAAATAGTACGGGGGTTACAGTCGAGTGAGGAGAGCGTCCACCAGTCTGGCGACCAGTGGTGAGGAACATTGTTGAGTAGCCATGCCTGTGTCGTCTTGGTTTTGTGTGCAGGAGCAGGGTCCTGCTGGAAGATATAGGGGTGATCTCGCCGATCCAGGGTTTCACCACGCTTCTCAGCGCCTCCTTGTATTTCGTTTCATTTCTTTTATCACGTGTTGAATTTTGGGTAAGGGTTAGGGTTATTTATGTTTCTAGAACCCTTAATGGGACATTATAATATTCAACACCGAGTGAGTTTTCTGAACTTTTCATATGATTTTGTTTTTTCTAGCGTTTTATTAATTTGCATACACCCTGAATACACTTTTCACTGTCATCTACTGCATCGATAGCAAACAAACTTCCCCCCTGGATAACTTTTTCGTTTTTGGACTACCATTTACCACCTGGATTGTTTTTTAATCGACTTCTTTGATATCTTTCTTGTTTCTTGTTTTAAACTTTATGACTTGGATGAATTGTATAAGTTTAACAAAAAAGTGTGCTTTGGGCCGATATATTTGATTTTTTTATATACTTTTATGTATTTTATATATTTGTATATATTTTCAAAGTTTAATTTTATTACCTGCAGTAATGTCACTGCGGTAATGGTCCTCTGAGGAGAAGATTTTCTTTGAAAACTCATGAGTTAAGGACTTTCAATTACTTTGCTTGAACTTTGAATTGTAATAAAATTTGATTCACACCTTATTTTATTTTTTCACTTTATCTAATGCTATATATATATATATATATATATATATATATATATATATATATATATATCATCATCATCATCATCAACCGGTTTATTTGTTGAATCAGGCCACAATTAATCCTTTGATGAGGGTGGGGCCTGATTGTCTAGTCTCGAAATCTAAGTCTTCCTCTCCACTCCTGTCTTTGGTAAGGCTTGATGGAATCCATACCCATGGCCTTCCTATCACGTTTGACTACGTCCTCCCAAGTCAACTTGGGTCTGCCAGTGGTGATGTTCTCTGCTGGCACATTCAACTGTCGAACTTTAGCAATCCAGCCATCGCTACGCTCAATGTGACCCAACCAACGCAGTCTGTTCTTTCGCATGATGTCCGCAAGGCTTTTCAAGTCGATCTGTGAGAGCAGGGATTCAAAAGAAACGTACTGTTCAGGCCTCACCAAACAGATCCATCTGACCATTGCTCTGTCATTACGGTGCAGCTTCCTTAGTATGCCAGCAGAGACAGCCCAAGTTTCTGAGCCATACAACAGCACACTTCTGACACATGAGGAGTATACACACCCTCTCGTAGTTATTGGCAGGTGTTTGTTTGTCAAGATTGGTAGCAGCTCTCTAAACTTTTTCCAGGCACACTTGCAACGTGTAGCTGCCGCGAGTTCACAGCCTCCACCTGATGACAACACATCTCCAAGATAACAAAAGTCTGTCACTACTTCCAGCTTGTTGTCACCAGTATCCATCTCCGTCAGTGGTCTGCCATCTATTGGTCTTGCCGTGCCGGTGCAACGAAAGCACTTTGAGAGAGCCCTTTATGCCACTGCACCTTTTGTGGACCCAACCTGAACAGTGAGTGCAGATGATTGAGTTGCTGCCAGTTCCTTTCAGACATACAGCACACGGGTATTTTCCTGTTTTCTGTAGTAAGCTGAGGTTTGGACCTGCGATCATGACCTTAGTTTTACCCATGTTGACTCTGAGACCTTTCTCCTCCATGCTACTCTTCCATCTATCCAGACGTTCCTTGAGTGACTGAAGTGAAGTATCAATGATCGCTAGGTCATCGGCATATAGCAGCTCCCACGGGCAGCCAGTATGGAATTCCAGTGATAGAGCCTCGAGTACAATGATGAATAGAAGGGGACTTAAGACAGATCCCTGATGGACGCCTACTCTAACCTCAAATTCGTCGCTGTAGCTGTTACCGACTCGTACCCGACTACGTACATTGGTGTACATAGGCGTTATCACCTGAACCAACCACTCATTAACACCCAGCTTTCGCAGGACCCACCAGATGACCCTTCTGGGGACACGGTCAAAAGCTTTTTCCAAATCTACAAATGCCATGTACAGTGGTTTGTTTGCTGCTAGATGTTTCTCCATGACTTGGCGTATGATGAAAATTGCATCTGTGGTGCTCCTACCGGGCATGAAGCCAAATTGCATATCAGCAATCTGTATTTGTTGTCTGATCAGCTGTTCAACAACTATTTCCAGGACTTTCATGACCTGATCAATGAGCTTGAGTCCACGGTAGTTACCTCTGTTTAATACATCGCCTTTACCTTTGTACAGACTTACTATAATGCTGTCTTCCCATTCCTTAGGTATGCATCCTTCTCTGATGATGGCTTCAATCTGTTCATGCACCAAACTGGCCCCTAGTTCACCGGTTGGTTTGAGCATCTCAGCAACTATACCAGATGGCCCAGCTGCTTTATCAGCTCCCATTTTACGGATTGCTTCAGTGATCATCTCCTGGGTAATGGGGGTACTAGGACCTTCTATATATATATAATAAATATTTGTTTTGTTTAATATCTACATGGACGGCGGCACCAGGGGGGGGGGCTCAAGATCCTCCCATTTTTTACTTGGCCCCCCCCCCACTTTATGGTCATCAATAATGAAGTTATATATGCATGTGTTTAACCGGGCTCCCCCACTTTTTAGGAGAGCCCCCCCCCCACTTTTATAACTGTGCCGCCGGTCCTGATCTATGTACGTATACGTTTCGTTAGCATAGAGATATGACTATTCACTACTGGTCATGCGATTCGAAACCCCGGATTCCGATTATTTTACAACTCAAATCCCGACATCTAGAACCACTCGGCCAACGCTGAATAGCGAATAAACAGTGATAATTTTAACACTTTATCCGGCGGCTTGACGTCATAAGAGAGTTCAACTTAATGAAAGGAACGATGCATTTATAGCTAGCGACGTCATGTTGTGTTAATACTACACTTACAGTGCCAATCTAGACGGGTTTTCTAGGATATATATATATATATTTTTAAAGATATTGTTCGTTCTTTTTTTTTTAATAATAATATATATATATATATATATATTAGTATTTCATGTATCCATGGAGATATCATTTTTTTATGTATCAATTTTCAGTATTTACTTCAACAGTGCTTGATACGTAAGTAGAGCTAGGTAGTAAGTTATGAAAATATATTCTGTGTAGCTTAATTGCCATAAATATATTTTCATAGCTTACTATATATATATATATATATATATATATATATATATATATATATATATATATGGTAACTGGAAAATAACACCCTATACGTGTAAGTAATACTTGTAAGTTATACTTGTAAGTTATTACTGAAATATAATTCTTACAAGAAATGAATGGGGGGAGCAAGCGTTATGAATTATGCATTATGTTTTCCTTTACTCCTCACATTCCACGAGCGATGTTTTTGACAATGAGGGGAGAAAATTCTGTTTTCTGGGTCGGTTGTTATTTTCAATACTCTCATAATATTCATCATCATTCATCTGTCATTCTATTCATCTTGTTGACCCTTAATCTTCGAGTGCGTTTTTAGCCTTGATAAGTGTTGACTCGTTAGTTTTAAAAAAAAAAAAAAGGAAAAAGAAAAAAAAAGTTCCTTGTGAAATCAGTTGATGCGGTTTCCAGGCAGCTTTAGAAGCTGGTAGCGATTGCTGGCACCCATATCGAATTTTGAATAAAGCCTCATGCTATACACTTTCTTATCATACTCATTTCTTGTAAAAAATTATATTTCAATAATAAATTACGAGCACTTAATAATAGGGAGTTACTTTCCATTCACCCTGTATAGAGTTTTACACATTTTGGGGGTGGGGGGGGGGCAATGTAGTCGACGATCGCTATGTCTGGTGGTGACATATTTTTTTTATTTAAAAATTTTTTATTTATTTTATCATAGTTCATCCCAAACAAGGCAGGCCGCCACTGTAGATGTAAGGGGCTACTGAGAAAAAAAAGGGGGGCATTCAACCTAAATTAGGAGCTGCGCAGCAAGATGTCTGTTTACGTTGGTTTTAAATTTCTGCATGTCAGTACTGTCGGGAAAACAGGGAGCAGGTAGGGAGTTCCAGAGTCCAGCAGCACGAGGAAAGAAGCTTTTGTGCGTAGAAAGCTCTTCGGCATCTGGGGGCCTCCACGGTGTATGGATGGGATTTGGCAGATTGTCGGGTTGGTCTAGTGAATTTACGTCGTGGGGGTACCAGAGCAGCAAGCCCATCAGAGCACAATCCATTGAAGTACTTGTAAAACAGGCACAAGGAAGCAACATTGCGGCGATGGGACAAAGGCTGGAGCTTGGTGGATAGTGAAGGACCTATCAAGTTAGCAACTCTTTTTTTGGACCTTGTCTAAGAGGGAGAGACTAGCGGATGATGCACCAGCCCAGATGTGGCAACAATACTCCATGCATATGTATCTTTTTGGAGATGTATGTAATTTTACAGGTTAGGGTTAGGGTTAGGGTTAATTGGTAGTCTTACAGTTAGGATTAGCTTCTATAAATCCGATCCAAGTGTCGGTTCCTAGAGGAAAGGAGAGAGAGAGGATGATGAGGAGGGGGGGGCTTTTTTTGTCGGGCTCAGGTATTTTCTCTCTCGGAGAAATGTCCCTGTTATGCAATTTGGTCACACACTGACCAATCGGCTTGCAGGGTGCATTGATTTATATCTGTCCCCTGAAGAACTATCTGTGTAGTTCTAGGAGGTCGACCCTCCCAGGCTTTACCTTCTCGCGCTTTCAGAAGTGGTTAGTTTATTGCTAATCGTCTGAGGTGCGCTCCTACTGGGGAATGCCGACTGGGCTGCTACTCTAGCATTATTTTTTTTTTTCGTAGGCCAGAGTGCTCTATCTCATGGGCGCTGTTTTTTTGTTTTTTTAAGTCTCAACTTCCGACCTTGTGTCACATCTCCCCGCGGTGGGAGGTAGGTAAATACTGCAGAGAGAGAGAGAGAGAGAGAGGGCGAAATTAGGAGAAACAAAGAGAGAGAGGGGGGCGAGGGTAGGAGAGACAGAGAGGAGGGCGAGGGTAGGGGAGACACAGAGAGAGAAAGAGAGAGCGAGGATAGGGGAGACAGACAAAGAGAGAGAGAGCGAGGGTAGGGGAGACAGAGAGGGAGAGAGAGAGAGAGAGCGAGGGTAGGGGAGAGAGAGAGAGAGAGAGCGAGGGTAGGGGAGACAGAGAGAGAGAACGAGGGTAGAGGAGACAGAAAGGGAGAGAGAGAGCGAGGGTAGGGGAGACAGAAAGGGAGAGAGAGAGCGAGGGTAGGGGAGACAGAGAGAGAGAGAGAGAGAGCGAGGGTAGGGGAGACAGAAAGGGAGAGAGAGAGCGAGGGTAGTGGAGACAGAAAGGGAGAGAGCGAGGGTAGGGGAGAGAGAGCGAGGGTAGGGGAGAGAGAGCGAGGGTAGGGGAGAGAGAGAGAGAAATAGAGCGAGGGTAGGAGAGAGAGAGAGAGCGAGAGAGAGAGAGAGAGAGAGAGAGAGATCAGCAGTGCAGTGGGAGCGTTAAAGTAGGCGGAACATATTTTCCATCTACACCGGTCAAACGAAAACGAAAGAAACCTCACTTCACATGTGCCCCAAACCTGCATGATATTTAACGATATACAACAAAAATGAAGAAACGGTTGCAGCGGGGTAATTACAAAAATACAACTTGAATTCTTTACAAAAAAACAAAAACAAAAACGAAACGAAATCGAGAAACGAAGCCATTTCTCAACTAATTATCTTTTTTTTTTTCTTCCGTAAATTCAAATTCAAAATGAACAGTATTGCTGAGGAATGTAATAGTCTAAAAAAATCGTACGACGAATGCTTCAATAGATGGTTCTCCGACAAATTCCTTAAGGGAGTTATGGACGAAGCCTGCGTGCCAATGTTCAAAGCCTATCAGGAATGTATATCGGTAAGTTAAAAAAAAAAAATTGTTTTAATTATTCTGACTATTTACTATATCTTGATTGTTATATTCACAACATTTCAGCCGATGTAATCTCCGACCTTTGATAAACGTTACTATTGGCGACATAAATTACGGTGCTTCTGCAGTTTCACAATGACATTAAAATATTTAAAGAAATGTATAAATGTTATTATTTACTTACATGTTAGCTGAAAAATAAGATTGTACAGAAAAAATTACGCAAATTCATCCAGTATTTATTAAATTATAAGAAAAAGAAGAAGAAAAGCGATCTTACGTATCTTATTCAGTAGACAAGGGAGATAACTCGATTTTTTTTTTCGGAAAAAGTAATAATATAAGAAAAATGGCAACATATATATAAAATCGTTTTTTTATTTTTTTATTTAATAAATACTGGATGAATTTACGTAATTTTTGGTGTATAGTTTTCTTTTCAGCTACCACGTAAGTACATAACAAAGTTGATACATTTCTTTAGCTATTTTTTTTTTTTTTAAAGAGAAGCTTAACATGTCATTGTGAAACAGCAGAAGCACCGAACTTATTTTAAAAGAAATAGTGGGAATCTTTTACGAGACTCAGCAGAGTAAAAACGCAAAAAAAAACAAATTACAACAAATAAAAGTAACTGTAAGCTGTAAAAGTTAGTTTCAAACTTGCATGTGATATTTGTTTGTATTTTAAACCCGTTTGAAGTGCTATTTATTAGAAATCAATAGTTTTGACACCGTAATTTCGAAAAAAAACATGGCCGATTTGGGGGGGGATTACTAACGAATGCACTAGGAGCGACCATATTGTTTTTGTGAAAACGTTGGAAAAAAAACAAGACATTTTTTTTTTACATCTAATGAAAACCCATTTATAATACGTAAAAATAAAAACAAATTACATAGGTAAGTAGAAAAATATCTATTCTCGTCGTAGGTCAACTTCACTTGTTGCAAATTTATGTTTTTAAACCCTTTCTCGTTCTTTTTTTGGACCCCGTTCGCGCCTCTGCTGAGTCTCGTAACATATACCCGAAATAGTTATAATATAATAATTTATTTGGGTTTATCTACTCATTTGTGACCTATTTGCGTTTTTAAAAAATATTTCGTACTGGTACTTTACTTCCTGTCAATAGAAAAAAAAATGCCTGACCCCTTACTTATTTCACAACCAATAATTACGAACTTAACTTATATTGAATTTTAAACGCAAATAGGTCACAAATGAATTGGTGTAGGAAAATAAATAAATTGTTTTTGACTAATTTCCCAACTGTATTTCCTTAAAAATAATTTATGTCGCTAATAGTAACGTTTACCCGATTTTTCTTCGGGTGCATCTCTTTTTAAACTGGGGTACCTTCTAGTCGAACTTTAAAACATGGACCCCCCCCAAAAAGGGGTCGATTAACAATCACTTATAAGTGACAGTCTTCGGGGGGGGGGGGGGGTAAAGGTTCAATCCTTACTACAGGCGATGATAACGAAAAATCCCCGTGGATAAAATAAAGGATTCAGTTCCAAGTTCCGTACGGGTTTCCGAGTCCGCTAAAAAGATTCCCGGTTAAGGTACAGAATAGTTAACAATTAACAAAGCAGACCCCCCCCCCCCTCCGCAGGTCTACTCACGTTTTTAAAATAATGACGTTAAGAAACACATTGTTAACATGAGGGGGGGGGGGCTTTTGTTAATTATTCTAGATACATCAGATTCCCAAGTAAAAAAAAAGATGCACCTGAAGAAGGTCGGAGGTTATATCGGCCGAATCATGAAGATAACAAGCAAAATGAGAATAGTAGTCCGAAAAATCCTAATTATCAATCCTAATCTTTATATAAAAAAAAAACTGAAACAAACACTAATTGTCCGTTTTAAATTTAGTTTCGAATATTCCATAGTGCACATGTTTGTTTATAAGTTGTTGTTTTTTTTCATTATTAATTATTGTTGTTGTTATTATTATTATTATTATTACTATTATTGTTATTATTATTTATTATTATTATTATGTTATTATTATTGTTATTACTATTATTATTACTACAGCAACAACATTTCAAGAATAAACATTGATACATATTTATCTATGATTTATTTTTAAATATAAAGATTTGGGCATTTATAACGACAGCTAACAGAACGAAAAAGGGGTGTAAAAAAACAAAAAATAAATAGGCAACAAATAAATGTTACCAAAGGCAAGATAAGTTACTTTTCTGTTCTACAAAAATTGGATAAGTTTATTTGTGTTTTAACTTATTTTAAAGCGTTTTTTATTTATTTTTTAGTTCGATTTAAAAAGTAGTATCGAGACGTCATGTTAGAATTGGAGGAAAAAAAAATGACCGCGTTTGATCACGTGACATCGCGACACTACTTTTAAATCGAACTAAAATAAAAACGCTTCAAAATAAGTTTTTAAAAAAACAAATAATAAACGTATCCAGGTTAGTAGAAGAGTAACTTATCTTGCCTTTGGTAATATTTATTTATTGTCTATTTGTTTTGTTTTTTTTGTTCTATAACGACTATAAATGCCCAAAGATTTATATAAATAATGTTGTGTTTCTGTTTCTCTCTCGTTGCTAAAAAGTCGACCTTGGTCTCCCCCCCCCCCCTTCAGATACGTAAATTAAAATTGAAAAAGAGAAAGATGAAATAATATACATATTTGTTGGCGGTAAATAAATTAACGATTAGAATTAAAATTTAAAAAAAAGAAAACTATTTATATTTAAATGTAAAATAAGTTCGATCGTAGGAGACATTCGACCGGTCGCTAAAAAGTCGACCTTGGTCTCTGTGTTCAGAGTTAGAATTGCGAAAAATAATAAGGAAGTTATATATATATATATATATATAAAAACGTAATTATTTTGAAGATTATGAAATTAGAAAACTCAAAAAATTTTGATTTTTTTTTTTTTTTTATGTTAAATTAAACAAACACAAATAAAGTTTCTCTTTTTTTTTCTTCTTTTTCTTTTTTTTTTTTTTAGATATTGCTTCGATTTAAACGTTGTTAACTCTCGGTGGCCTTGACCAAGGCCACCGAGAACTCTCGGTGGCCACGAATGTACCCACAACGAAAAATAATTTTAGTACTTAGAGGTTTCTTTTAACAAGTGAATTAAAACAGTGAATTAAAAAAACTAAAAATATTTCGATTGTATAATAAAATATTTTATAACTGGGAATTGTTTATTTATTTAAATTCTAACCAATACATTCATAATTGTTGGGAATTATATCTTCGGTTAGTTTAGGCTTCAGAGGTTATAATTATATGGATCCACTAGAGGTCAGCGTATGACACGAGATTTGATTTTATGAGAGGTCACGGGAAAATGAGTTTTACCGTAGGTATGCGTCGGTAAATGAGTTTTACCGTAGGTATGCGTCGGTAAATGAGTTTTACCGTAGGTATGCGTCGGAAAATGAATTTTACCATAGGTATGCGTCGGAAAATGAATTTTACCATAGGTATGCGTCGGTAAATGAGGTTTACCGTAGGTATGCGTCGGTAAATGAGGTTTACCGTAGGTATGCGTCGGTAAATGAGGTTTACCGTAGGTATGCGTCGGTAAATGAGGTTTACCGTAGGTATGCGTCGGTAAATGAATTTTAGCATAGGTATGCGTCGGAAAATGAGTTTTACCGTAGGTATGCGTCGGTAAATGAATTTTACTATTTTCCATGTTTTTATTTTCTTATCTTTCTGTTTTTGCTGGGGATGGGGCATGCTACCGGATGCCAGACATTCACCGGCTATTTCGGACACTCCAGCCTAGAGATCTTTTTAAGATTCTAACCGTCCCTTTAAGTGCAATTGTTTGTATTTCCCTTGCACTCGGTTCACCGGGTATACTCGCCAGATAGCTTAAAATGAGTTTTACCATAGGTATGAGTCGGTAAATGAATTTTACTGTAGGTATGCGTCGGTAAATACATTTTACTATAGGTATACGTCGGAAAATGAGTTTTACCATAGGTATACGTCGGAAAATGAGTTTTACCATTGGTATGCTTCGGAAAATGAGTTTTACCATTGGTATACGTTGGAAAATGAATTTTACCATAGGTATATGTCGAAAATGAGTTTTACCATAGGTATACGTCGGAAAATGAGTTTTACCATAGATATGCGTCGGAAAATGAGTTTTACCATAGGTATACGTCGGAAAATGAGTTTTACTGTACGTATACGTCGGTAAATTAATTAAAGATAGAATTAAAATTTAAAAAAGTAAAATATTTATATTTGAAAATAGAATAATCTTTATAATACGTATACCCTTAGGAATTTTCGACCAGGCGCTAAAAAGTCGACCTTGGTCTATGTGTTTGGAGTTAGAATCGCTAAAAAAAAAAGGAATTTGGATATGAAAAATTAAAAAACGTAATTATTTTTAATATTAAAAAATCGAAAGATCTAAATTTTAGTCAAAATTAATTAATGAGTTTGACTATAGGCATGCGTCGGAAAAAATAGTTTGACTATAGGTATTTTTTTTTTAATAGTTCACTCCAAACAAGGCAGGCCGCCACTGTAGACGTAAGGGGCTACTGAAGATTAGGGTGTAAGTTTTGGGGGACATCCTAGGTTCAGCGAGATGTCTGTTTACATTAGTTTTAAATTTCAGTACCGTCATGAAAACAGGGAGCAGGGAAGGAGTTCCAGAGTCCAGCAGCACGAGGAAAGAAGCTTTTGGAGTAGAAAGCTCTTCAGCATCTGGGAACCTCCACAGTGAATGGATGGGATTTGGCAGATTGTTGGGTTGTTCTAGTGTATTTATGTCGAGGGGGTCACCAGAGCAGCTAGTTCATCGGAGCACAATCCATTGAAGAACTTGTAAAACAGGCACAAGCATGCAATATTGCGGCGATGGGACAGGGGCTGGAGCTTGGTGGATAGTGAGGGACCTATCAAGTTGGCGACTCTTTTTTGGACCTTGTTTAAGAGAGAGAGACTAGTGGAGGATGTACCAGCCTAGATGTGGCAACAATACTCCGTGCATGAGCGGATGGTGGCTTTGTAGAGATATAGGATAATGTCAGGTGCGAGAAGTTTACTGGCACAGTAAGGGGGGGGGGGCAACCTTCTTTGCAGCACTGAAAAATAGCTTTGCTATGGGCATGTGTTGGAAAAATAGCTTTGCTATGGGCATGCGTCGGAAAAATAGCTCGACTATGGGCATGTGCTGGAAAAATAGCTTGACTATGGGCATGCGTCGGAAAAATAGCTTGACTATAGGCATGCGTCGGAAAAATAGCTTGACTATGGGCATGCGTCGGAAAAATAGCTTGACTATGGGCATGCGTCGGAAAAATAGCTTGACTATGGGCATGCGTCGGAAAAATAGCTTGACTATGGGCATGTGCTGGAAAAATAGCTTGACTATAGGCATGCGTCGGAAAAATAGCTTGACTATAGGCATGCGTCGGAAAAATAGCTTGACTATAGGCATGTGCTGGAAAAATAGCTTGACTATAGGTATGTGTCGGAAAAATAGCTTGACTATAGGTATGTGTCGGAAAAATAGCTTGACTATAGGCATGCGTCGGAAAAATAGCTCGACTATAGGCATGCGTCGGAAAAATAGCTCGACTATAGGCATGTGCTGGAAAAATAGCTTGACTATGGGCATGCGTCGGAAAAATAGCTCGACTATGGGCATGCGTCGGAAAAATAGCTTGACTATGGGCATGCGTCGGAAAAATAGCTTGACTATGGGCATGCGTCGGAAAAATAGCTTGACTATGGGCATGTGCTGGAAAAATAGCTTGACTATAGGCATGTGCTGGAAAAATAGCTTGACTATGGGCATGTGCTGGAAAAATAGCTTGACTATGGGCATGCGTCGGAAAAATAGCTTGACTATGGGCATGTGCTGGAAAAATAGCTCGACTATAGGCATGTGCTGGAAAAATAGCTTGACTATGGGCATGCGTCGGAAAAATAGCTTGACTATAGGCATGCGTCGGAAAAATAGCTTGACTATGGGCATGTGCTGGAAAAATAGCTCGACTATAGGCATGTGCTGGAAAAATAGCTTTGCTATGGGCATGTGTCGGAAAAATAGCTTTGCTATGGGGATGTGTCGGAAAAATAGCTTTGCTATGGGGATGTGTTGGAAAAATAGCTTTGCTATGGGCATGTGTCGGAAAAATAGCTTTGCTATGGGGATGTGTTGGAAAAATAGCTTTGCTATGGGCATGCGTCGGAAAAATAGCTTGACTATAGGCATGCGTCGGAAAAATAGCTTGACTATGGGCATGCGTCGGAAAAATAGCTCGACTATAGGCATGTGCTGGAAAAATAGCTCGACTATGGGCATGCGTCGGAAAAATAGCTTGACTATGGGCATGTGTCGGAAAAATAGCTTGACTATAGGCATGCGTCGGAAAAATAGCTTGACTATAGGCATGCGTCGGAAAAATAGCTTGACTATAGGCATGCGTCGGAAAAATAGCTTGACTATGAGCATGCGTCGGAAAAATAGCTTGACTATAGGCATGTGTTGGAAAAATAGCTTGACTATAGGCATGTGTCAGAAAAATTGCTTGACTATAGGCATGCGTCGGAAAAATAGCTTGGCTATGGGCATGCGTCGGATAAATAGCTTTGCTATGGGCATGTGTCGGAAAAATAGCTTGACTATAGGCATGTGTCAGAAAAATAGCTTGACTATAGGCATGTGTCAGAAAAATAGCTCGACTATGGGCATGTGTCAGAAAAATAGCTTGACTATAGGCATGTGTCAGAAAAATAGCTTGGCTATAGGCATGTGTCGGAAAAATAGCTTGACTATAGGCATGTGTCAGAAAAATAGCTTGACTATAGGCATGTGTCAGAAAAATAGCTTGACTATGGGCATGTGTCAGAAAAATAGCTCGACTATGGGCATGTGTCGGAAAAATAGCTTGACTATAGGCATGTGTCAGAAAAATAGCTTGACTATGGGCATGTGTCAGAAAAATAGCTCGACTATGGGCATGTGTCAGAAAAATAGCTTGACTATAGGCATGTGTCAGAAAAATAGCTTGACTATAGGCATGTGTCAGAAAAATAGCTTGACTATGGGCATGTGTCAGAAAAATAGCTCGACTATGGGCATGTGTCGGAAAAATAGCTTGACTATGGGCATGTGTCGGAAAAATAGCTTGACTATGGGCATGTGTCGGAAAAATAGCTTGACTATAGGCATGTGTCAGAAAAATAGCTTGGCTATGGGCATGTGTCAGAAAAATAGCTCGACTATGGGCATGTGTCGGAAAAATAGCTTGACTATAGGCATGTGTCAGAAAAATAGCTTGGCTATGGGCATGTGTCGGAAAAATAGCTTGACTATAGGCATGTGTCAGAAAAATAGCTTGACTATAGGCATGTGTCAGAAAAATAGCTTGACTATGGGCATGTGTCAGAAAAATAGCTCGACTATGGGCATGTGTCGGAAAAATAGCTTGGCTATGGGCATGCGTCGGAAAAATAGCTTGACTATAGGCATGTGTCGGAAAAATAGCTTGGCTATGGGCATGCGTCGGAAAAATAGCTTGACTATAGGCATGTGTCGGAAAAATAGCTTGACTATGGGCATGTGTCGGAAAAATAGCTTGACTATAGGCATGTGTCAGAAAAATAGCTTGACTATAGGCATGTGTAAGAAAAATAGCTTGACTATGAGCATGTGTCGGAAAAATAGCTTGACTATAGGCATGCGTCGGATAAATAGCTTTGCTATGGGCATGTGTCGGATAAATAGCTTGACTATAGGCATGCGTCGGATAAATAGCTTTGCTATGGGCATGTGTCGGATAAATAGCTTGACTATGGGCATGTGTCAGAAAAATAGCTTGACTATAGGCATGTGTCGGAAAAATAGCTTGACTATAGGCATGCGTCGGAAAAATAGCTTGACTATAGGCATGCGTCGGATAAATAGCTTTGCTATGGGCATGTGTCGGAAAAATAGCTTGACTATAGGCATGCGTCGGAAAAATAGCTTGACTATAGGCATGCGTCGGATAAATAGCTTTGCTATGGGCATGCGTCGGAAAAATAGCTTGGCTATGGGCATGTGTCGGAAAAATAGCTTGACTATGGGCATGTGTCGGAAAAATAGCTTGACTATAGGCATGCGTCGGAAAAATAGCTTGACTATAGGCATGTGTCGGATAAATAGCTTTGCTATGGGCATGTGTCGGAAAAATAGCTTGACTATAGGCATGCGTCGGAAAAATAGCTTGACTATAGGCATGCGTCGGATAAATAGCTTTGCTATAGGCATGCGTCGGAAAAATAGCTTGGCTATGGGCATGTGTCGGAAAAATAGCTTGACTATAGGCATGCGTCGGATAAATAGCTTGACTATGGGCATGTGTCGGATAAATAGCTTGACTATAGGCATGCGTCGGATAAATAGCTTGACTATGGGCATGTGTCGGAAAAATAGCTTGGCTATGGGCATGTGTCGGAAAAATAGCTTGACTATAGGCATGCGTCGGATAAATAGCTTGGCTATGGGCATGTGTCGGATAAATAGCTTGACTATAGGCATGCGTCGGATAAATAGCTTGACTATGGGCATGTGTCGGAAAAATAGCTTGACTATAGGCATGCGTCGGAAAAATAGCTTGACTATAGGCATGCGTCGGATAAATAGCTTTGCTATGGGCATGTGTCGGAAAAATAGCTTGACTATAGGCATGTGTCGGAAAAATAGCTTGGCTATGGGCATGCGTCGGAAAAATAGCTTGACTATAGGCATGTGTCGGAAAAATAGCTTGACTATGGGCATGTGTCGGAAAAATAGCTTGACTATGGGCATGCGTCGGAAAAATAGCTTGACTATGGGCATGCGTCGGAAAAATAGCTTGACTATAGGCATGTGTTGGAAAAATAGCTTGACTATAGGCATGTGTCAGAAAAATAGCTTGACTATAGGCATGCGTCGGAAAAATAGCTTGACTATAGGCATGCGTCGGATAAATAGCTTTGCTATGGGCATGTGTCGGAAAAATAGCTTCACTATAGGCATGCGTCGGAAAAATAGCTTGGCTATGGGCATGCGTCGGAAAAATAGCTTGGCTATGGGCATGCGTCGGAAAAATAGCTTGGCTATGGGCATGCGTCGGATAAATAGCTTTGCTATGGGCATGTGTCGGAAAAATAGCTTGACTATAGGCATGTGTCAGAAAAATAGCTTGACTATAGGCATGTGTCGGAAAAATAGCTTGGCTATGGGCATGCGTCGGAAAAACAGCTCGACTATGGGCATGTGTCGGAAAATGAGTTTTTAGGTATTCGTCTGAAAATTTTGACAAACCAATGATTTTGTGTTTTATTGTATTGATCTTTTTTTAATTTTCGTTTCTATTTTTTTTGTTCTTATTTCCAGAAAGCCATCAAAGAGAAGAAAATTGATATAGGAGAAGTTCAACAAGATGTTCTCGGTACAGAGAAAGAGAAACCGGCTCCGCCAAAGCCATGAATGAAGTGATGCGGCAAGAAGCATTCCTCTGTCCAGTGGCATTTGCCATAACTGCTATCTGCCTGTCGGAACCGTTAAGATGGTGAAGAAATATCAGTAGACCTCGCCTCACAATCATGGAAGCTAACCAAAATTGGACTTTACAAAAACGGACTAAAATATGTGGTGAATAATTATATAGTAAAAACTGTTTAAAAAAAACCCAAAAAAAACGGACCAGAGTGCTCAACTAGTTCATGGAATAATGGATAAGCGTGAAAACATGCTAGTAAAAATAAGGACACAAACATATTAAGGCTGGACCATTCGTTTTTTCAAACTTTAATTCACCCCAAACAAGGGGGCACGTTGCCACTGAGACATAAGGGGCTATTGTGAATCAGGGGCCATACCTCCAGTAGCATCCTAAGTGGGGAGTTGTGCAGCGAGATGTTTGTTCACATTACATTTAAATTTCTGCATGTTGGTACAGTAGGGGAAACAGCGAGCAGAGAGGGAATTCCAAAGGCTAGCAGTTTAAGGAAAGAAGCTATTAGAGTAGAAAGCCTTCCGGCATCTGGAGACCTCTACAGTGAAGGGGTGGGATTTTGCTGATTGTCGGGCTGGCCTGGGGTATTTACGTAGAAAGAGCACCAGTGCAGCAAGTTCGACGGAGCATCTTCCATTAAAGCACTTGTAAAACAAGCACAGGGATGCCACATTGTGGTGATGGGACAGGGGCTGGAGCTTTGTAGACAGTGTGGGACCTATTAGATTAGAGGTTCTTTTTTGGGGACCCTGTCTAGAAGGGAGAGGCTAGTAGTTAGTGCACCAGCCCAGATGTGACGACAATACTTCGTGCCTGGGCGGATGGTGGCTTTGTAGAGATATAGGATACTGGCAGGTGTGAGAAGTTTTCTAGCACGGTAAAATGAGCTTTATTAAACAGAACTCAACATTTTGTACAGTGAAGCGTGGAAGATTATCCGAAGAGGGGGCGGGGTGAAAATAGGTGTTGTATGTAGTGGGTTCGGTACGTAAGGAGAGGAGAAGGTGGAGATGTAAGGCAGGGAAAGGGTGGGACGCAAGTAGTGGGGGTTAATATGGTCGAACGAATCAACCGAAATATCTTGGTTCAGCTTTAATGATGCGTTTGTGTCCTTATTACTACTAGTATGTTTCCTTGCTTATCCACTATTCCATAATTTACTAAAAGCAAAACCTGTGTCTACACTCCTCAGTTTCTGACGAGTGTAGACAAGTGTTTTGCTTTGGGCCCAAAACACAAGGTACCACATAGCTCCGTGAAACCATTGGTATATATTTTTGTTCGAATAATTGTATAGTAATTAATTAATTAATAAATATATATATATATAAATATAGAGGCAAACAAGCCTTCAAAAACCATGTATTAGATGCGAGTAATTAAATCAAAAGAAAAATAATTTTTTTTTTTTTTTTTTTTTTTTGAAGGCTTGTTTGCCTCTATATTTATATTACCTTACAAAAAAGATGCTTTATAAAATGAACTTTCCTAATTTATAACTCGCAGCGACCATGCGCATTCAAGTTCTATTCTATTTAAAACAGACATTTTCAACAATAGTCCACAACACCGGACGTGACACTTCACCAACACCAGGAAGTAAATTATGGAAAAAAAAAAAGGTTATACCTTTATTTGTCTTGGCTCTGATGAAGCTTGTTTTTGTCAAGCGAAATATTAGCTAAAAAAAAAATCAAGATGAAGAAAAAAAAAACGGAAGGTATTTTGGAATATTTTATTAAATGTTTCGAAATATTTTTCTTTTTCTTTTGATTTAATTACTCGCATCTAATACATGGTTTTTGAAGGCTTGTTTGCCTCTATATTTATATTACCTTACAAAAAAGATGCTTTATAAAATGAACTTTCCTAATTTATATATATATATATATATATATATATGTAAATTATAACTAAAAGCTAAACTTTTAGAGAGTTGGACCTATTGTGAAATAAGGAAAGCTCAATATACTGGATAGAGCAAAAATATGGTACGTTAATGAAACTTGTATAGAGGACAACAGACCTGAGTGGAATCGTCGTCGTTGGATTTTTATACAGATTCCTCTGGATTTACCAATATTTCTGAGCCCCACGTTTTTTTTTGATTTCGTTATTGGTGATTCCCATGCCCGTTTGAACTTTAAAATTTTTTTTAAAAACTCTTTCAAATTTGAAACTTTGACAGTCCTATCATGTCAACTTATCAATCATAATTTTTCCTCTGATAAGATTTTAATCTTTGAAAAGCCTGGTTTAAGGAATGAAAGAGAAGAAAAATAAATGTTTTTTATGAACTAAACTGCTCCT